>CM046443.1:53311481-53727948 GCA_025506515.1 Flaveria trinervia | reverse complement strand
ATGATTGTACCCATCTATCACACTCGACCTGGGTAACTGCAAGGGTTTCTTTGAGATCTTTGTACTTCTCTAGAAGTACTTCTTCTCTAGCCTTATCATCAATTATTTGGCAATTCATTTTATAAATCTCATCATTTTTATCTTTGAGCACAACTCAAACTCAGCTTTGTTTTTGGAAATTATTTGTTCTAGCTCAATGTTCTTATTAATTAGAGCTACATTTGCTTCTCTAATGGAAGCAATGCTGCTATGCATGGTTCAGACATAATTTGGCTTTTGCCTCAGAGGACACCTGTGATACCTGTAGTGTAGAGGCATTAGAAAATGAAGTATCAGCAGACTCCAAAGCCATAAGAGCTAGATTCCCAAAAGGACTGTCACCACCATGTTGACCAGCACCTGAGAACAGTTGGTCATGACCAGACAAGTCATCTGGTAAACTGCTCCAGTACAACTCCTGGGGTGAAGAAGCTTGTTGTTGAGATTGAGGTTGTTGATGAGATTGGGAAGGCTGAGGTTCTGGTAGTGCATGAGGTTGTGGTGTCATAGGAACTTGAACTTGATTTGACTGTGGCATGTAATAACAAGGGTACGGATATGGCATTTGACCCTGAGGAACAAAATATGCCAGAGATTGTTGTTGAGGATGATGACTAGAGGTGACAGGATGTGGCCCTCTGTGTTGTTGACTATTGCCAGGAAAAGTCACAAAGGGTGCAGTGGAGTTAGATCCAGTTGATCTACACTCTCTTGCAAAGTGTCCAAGCCTTTGGCATTTGTGACACCTCAACTTGCTCTTGTCAAAACCAACTTTAGTTTTGCCAGAGAGTCCTGGGAATTTTCTTCCAGTTCTTTTATAGAACTTCTGAGATCTATATTTATCAAGGCCATTTGCTCTCAAAATATCCATCTCTTCTAAGTCATCATCAGCAATCCCCTTGAGATCATCCATAATGAAACATAGATTGTCATTATTACACCCAGTAAACTGACAATCAATACTCACAAATGCAGAATCAGAAGTGCTTGAAGAGAATTAATATGCTCATCATACTGGCATTCAGATGAAGCATATTCTGACTCATGACCCCCAAGGCAGTGTTGCCTGTACAAAGTCTTCATGAGCTTTCCAGATGAAGACAGCTTTCTCTTCTGTTCTATCCCTCTCTCAAAAGTGAGCAGTTTCCCATGGAGTTGGGTGAGAGATAGTTTGTCCAAACTTGCACTGGAGCGTAGGACAAGTATATGTGTCCCATCTCTCAGGCAGTGATCTGAGAAATCTGTTATTCATCTGAATATTGGTGTATTCAAGTTTGACCATTTTTAGTTCAGAGATCAAACAAGAGAACCGCTCATATTGTTGAGTCAGTGTCTCACCCTTTCTATGAGAGAATGTCTCATATTGTTGGGCAAGAATTTCTCTTTATTTGCCAAGACCTCATCTGTTCCTCCAAATTGTTCTTTCAAGGCAATCCAGAGGTCATGGGCAGTTTCATGATGCATTAGCCCAGAATAGATTTCATTGGGCAGTGCCATGGCCAGAATTCCATGGGCTTTTGCATCATTTCAAGCAACTTCTTATCCTCATCTGAGTATTGCTCCTCCTCTTCGAACCATTTGATTGGTTTCCGGGTTATTCACCATAGGCTGTGTGGACCATGTACCACTGATGTCCAACACCCTGCGCATATGGGATACCCATCATTTTGTATTTCTCACCCTTTAGCTTGGACATTGAGTCATACTCAATATTGTTCCTCTTTGAATAGGTATAGTACCTTTCTTAGAGTTTTCCATCTTGAACCTTTTCAAGATCTTATCAATGTATGCACTTTGATTCAACTAATCAACCGCCTTGATCTATCCTATACATATTTATTCCCAAAATATATGCGGCTTCACCAATATCCTAAATGGAAAACAGCTTCCGAGCCGGTTTTTACACCTTCCAAGGTTGGAATGTCATTTCCAAATAGTAGGATGTCATCGACATACAATACTAGGAAAGTGATGATGCTCCCACAAGCTTTCTTGTACACACATGCTTCATTAGTGTTTTTGATGAACCCAAATTTGATTACTTCTTCATCAAAATGGCGATTCCAACTTCTTGATGCTTGCTTCAATCCATAAACTGATTTCTTTAACTTGCATACTTTGTTAGGATGTTTTGGATCAACAAAACCTTCAGCCTGAACCATATAGACATCTTCCTCAAGATATCTGACAGGATCAGCGATCACAAGTTTGATGTATTAGAATACAAAGCAGCGGAATACAAACAAATTAGACAAATTGTAGCAAGCAATCGATACTTGTAAGCATTAAGAGCGCATACGGTTATAGGGAGAGAATATATATTTCTGATTTCAAGAATGTTTATAGAGGTAGAATATTTCTAATCAAATCATTTATTCATTCCATTCATCCACCTAGTTACAATAAGTTGTCACTCCTTTATAGAGTGCAACAATCACTGCTGTTATCACGGAAAGTGACAACTGGCAGATCTAATACAAAAATAACTAATTCTTAACAAACTACTGAAATGTTCACAACTACTGAGAACATATCAGCATGTTAAGTACAAATATAAAACTACTGAAACTACAACGACTGAAGAACAAGCTCTTCAGTCGTTTTACAAAACTACTGAAACATAAAAATATAAAACTACTGATATCACAACTACTGAAGAAGTACTCTTCAGCAGTTGTGACAAACTACTGAGGCTCAGTACTTGATCTTCAGACTTTGACCTTCAGGTGTTTCATCAGCTGATGACTTTAGTAGATATCATCAGCTGATGTCTTCAGTCTTTGTCTTCAGACTTTGTTCATCAGTTGTTGATCTTCAGCACTTGTAAACTCTTCAGCTGTTGTATTTCAGTACTTTGGTCTTTCAGCTGTTGAGGTCTTCAGCACTTGATCTTCAGCTGTTGAAGTCTTCAGCACTTGTCAAACTACTGATGAGGCTTTCAGCAGTTGTTGTGATACCATGTGGGACTTAGATGTTTTTCTGATCTTGGCTCATTGGTTCTTTTGGTCCAACAATATCCATTTAGAAAAGCGGTTTTGACATCCATTTGCCAAATCTCATAATCATAATGAGCAGCTATGGAAAATAATATCCTAATAGACTTTAGCATTGCAACTGGCGAGAAGGTCACATAATAATTAACCCCGTGATTTTAAGTGAAACCTTTTGCTACAAGTCTAGCTTTATAAGTATCCAAGTTTCCATGCATATCAGTTATCTTCTTGACAACCCACTTACTTCCAACTATGTTGGAGTTAAGAGGTGGTTCAACCAAGTCCCACACTTGGTTGTCATACATGGATTGCATCTCAACGTTCATGGCTTCAAGCCATTTGTCACAATCTAAATTAGACATCGCATCACGGAATGTGGTTGGTTCATCGGAATCTATCACATAGCATCCATCCATGAAAAATGTAAGGCCCTGTCCCGGGACACTTACAGCGGGTCAATCATTGCGCATAAAACATATATTACTTGAACTTGATAAAAACATGGCAGCGGAAACTTTAAAACCTCCATTTCGTTGCATTACAAAAGCATTTGCAAAATAATACTTATTGTCAAATTACAAAATACATGTTACTTTCAACACCAAGCATTCTAAATATGGATGCCATCCGGTAGAGCCAAGTAGCCATCCCGTGCCATCCTCAGCAACCTTCACCTGCCAACTAGAAACACATAAAAGTCAGCGTTGCTGAGTCAGTTTTAGTTTTATAATAAAATATACTTTACTTTCATTTAAAACCGTTCTTTACTTTCTTTCAAATCATAACAGTCTTAGAACGTGATCACACATCGTACGTACACATAGATAATATCATTATTATCTTCATTTAATGTTCATCACATACTTTCGTTAACTCTTTATTTATATACCACATTCTTTATACTATCTGGATCAGTGTCATCAGCTATGCCCCGAACAAATGGAATGCGGGGCCGAAGTTCATATTGACTTCCACAATGCACATAGCCTGGCATCAGCTCCAGGGTAAGCAACAAAGACCCCAACTGCATTTTACACCCCCAACATATGCATAAGTTGAATACTGGGCCAAAGATCATAAAGATAACTTCCACACTACACATAGCCTCGCACCAGCATCGAGGTGGGTAACCGCTATAAACCACTGTATACAATACCCCCACATTATGCATAACTCGAGTACTGGGCCGAAGATCATAAAAATGACTTCGACACTACACATAGCCTGGCACCAGCATCGAGGTGGGACCACTTTACACCATGTACCACATCGTTGGTCAGTCACAAAGACTCGAAGCCCTACGTGTATCCTTAAGGGTTAGCTAAACCACACGTAGTTGAGCTTATGACCTTTTAGGATCGTGCACCTCCATACATATTGCTTGCACCTTTCCATACCTTCACTTTCATTAATGCATGCACACCATCATTATGTTCCTCTTTCATTATCTTTCACTTTACGTTACATAATACTTTATCATTTCATTCATAACTAAAACACGTAAAGCCATGGAAAGATAAACATACATGATAGGAACATAAACATAATCACCCAAAACATCACCACACAAGGCATCACATACATCATAACATACATCATGCATAAACATACAACGTCATACATCGCCATACATCATTAACATCCATAACTTCGAAGGTCAACACCTACATCTGCACTTTCCCCGAAGTTAGATAATAAACTACGCTCATCGGGCGTATGAACCCTATTCAGTCACATGGCCTCACACGCGTATGAGAACACTTGGGCAAATGGACTCTATGGGCGATTGAACACTTAGGCGTATGGACATCCAGTCGCATAACCTCCAGTCGCATGACTCCCATGCGTATGAACCTCAGTCGCATCGTATTCGGGCGTATGGACATAAGTCGCATGACCTTCATCCGTATTTCCTTCAGTCGCAAAGCCCTCATCCGCATTTTCTTCATTTGCACAACACTCATCCGCATTTCCTTCAATCGCATGGCATTCATCCGCATTACTCTCAGTCGCACGACTCACATGCAATGAACTTCAGTCGTATGTCCTTCAGTCGTATGGCCTCCGGTCGCTTGCCATTCAGGCGCATGGAGCTCCAGTCGCATGATCCCTAGCTGAGTGCAGAATGCAGTTCATCCCGAACCTAATCTGCACTTTTCGGCCTCCAATCCCTCCCAAACTCATTCTAAGCCCAAATTAACCATCCTAAACCTTAGGAATACCTATCAGAACACCATTTAAGCACACCCAATCCCGAATCAAACCCCACAAGGGTCACACACATACCTATACTAAGACATACGGTTTTTACACCCAAAGATACCAAAACGATTTGCCATGTGTTCCAGCCCCAAATCATTGAAACCGTGTAAAAGAGGATCCTAGAACTCACCTTGAAAGCCTCTTTGGGTATAGTTTCTCACAAACTCGCTTGCCTTTGACTTTTGCACCTCGATTCTTCAAAAACCCTAGGTTTTGCTCTTCCTCCTTTCACTCTCTCTCTCTAACCAAATGAAAAGGGGAGACTGAGGGGAGAATGGGCTACCATGCCCCTTTTACACCCCCACTCCTCCAAAGATTTTTGCCATTTTGGCAGGTTTGATCCCTCAACTTTGGGCTTTATTTCTTTTCTTTCTTTTTCATCTTTCCTTAGCTTCAAAGGAAATAACCGGGTGTTACAAGTTTACCCCCCTTAAAAAGATTTCGTCCCCGAAACCTATTATTCCTCAAAAAATTATGGGTAGTGCTGTCTTATCTCTTCTTCGGGCTCCCACGTGGACTCAAATCTCTTTCTGTACTTCCACTGTACACGCAGTAGAGGAACCACTTTATTCCTTAACCTCTTCTCTTACGATCAATGATCGCCACTGATTGCCCCACATAATTGAGTTGTTCATCCTCCTCGATATCCTCCAGTGGTGCAACCATATCCTCGTCTGCTATACCTTTCCTCAGATGAGATACATGGAATGTCAGATGCATTCCACTTAACTCATTTGGTAGCTCTAATCTATAGGTAACCACTCTTGCTCCAACAATGATTCGGAAAGGCCCTATATATCTCGACTGAATATGGTGCACTTCATCTCGTATAGATAGTGCCTTCATGTCTTTAACGCAAAGACCGCAGTTGCTAGCTCCAAGTCGGGAGCGGGATAATTGACCTCATGAACTTTCAACTGTCGGGATGCATAGGCTATAACCTTTCCTCTCTGCATCGACACACATCCCATCCCCGTGTAGGAAGCATCGAAATAAACCACCAAATCTTCACTTCCACCTTTTCCGAGTCCACCATAATCCCACCGGATTCATTACATGACCCAAAAACTGAACCACGCGCAACCAGAATGCACACTTGTAGAATTTATCATACAACCTCTCTCTTCCTAACACTACCATAAAAATCCCCATTGGAATCGTAGTGACTCGATCACCGTATACCGCCACCGTATTCCCGTCAAGCGCTGTCACCGAATTATCTTCATGCGACACACGATATTCGCCTTGTAGTCAGCCAACTAATTCATTCCTAGGACTACATCAAACCCGCCTAAGGTCATCACAAATGGTCAACAGGAAACTTGTGACATTCTGGTTCTATGTCACACTCTCTATCATCTCAGAAATCCGGGTAGACCCTCCTATGGCAGTTTCTACATCGAAGGGCTCATCAATACTTCAACTCCTAATGGGCAACTTAGCACAAAAGGTAGCAGAAATAAAACTCTCACTAGCATTAGAATTAAATAATACATAGACTTTGGTTACTAGATATGTACCTGACATGACATCGGGGTCCATCCTAGCCTCCCCCTTGCGTCATCGGGAACGCTCTGGCATTTGCCTCTACCCTTCTACTCCAGCCCTCTTCACTCCTGAACCTTCAGCCCTTGGCTTCTTGCAATCCTTGCTCATGTGGCCTTCCTCACCACAAGAATAATACCTCCTCACACCACAGTTCTTTGCCACATGTCCGGTTCTTCCACAACAGAAACAAACATTGGTCCCCAATCTACATTCCCCGAGGTGTTTGGTCCACACTTGTGACACCTTCTCGACCCTTCACCGGATGTGACCACACGCCGGTCATCCACCCATGCACCTTTGTTACTTGGAGCAGCCCCGCCACGCCAAGTCATTTCCCGTCCCGATTCGGATCGCTCCCTCCTTCCTTGCTAGCTTATGTCACCACCATAGTTTTGTCATCGTATAATCTTTCCACCAAGTCAACCGCCGACCTAAACGTGCTCGGTCAGGCAGCGATCATGTGCCTGCGGATGTTCGTTGGCAAGCCCTAATATACCTCTTGATCTTTTATGATAGAGGTGTCACCTTGTCAGGCACCAGCCGTGCCATTTCGTTGAACTTGGTGGTATACTGCTCATGTGTCATCGTCCCCCCTCCAACTGCAGGAACTCCCTTTCCACCTTATCCATTTCTCTGTGAGGACAGAACTCCTCAATCACCAACTTCTTCAGTTTTGACCATGTCATCCTCTCATTGCCCAACTACCCTCGACTTGGACTATATTGTTCCACCAATACAGTGCCGAGTCCCAAACGAGTGGGCAGCAAACTTCACCTTCCGGTCTTCTCGGCACTCGCTGATATTTAGAACAACTTCCATCTCTCTCACCCTCCATTGAGCAGCAGCAGTGCCGTTACCATCAAAAGTAGGGGGCTTGCATCGTTGAAATCCCCATAGTTGCAACCTTGGCCGCCTCCAGCGTAGGCTCTTCTCCTCCTCTTCTTCTTCGTCATCAGACAATATCGTCTCAGTCTCGGGCTGTCTCCTTTCGCCCGTAGGTCTACTTCTTTCCTTTCTCTCCCCATCTCTAACAGCCTTTATCACTTCGGTCACCACAGACAGTAGGATCGTCTGCATGACCTGATGCACTTCCTCCACAACCGCCTCCTTCACTAAGGCTTTCAGATTACCACTCTCGTCACCATCCTATGGATGAGGGGTCTTGTTCTTCATGAACCACCTTTTCCACCCTCGGTCTTCCTCTTGTGACCCGTGGTTTAGCACCACGTCCACCACCACCTCCACCACGTGAGGCTTTCTAAAACCTACCTCCAGCCATCCTCTAGCACACTGAAAGATTCAAACACCAACACGGTAATTCAAGGGAATAGCTCAGTTTATGTCAAGTATAATAAGTCCCTAATTACAGTGGCTAGTTGTGATTAGCCACTTACTTTACTCTTCATACCCCAAGCATTACCTATCTTGACTACATCAATATTTAAATCTACAAACAACACATAACCACATAACATGCACACGTAATACCAGTTAACATTACGAAAATACATGATGGCACACAGCTACTCAGACTGGCATCCCTTCCCTTCCATCCCATTTTCAATTTAGGTTTATTTTGAAAATTTACCCATTTCAATTAAACTTTGGCTCTGATACCAACTTGTAAGGCCCCGTTCCCGGGACGCTTACAGCTGGTCAATCATGCGCATAAAACATATAATTACCTTAACTTGATAAAAACATGGCAGCGAAAACATTTAAAACCTCCATTTCGTGCATTACAAAAGCCTTTGCAAATAATACATTATTGTCAAATTACAAAATACATGTTACATTTCAACACCAAAGCATTGTAAATATGGATGCCATCCAGAAGAGCCACGTAGCTGTCCCGTGCCATCCTCAGCAACTTTACCTGCCAACTAGAAACACATAAAAGTCAGCATTGCTGAGTGACTTCTAGTTTTATAATAAAACATACTTTACTTTCATTTAAAACTGTTCTTTACTTTCTTTCAAATCATAATAGTCATAGAACGTGATCACACATCGTACGTACACATAGATAATATCATTATTATTCATTTACTGTTCATCACATACTTTCTTTAACTCTTTTCTATACCACATTCTCTATCACTATCTAGATCAGTGTCATCAGGTATGCCCCGAACAAATGGAGTGGCCGAAGTTCATATTTGACTTCCACACTGCATATAGCCTAGCACCAGCTCTAGGGTAAGCGACAAAGACCTCAACTGCATTTTACACCCCCAACATTATGCATAGCTCGAATACTGGGCCGAAGATCATAAAAGTGACTTCCCACTACACATAGCATGGCACCAGCATCAAGGTGGGTAACCGCTATAAACCACTGTATACAACACCCCCACATTATGCATAAATCGAGTACGGGGCCGAAGATCATAAAAATGACTTCCACACTGCACATAGCCTAGCACCAGCATCGAGGAGGGTAACCACTTTACACCATGTACCACATCGTTGGTCAATCACAAAGATTAGAACCCCTGCGTGTATCCTTAAGGGTTAGCTAAACCACACGGAGTTGAGCTTTTGACCTATTAGGGTTGTGCACCTCCGTACATATTGCATGCAAGCCTTTCCATACCTTCACTTTCATTAATGCATGCACACCATCATTATGTTCCTCTTTCATTATCTTTCACTTTATGTTACATAATACTTTATCATTTCATTCGCAACTAAAACACGTAAAGCCATGGGAAAGATAAACATACATGATAGGAACAAAAACATAATCACACAAAACATCGCCCTACAAGGCATCACATACATACATAACATACATCATGCATAAACATACAACATCATACATCGCCATACATCATCATCATCCATAACTTCGAAGGTCAACACCTACATCTACACTTTCCCCGAAAGTCAGATGATAAACTATGCTCATTCGAGCGTATGGACCCTATTCAGTCGCATGGCCTCCCACGCGTATGAGAACACTTGGGCGAATGGACTCTATGGGTGATTGAACACTTAGGCATATGGACATCCAATCGCATAACCTCCGGTCGCATGACTCCCATGCGTATGAACCTCAATCACATCTTATTCGGGCGTATGGACCTCCGTCGCATGACCTTCTCCGCATTTCCTTCAGTCGCATAGCCCTCATCCGTATTTATTTCATTCGCACAACACTCATCCGCATTTCCTTTAATCGCATGGCATTCGTCCTCATTACTCTCAGTCGCACGACTCACATGTGAATGAACTTCAGTCGCATGTACTTCGGCCGTATGGCCTCCAGTTGCTTGCCATTCGGGCGCATGGATCTCCGTTCGCATGAGCCCTAGCTGAGTGTAGAATGCAGTTTATCCCAAACCTAATCTGCACTTTTTGGCCTCCAAACCCTCCCAAACTCGTTCTAAGCCCAAATCAACCATCCTAAACCTCAGGAATACCTACCACAACACCATTCAAGCACACCCAAGCCCGAATTCAAACCCCACATGGATCACACACATACCCATACTAACACATACGGGTTTTACACCCAAAGATACCAAAACGATTTGCCATGTGTTCCAGCCCTAAAATCAGTTGAAAACGTGTAAAAGAGGGGTCCTAGAACTCACCTTGAAAGCCTCTTTCGGAATAGCTTCTCACAAACCCACTTGCCTTCAACTTTTGCACCTCGATTCTTCAAAAACCCTAGGTTTTGTTCTTTCTCCTTCCACTCTCTCTCTCTAACCGAATGAAAAGGGGAGACTAAGGGGAGAATGGGCTGCCATGCCCCTTTTATATCCCCACTCCTCCAAATATTTTTCCCATTTTGCCAGGTTTGATCCCTCGACTTTGGGCTTTATTTCTTTTCTTTCTTTTTCTTCTTTCCTTAGCTTCAAAGGAAATAATCGGGTGTTACAAAAAATCCATATCTTTCAGGTGGATTACTAGTTCTACTAGATTTGTGAACATTTTGTGTGTATTGATCAACCATTTGATCATCCTCAACATCCTCATGTTGAGAGCTAGTGTCAACCAAACGTGTATCAGGTTGTGGTTCTTGATCTTCCTTAAGATCCATTGTTCTGGTGCTAGTCCCTTCCGTAAGGAATTTAGCTTCTAAGAACACATCCGTATTGGAAACAAACTCCTTTTGTTCCAAAGGATCATAGAAATAATACCCCTTAGAATCTATAGGATATCCAGTAATGATACACTTAGTGGAACGGCTTTCTAACTTGTTTGAGGTAGGAGTCTTAACATAAGCCTCACATACCCACACCTGTAAATATGATAGAGATGGAACCCTTCCATGCCATATTTCAAAAGGTGTCTTTTCCACTTTCTTGGTTGGGGCCATATTCAAAATACGGGCCTTAGAGAATAAAGCGAAACCCCAAAATGATAGAGGCAATAAGCTTCTAGCCATCATTGATTGAACCATATCCAATAGAGTTTTATTTCTCCTCTCGGATACACCATTGTGTTGTGGTGTTCCTGGTGGAGATAGTTGTGAGACAATTCCACAATTTTAAGATGATCTCTAAAAGCATCACTTAAATATTCACCTCCTCTATCGGTAGGGAGAATTTTTATTGACTTGTTGAGTTGGTTTTCTACTTCATTCTGGAAGATTTTGAACATTTCAAAAGCTTCATCTTTGTGCTTTAGCAAGTACACATACCCATATCGACTATAGTCACCAGTAAATGTAATGAAGTATCTTTCATAGTACCTAGTCATTGGCTTAAAAAGACCACATACATCCGAATGTATGATACCTAATGCATCTTTTGGCCTTTCGAATTTGCCACTAAAAGGTGCCTTAGACATTTTACCTTGTAAACAAGATTCACATACATCAAATGAATCATATTCACTTGCTTTTAAACGACCATTCTTTTGAAGTGTTTGTATGCGCTTCTTGTTTATATGACCAAGACAGCAATGCCAAAGATAGGTGTCACTCTAATCCAATTTGAGCCTTTTGGAGGTGGTTTGGTACAATGAGCTATCATATATTGTGTTTTCACGAACCAATTCATAAATACATTAATAGGAATAGCTTTAAAATAAAAGATGTCATTTAAAGAAACATGAAATTCATATTCATAAATATGATAACATAACCATATTGTCTTAATTGGAAATTGAAATAATGTTCCTAGTCAAACTAGGAGCATACAAAACATTGTTCAAAATTGCTTCCAAACCATTTGGAAGCTTCAAGATGTAGTCCCCTCGGTCTTCAACTTGAACTTTAGTCCCATTCCCCATGTAGAGTCTAACATCCCCTTTCTTGAAGTCCTTACTTCTTTTGAACCCCAACAATAAGTTGCAAATATGAGTTCCACATCCGGTATCCAATACCCATGTGTTAGAGGATATTAAATTAAGATCAATATGAATCATGAAAATTGTACTTGAGGTTTTCCTGGCATCCCTCTTAGTTTGCAACTTTTTGAGATGGACAGGGCAATTTCTCGTCCAATGTCCAATCTCCCCAAACTTAAAGCATGGGTCATTTGAAGCAACGTTTTGCTTTTTCTCCGCTAGTTTTGGTGGTGGCGCGCTTACCACTCCCTTTCCCTTCCCCTTAACGTACCCTTTACCCTTGGCAATATTTGCCTTGGGTGTGGGGTAAGGCCTCTTCTTGTTCCCACCTTCATTGATGGTGAGAACGGGTAAAACCCTTTTACCCATGGTCGTTTCGGCTGTTTTGAGCATAGAGTGAAGCTCACTTATGTTCTTGTCCCACCCATTCATGTTATAATTCATAACAAAGTTTTCAAACCTTTTTGACAAATAGTTGAGGATCAAATCCGTAGCCAACTCTTTCAAGACGGGACAATTCAGCCTCTCAAGGCGGTCAATGTAGCTTTTCATCTTAACTACATAAAATGAAACTGACTAGGTGTCATCCATAAGACATGCATGGAGTGCTTGAACCATTTCGAAATGCTATACCCTTTCTTGTTGTTTGAACGTTTCCTTCAACTGGGTAATCATGTCGTATGTTGCGTGATGTTTGTACTCCTTTTGGAGATCTGGAGTCATACTTTCCAACATAAGGCAAGACACTTGGACCGAGTCCTCAGTGTATTTTACCCAATTATTGTAGGCCACCTCATCATCCTCATTAGGTTGATCGGGAATCAGATCGTCTAAAATATACGACCGTTTCTCTTGCTTGAGAACAATTCTCAAGTTTCAAAACCAATCTATAAAGTTGTTATGGTTTAGACGCTCATTTTGTAGAATGGTTCTTAGTGATAGTGAGTGAGCAGATGAGATATCCTTATTTTCATTGTTGTTGATGGCCATCTACAAAATTTAACAAAGTTCAATTTTAGTATTTTCGGTATAATTCACAAGTGCATAAAAATAGCCACTAATTTGACAACACTTGTTTGCCATCACAAGTGTTGTCATTAGGTCTTTCCTAAGGATAAACAATGACACATCAAAAGGGGTCCATCAACTCCCACTTGATTCCACATCCAAATGCTTCAAGTGTTCATTTCTCTTTTGTGTCCTTCCTTTGTGTCTTCCTTTGGGTCTTCCACTTATGCATCTTCTTTTACAAAAATATATCCTAATAAAATTTTTCTAATAAAAGAAATGCACCTAATCTATTTATTACATTAGCAAAGAATGAATAAATTACAACCCAAAGATACAAACACAAAATATTATTACATCCCTTTGGAAGAATAGAACCAAACATGACAAACATTCAACCAAATCCAAAACAGACATGGTCAAGGCTATGTTATGCACCAAAAAACATGTATCCAAATACAACATTCAAGAACAAAATGAACACCCTTTGTAACCCTTAAAATTTCAGCAAATATAAATTAAAATTTTAGGGTTTTTGTCTAAACAAAACAATCAAACATTTGACTTTAATCTTACAAGTTTTATCCTAAAGAATGTAAAATAAAACTTGAAAGGCAAGGGATTCATATATCCATAACAAATCAGCCCCTAATGGGTTGAAAAAGTCCAACAAAACAAATTTTTCTTGGACGTTTGAAGCAAGTTTTCCACATAACTAGCTCTAGATGCCATTGTTGGGTTTGTTACATGTTTATCAAAGATAGTTTAACCATTTAAAGAAAAACGCAGCAGATAAAATAACATATAAAACATGTTTATATTCTGAAAATTAAACATTTTATATGTCAAGATAACAAACCCAAGAACAAGGATCAAATATATTGAAAAGAAATGCTATCAAACATAAACAACCATAGGGTGTTCATATAATACAACCTTTCTATGAATAAGAAGAGGGATGGAATTCGATGGAGAAGATGATGATGTTCTTGAATCCAAAGCCTCCAAAGGAGAAGGCCTCAAGCTAGTATACCCACAATCTCTTGCAAACACCCTACTTGTTAGGAAGTGCAACACCAAAGCCTCCTTCTTGTTTCTCTTATCAAATCCGAATTTTTCAGCAAAGAATCAAACCTGAAAATTTCAGCTTGAAAACAAGTGTTAATTTTGTTCAAGTCTTGCTTAAAACAAGAAAAATGAATCCAAGGAAGGGTATCCAAAGGGCAGTTGAATTTCTATTCAAAAATGGGTTCCCACCCATTTTGATCTTGCAAATAAGTTACACTCCTTAAACCTTAAGTTTGTAAAATTAAAACCCTTTTAATTTTATAACTTGAACGCACTTTTATTTGTTATTATTTAACCCACTTAAATAATAAAACAAATAATTTCTCATGAACAAATTATCCATGTAATGTTATCCAATTTCAAAAGCACTGATTTAGAAAACCTTATTTATTAATTGGTGTCAATATTTATTTGTTTGATCTTATCAACAAATAAATATTTATTGGTGTTTGTTTAGCTTGTTATTGGGTATGACCCAACTTGGATCATAACTTACTAACCACATCAATCTTGTATGTGTCTTGGGCATACAAGATCCAACACTCTTTTCCTTACCCCTATATCAACATTTCGAATGATGTTTGTGGTGGGTGAGACTTATGGGTCCTGAGTTGAGGGATCATGAAAAGTTGCTTGGAGAGATCTAAATTAAAGAAATTTTGATCAAGCATAAGTATCTCCCACCACATCAGCACACTTATCAAGCAAGACTTGATCCAATTAGTGTGTGACATAATTGATGTTGTCTTCCATGGAGTGGTTATCAGCATCAAGAACCTCTTGGTCACCGTCACCACCATCATTTCTTTCCACATTTGAAGCTCCTTTATTTGAGTGTTATGTCTTTGAGTTGGAATTCGTTGGCACCTCAGATCTATCAGTTGAATTTGACATGGTTATGTTGATAGGAACTCCATCTGCAGGGTTAGTTACCATTGGAGCTGAAGTAGTATGACCTAAAGATCATCTCAACTCAAATCTTGGGTGAGGATCTCCTGTTGATAAGATATCTATGGATCCTGAAACATTCTCATAAGATTTGTTAAAACAGTTGGTAACTAAATCAAGATCAAATAACCAATTAGGACTAGAACTGAAGGATGGGTTTATGTCACTAAACACTTGATTTTCTCTCAAACTCACTAAAACAACACTGGGATGAAAGCAAAGTCTCTATGAGTTGATAACAATATAATAAGTAATAATCAAACACAAGAAGTAATTTTCAAGGTACTTGCATATATTGCTTCTCAACTCAAATATTACAAGACTCTTACAAGCATGTTGTTATGAGTTACAATGAGAAACTATATATAATACTACCTACAGCCGGATATACTTTGATATCAGCTGGAATCCTCTAACTAAAGCAAATACTACAAAGCTATAGTTTAAGGTATCTCAGATAAGACTTTATCTGAGATATGGTAGTCAGGACATGTCCCTGACTTACCTTTTGTCACCAACTAAAGTTGGTAATTATACTAAGATAAAAAGGTGAACAGTGGAATAAGTATAGTCAATTACATGGCTCTTTGAGAAAACGCCATGTAGTATCAGATGTCTGCAGCGGAGTGTCAGAGACCATACTTATGTCCACTGGTTCATAGCAGTGTCTTCCAAAGGTTAAATGGCTTCGGTAGAACAAGTACTTCCGAAGCCACTTATACTTCGAAAGAGGCTACTTCTTCCGATGCTTGAGGACTTCTTCTTTTTTTCATACTTCGGAAGTAGTCTTCTGATTTGTTCTGTTGAGACTTGATCTTCAGAAGTGAATACTTTATCTTCGGAAGTAGAGTTTTGCCTTTGGAAGTAAAGCTTTCACTCTGTCTTCGGAAGAACTCTACTTCCTTCAGAAGCTCTACACTTGGCTTTGGAAGCCTTTGTAAGCTGTACCAAAATTTGTCTAAGTGATTTAGTTTTGGTTGCACCAGCCTTCTTCTTGATCCAACAAATTCCCCCTAGGCTGATGCTACCAAAACCTCACTTGTTTCTACTCCTCAGAACTTTCGGCACCAAGGAGAGTAAATACTTATCATTTCATTGTTCTTCCCTGATGTGGTGCTGAGAAGTTTGTACAAATCTTTGGTTGACAGGATCTCTAGTCTATCACCTTGAATGATGTGTACCCTTTGTTGTGGCCCTCTGAAAAGAGTTAGTTGATGGGATCTATAATCATATTCCATCGAACTAGAGGTTCCGATTCAAGACCCTCCACCATCTGTAGAAAGGTTGTGCCCTTAGTGGGAGGTCTATCCTTGTCTTCTTTTCATCTTAATCTCAACTCTTCTTCAATCTTAAATTTTGTTGTTAACTCAGCCAGATGAAGACTGTTGAGATGATTTCTGATGTGAGCAGTAGTTTCAGAGTTGGAGGGGTTAGAGAATGGTTTTTCTGCTAACTCAGCAATATCAAACCTGCTAGAGTGTAGCAGAGAGGTGGCATTCAGCCTATTGACTTCACCATTCTCTCTTTCCACAACAAGATGTGAGTAGCTTCATTGTACCTCCACTGGAGTATCTTCTTTCTAGACACAAGAGACTGACTAGGAGTATCTTCTTTCTCTTCATCATTTAATGAGTCTGAGTTGATGCCTAGAAGTTCTGCAGCCTGGTGTAGTGTTCCTTTGGGTAGATCAAGAAATTGATCTCTTGTGAGGGAACATGAAGATCCGTCAACATAGGTTAGTTTGATGGAGTCTTCCTCACAGGAGATATCGCTCAAGGTTGGGCAGTTGATGAGCCTAGTCTTGATCATCTTAAACTCTTCTAGAGAGAGATGTTTGGAAGGCTGAGGGGATGGTTGGAAAGGTTGTTGGGTAGGATGTGGTGTGGTGGTTCTGGTAAGAGCTTTGGGTTGAAGGATGGGCAGTTTTGGTGGTTGAGGTGAGAAGTGGATAAGGGTAAAGGTGTGGGTTCAGGAGTGTAAGGTTTAGTTTTGATGGTGAATGGAGAGGGAATTGGTTCAGGTTAGGGTTGAGTGGTTGGTGTGAAGGTTATCCCCTGTACCCTTCTATACATCTCTCTCCTTTTTCCCAAATGAATGTCAGCTTTGATCTCACTGACAATTTGTTGGAGTGTCCATTCAGACTTGGGACCCACCTGCCTTCTAGAGAAGCTGTGAGCCCGGAGATAATCTTTCATCCAAGCTTTGTCACCTATCTTCTTGGTTGTAGTGGCCCTTGTTTCTTCTTCCCTTTTCTTCTTCTCCATCAACTTGTCTCTTGCAACCCTTTTTCTCTCTTTCTCCAATTGATCCTGCTCTTTGTTAAAGAGCCATAGGATCGTTTCATCGTTGTGTGGAGACTGCTCTAGAAGAGAGAATCCTTTGGAGGTTAGGAAGGCCATCCTTTCCTTTGGAGTTGCATGTCAGCTTCCCTCTGTTCCTTTTCTTTCTCTTCCTCTAAGGCCAACCATGCTGCTTCCTGTTGTAGCATGGTTGCCTTTTCTAGTTCCACCAACTTCTCTAATGGTAGCAGAAGTGTTTCTTCATTGGCAGCTCCAAGCTTGATGAGCTGGTCAATGATCTTCTCTCTCCTTTTGTTGTTGACTGCCTCCTGGTTGGCTACAACTGCTTTTGTACTAGCAGCTAACAGCTTCCCAGTTGGAAGTTTTCCTTTTCTTTTAGCTTTTCAATCCTCTCCTCTTCCTGAAGCTCTTCCGCAGTCATCTTTTTCTTTCCTTTGTTATCTTTTGAAAAGCTTGACTTTGGTGGTTCTTGAAGAATGGATTCAGATTGTGAGAGAGGTAGAGAGGGTGTCTGAACAGGAGGTTGATCCAGGAAGTCCTCACCACCTCAGATGTCAGCTCTAGGATTGCATCTGTGATGATTAGTTCCTCGGACATTCTGAACAGTCCTTCTGCAGCTTCCATTTCAGCTTCGAAAGATTCAGCTTGTTCTTCCAAGGCTTCAACTTCAGCTTTGGAAGTTTGAGGGGATGCAGATTCTATCCCAACCATTTCAGTTGTTGGGCCATCAGTCCCCATTTCCCCTTCGAATTGAATCTCAGGTTCCATGTTGACCTTAGATTGACCAACTTCTTCCATAATGGTAGAAGGTGCACTTAGCCACTGAAGTTCTTCAGCTCCAAAATACATCATTGCTGCATCAAGGCTTGGCTGATCAAGAGAAGATCTCAACAGAAACTTGGAGAAGAGTCTATAGAGATCTTTGAGCATCCTTTGGTCAATTTGCAGTAAGACCTGAGATGGCTCAGAGAAAGTTGTAATGGGAGCCGAGAATTTGGAAGTTAAAGTTTGGCTCTGTGGTTCCTCAAATGTTTGTCTCTAAACATTCTCCCCCTTTTTGGTAGCATCATCTTGAGAGCTAGATGAGCTGGAGGAAGAGGTCAAGGAGACCTGAACAGGTACATGCCTAACAGATCTCTCAATCTATTTCTCAGCTAGCTGAGCCTTGAGATTGTCAATCTTAAGTTGCTGAGCGGCAGACCTTTCTTCTAAAGTCCTAACCTTGGATTCAAGGTTAGAGACTTTAGATAGTAGGTCTTGAATGAAGAGTTACATGCTTCCCTCATCTTTTTTTGAAGAATCACGGGGAGATGAGGTAACATACCTAGTATGTTCAGCCTCACCACCAGATGTGGTTTCTTGGCACCCTGGTTTCCCCTGCTTAGTGATGTCTCTTTCAGAGTCATCAAAAGGCATGGTTACCGCAAATTCAGTCTCAGAAATATTACCACTATCCATAGGGTCCATTGAGGCACCTTCTGTAGTGGCAGCTGAATCTGCATGAGTCCCCTCCACATCAGTGGGACTCACCTTGGTAATGGTTTTCTAATGGGGGTAGTGATAAGAGGTCTCTCTAGGTTCTGTTGATCTTAGAGAGGGTGTTGTAGATCAACATCATTGCCATGGAGGGATGTTATCTCTTCATCAGTTTTGAAGAGAAGGTCAGTGAAAGATAAGAAGGTTAAACCTACTGACCCGGGACCTTGGTTAATGTCTACAGGCATTGAGCCTCTGATGGGGTTGTCCCTTATTGGCTGCTCAAAGGAGTGTAAATACTCACCCTGAGGGCTTTTAGATTGGGTATTGGGATCATGGGTTTGAGACTGAGGAGACTCAAGACCCATATTGAGTTCAATGGTGAATGATGGTGAGACCTCAGACTGAGTGAGAGACCAATGTTCCACTCTAGCCTTTTTTGGTTGAACAGGAGGAGCTTGTTCAATCAGCATAGATTGAACAAGGGTTCGTTTGGGGCGTCTTGTGTAGGTGATGGTAATAGGAGGAGAAGGTAGTGTTGGCATTGTGGTTGCAGTTGCTAGTGTAGGTTCATCGTCTGTGGGGTGAACAAGGATGTCACCAGGAGCTAGTTGCTCAGTCATACTAGAAGGTAAAGAAATGTACCTTCTAGTGAAGTTGGTGGATACCTTCTTCAGTGTCTTGAAGATGGTTGGCCTCATGTAAGGGATAGACAGAGTGGCTACATAGACAAGCCGACTCTGGTCCAGCTCAAAGTTGATAATATGCTGAAGAAATCTGGGATACATAAAGAATGTTTCCCTCTGTAGATTTCCAATGAGATTGGTTAGCACAAATCTTGAGTAGTTGAAGCACAGGCCTCTCACCAATCCATAAACTAAGCACCCTAGCTCATATGGGATTTGGTCCCATCCCCTAGATTTGTTTGACAGACAGTGAAGGACAATGTGCAGGAGGAACTTCCAGTTCTAGGAGAAGTTGAATTTGTAGACAGTCGACCTGCTCACGTCTCCACCATATCCCATGAGGATGTAGGTGTTGTCTAAATCTGCCTTGGGGAACTCAGTAGGGGCACCCTCATCATGAAGCTCCAAATGCTCCCTGATGAGTTGTTCAGTGATGACCAACTCCTGGTCACAAATGCAAGATCGTATTACACAAACCCCATTTAGGGTTTCAACCTGACCGTTGCCCCAAAATTCAGTCATGTGATTAAGATAAACTGTGGGATTAACAGTCAAGGCGGTGTGGAAGGATGATTGGGTGAGGAAGGAGACGATTTCAAAGAAGTCCGCATCTCTTGAAGAGTAAAGAAGTGCAACTTGGTTGTGTTGAGGATTTAGGGCCATTGAAAAAATGTGAAGGTTGAAGTGTTTGAGCTTGGGTGAATTTGGGAGAAAGGAAACTTTTAGGGCTATAAAAGTTTGTGGTAAGAAGATGAGAGTCGAAATTATTTAAAAGAGGGTGAAATGGCGGTAATGTGTTAGGATAAGGTGATGTGATATTGTAGTGGATGAAGTGACAGGGGCGGTAAGGTTTAATTCAGTTAAATAATCTGACATCATTAACAAAATCTTTACTTTTTATAGTGTGGGGCCTAAGAGATTTCCGTTACACAGTAAAATCTCTCTTCCGAATATAAAACATTTCCAAAGGTAATTTGTCTTCCGAAGGCAATTCCTACTTCCAAAGGTAAAAGTTACCTCCGAGAGTAAAGATTGCTTTCTGAGTGAGAGTTTTTGTAAGCTTTGAAAGTAGATCTGATATGAAATCAATCGCTTCTTCCGAGACTAAAAACTCTTCCAAGAAGAAAATTTATCCTTGGAGAAATATTTTTTGGAAGATATGTAAAATGTCTTCCGAGGGTTAATTTCTCTTCGGAAGAAATTTATACTTACAAAATTTTAGAGAGATCTTTTGGTAACATGGCTTAGATTGTATTGACCTAAGACATTACATATTAAAAAAGGTTTTCAAAAGAGTTAATATGATCAATGTTTATCATCCCAATAGTGGTAATGTAGATACATATGTACCTAGTTATGAGCTTAATGTAAAATGTCTTTCATGTCTTACATATATGTAACAGAATGGGTATGAATGAAATATATTGTGTTTGTGATGCTTATAATGTTTAATATTTCATTGATTATTGTGTGTAATGCATATTGAACTAACTATATAGGTTTGTGGTTGTTTACATAGTTCTTAGTCAATAATGATTAAGAAACATGCTTAAACTTAATCATGTGAAGTTCTCATGCGAATGGACCATGCTAATGGACCACATGCATGAAAACTTCATGCCAATGAACCAGTCGCATGACTGGACCAGAAGACTGGATCAGTCACACAACTGTAACATGAAATTGACTCAGTCGCACGACTGAATCTTCAGACATGCGGATGGATCAACCCCATGCTTCAGTCGCACAACTGAACCATGCTAATAGTTCAGTCGCACGAATGGAAAACCCTAACCTATAAATACCACTTAATTCATGGAAAAACATAACAATGCGAATACTTACGCACTAAATCGTACCCTAGCCATCCAGAGACTCAAGAACACCTGTTCCAAGTTCATAGATCGCAGTAAATCGTCCTACTATCGTTCTTGATGTTTAGTTTCATTCTTGGATTGATTTTACTTGCGTTCTCACTGATTGGATCACCAATCAATAGGATTCCGCACTATTTGAGTTGGTATACACGTAAATCAGTTAGTACTCCGTACCGTACACGATCCTGATAGGTAACAAGATACTTAAATCTTTGTTCATCAAAAGCTTTGGTGAACAAATCAGCATATTGTTCATTTGAATCAACTTTGATTAGTTTAATCAGATTTTTCTCATGAATATCTCTAATGAAATGGTACCTCATATCAATATGCTTTGTCTTGGAGTGTTTCACCAGATTTTCAGTGATGGAGATAGCACTGTTGTTGTCAATATGAATAGGAGTACTCATAAACTTGAATCCATAGTCCAACATCTGATTCTGAATCCACAATAGCTAAGCACAGCAACTAGCAGCAGCAATGTATTCAGCTTCAGTAGTTGATGTAGAGACACAGGATTGTTTCTTGCATAGCCATGAGATGATCCTTCCACCAAGAAATTTACATCCTCTTGATGTTGATTTCTTGTCAATGTTGCAGCCACCATAGTCACTGTCAGAGTATCCATAAAGATTAAAATCATTGTTCCTAGGATACCAGAGACCTAGTTTAGGTGCTCCATTGAGGTATCGGAGGATTCTCTTGGCAGCAGCTAGGTGAGACACCTTTGGAGCAGCCTGATATCTTGCACAGATGCAAGTTGCAAACATAATATCAGGTCTACTGGTTGTGATATACATCAGAGAACCAATAATCACCCTATACTAATGTTGATCAGTATCCTCCCCCTTAAGGTCAGGACAGAGATTATGGTTTCTGGGTATGGCTGTCCTGGCTGGCATACAATCTTTCATCTCAAATCTTTCTAAGATGTCATTAAGATACTTAGATTGATTAATGAAAAACCCTTCCTTCAGTTGCTTCACCTGAATTCCAAGGAAAAAGTCCATTTTTCCCATGGAACTCATCTCAAACTTCTTTTTCATAATGCTTTCAAATTCCGTACACATTTGGTCATTTGAAGAACCAAATATGATGTCATCAACATAGACTTGAATAAGATAAATGTCCTTACCAGACTTCCTTATGAAAAGAGTCTTGTCAATGGTTCCTCTTGTGTAACCATTCTTCAGAAGAAACTGAGATAGAGTCTCATACCACAACCTAGGTGCTTGGTGCAGCCCATATAGAGCTTTATCCAATTTGCACACATAGTTGGGATGTTGTGGGTCTTCAAATCCTGGAGGCTGGCACACATACACTTCCCTGTCTATATCCCCATATAGAAAGGTACACTTGACATCAAGCTGGTAGATAGTAAAGTTCTTGGATGCAGCATAAGCAAGGAAGATCCTAACAGCCTCAAGTCTTGCAACAGGTGCAAAGACATCACTATAATCAATTCCTTCCTCTTGAGTGTATCCTTGAACTACCAGTCTTACCTTTTTCTTGATGATCAAGCCTCTATCATCTCTTTTGTTCTTGAAAACCCATTTAGTGCCTATTGGTACTTGACTGGATGGTAGCGGACATATGTTCCAAACCTTCTGTCTTTTGAATTGAAACAGCTCCTCTTGCATCGATTCGACCCAGCTACTATCTTTTAAGGCATCTTCCACCTTCTTGGGTTCTATCTAGGATAAGAAGCATGAGTACAAGCATACATTCCCATGATGAGTCTGCCCTCTTGTTCTCACACCTTTAGAGACATCCCCAATGATGTTCTCAACTAGATGAGTGTTGTGAATCCTTAAGTGAGGAATCACTTCCAATTGCAAAGATAAGTCCAGATTAGACATATATTGCTCAGGAACTGGAACACTTTGTTCGGCTATTATTTCAAACTCATTCAATGAGGACTAACTGAATGAATGAGAAACATCATCAATTGTTGGTTATGAAGTAGCATTAACCGTTGCATGTTCCTTCAAAATGCTACCTCCCTTAGCTTGGTGTTATGTTGGATTACCTTATGAGTTTTGAGGATCAGCAGGTGATTCACTGGTTGAAGCTTCACTATTCCTTGATATAGTTATACTTTCTAATCTGTGAATAGTGGGAGCTTGATTTGTTGCAGCTCTTGGAGAACCTGGAAGAGGTCTGGGTAGCTCAAACAGTTGATTAGCATCAGTATCAGCATCAGCATCATTTTGAGCACCTATTCCAATTGAGACATTCTCACAAGAAGATTTATAATATTTTGGAAACAATTCTAAATCAAAGATATGATGAGGGCCATTCCCCTAACACAAGGAGTGTGCTCATTAACAACTATATTGGATGACTCCTCAAATTGTTGATTCTTAATGTTGTATACTCTGTAAGCTTTGGAGCTAGAAGAGTATCCAACAAAGATAGCATCATCTGACTTTTCAGCAAATTTTGCCAAATTGTCATTTGTCTTAAGTATGGTACACCTACTGCCACAGGACCTTAGAAAGCCAATGAACGGTGGCCTCTTGTTCCATAGCTCATAAGGGGTTTTTCCATATGGCTTAACTACAAGAACTTTGTTCTACATATAGCATGCAATGCTAACTGCCTCTGTCTAGAATGTTAGAGGTAGTTTGGAATCAGCTAACATAGTTCGAGCAGCCTCAATAAGTGTCATGTTCCTCCTCTTAGCAACACCATTTTGTTGAGGATTTCTGGGAGCACAGAATGAGTCAAGAACAAAGTTCTTAAACTCAGTCCCTTCATCACTTCTATTAATCTTAACCTTATGATCAATTTGATTTTCTATTTAAAGAATAAAAGATTTTAATGTTTCAGCAGTTTTATCTTTTGTTCTTAAAAAGAATACCCATGTAAATCTTGTAAAATCATCAACTATCACAAGGCAGTATGATTTCCTTCCAATGCTCTTATACTTGCGGGACCAAAAAGATCCATATGCAATAAGTGCAATGGAGTAGTGATGGAGTTAACACTTTTGGATTTATGAGAGGCCATGTGTTGCTTCCCTTTCAGGCATGCAATACAGTTGTCTTTGCAAAAAATTTCTTTTTTAGGCAAACCATGTACCAAGTTATTTCTAGCCAATTTATTCATTGTCTTAAAATTTACATGACATATACGTTTATGCCAAAGTGTTGACTCATCACTATCAGCTTTGGAAAGAAAGCATGATACTTCACCCATTGGGGAAGCATTGTTTATATCCAGCTTGTACATATCCCTTTTCCTAGGAGATCTAAGAAGCACCAAATCCGAGAGGAATTGTCATCCCTGGTTTGAGGATAATGCACTCATGTTCTGTGAAAAGCATTTGGTGCTTTTGATCACAAAATTGAGAAACACTTAACAGATTGTGTTCAAGCTATTTGAGAAAGTTAAAATTTTGAACTTTTAACTTACCATTGGATATACTCCCTCTGCCAGAAATATATCCTCTAGCCTCACCTCCAAATTGGACAGGACCTCCATCATAGTGTTGAACCTGTTAAAGGAGAGATCTATTCCCTGTCATGTGCCTGGAGCATCCACTGCCCACAATCCAGACATTATTGTTCTTGTCATATGGATGTCCCTACACATAAGATGAGATTATTAGTTTTCATTGGAGACCCAAGCCTTGTTGGTCTTGGGTTCCTCCAAAGATAGTGACATGATTGAACCAAAAGTTAAGCATGGGGGTTCAATGGATGTCTTTGAAGAAGAGGTTTTGGCTGTATCATCTTTCTTGATCTTCCAATCCATCCTTTGGTTGATCATGGAAGATGTGCTTGTAGAAGCTTTTGCAGCATAGCATTCTTCCGAAGCTTCTTTCTTTTCGGTAGAAGCCTTCACCACCTTTTTTCCAAAGCAGTCTTCTTCTAGGATGGTTTCAAGGGAACTTTCTTCTTCTTTAGATTTTTAACAGCTTTTGCTTTTGAAGCCATTTTCCCTTCGGAAGATGGATTTTCTTCCGAAGACAACCTAGCTTCAGAAACTAGCTTTCCCTTTTTCATCACTTGAACCATCTGATAAGGTCCAAATGAGAAACCTTCCCTGACTCCTTCCTTTCTAACACTATTTGCATAATGTGTGCTAGCAGGATTGTAGTAACAATCTTTAGCCATGTGATTTTGCAGAACACACATTATGCATGTAACGTTAGTCTTTTGGGAGCTTGTAGGTTGTTGTTTCTTACTCTTTCTCTCTTTGTCAGAAACCTTTCCCTTCAACTTCTGATCCTTTGGTAGGATAGGAGTGTTGGTACTACACTCCTTTCCTGAATCAAAAGTACCTATCACCTGGAATCCAGCTGAGATAAAGACACCCTTTTGTTTTGGGTCAATCATCAGCTTAGACTCAACCACTTTCTTAGCAGTTCTTCTGACAGCTTTAGCTCTGCTTCTTCTGACTTTGGTGGTTAGGGTTTGATCTTCACTGGGAGAGGTGGGTTGATTTACATGTTCCTTCCCTGTGGTGGCCACTATTGTTGCATCATTCTTCAACTCATGTGAAGAAGGGTCAGCAGATGGGACCTCTTGCTCTTCAGTACCACATCCAAGTTGTCTTATGGAGTCATAAGAATATGGTGGAGCAATTTTGTTGGTCCCCAACCCTCCTTTATTCTACTCAGAAAAAGCATAAAGGTGACAAGTTGGGCTTGAGCCCAGCGGTGACAAGCTGGGCTTGAGCCTCAAACAAATTAGATCCTTATTTGAGTCTTGTAATTAGTGTGTTCATGTTTTAATAGGGAACAGTTTTCTTTAACTCTTCACTTTTCTTTTGGTAGTCAGATTCAGCCCTTTTAAAATCAAATTTCAAAACATTTAAAGACTCAATATCATATTTAATTTCAATATTGTAGTCTTGATATAATTTAACCTTAGCTATACAGGTAGGAGTACAGAGATGTTCATATACCTGGTTATCATCTGTTCCGGCCATGAGAGCTTGAGCAGGAGTCACATCCTGAACCATAAAGCTCCAGTCGACTTCTTGAGCCATCACAGTTGTTTCAGTTGACTTTCTATTAGGATTTGATGTAGAGGGATGTGTGGAGGCCTGTGGGGTTCCCGGGTTTGATTAGGGAGCCTTGCATTCCCTTGCAAAGTGACCAAGTTAGTCACAGTTGTAACATTTGGCCTTAGTCTTGTCAAACCCAAACTTGCTGGTAATTGGGTTTTGAGGGAATTGCCTTCCAGTTCTTTTAAATAACTTCATCGCTCTATAGGTTAAAAGAGCCATCTATTCGACAATGTCCATATACTCTACATCGTCTGGACTGAAACACTCTTGATCATCAAAACAGTATTGAAAATCGCCAGAGTGTCCACTTCCTAAGACAAAGGCACAGTTGTCTCGAAAGGAATTGTGCTGAGCCTATTGAGACCTTGGAGTCTCAGGGAAAGTGATGTATGGTCCAGAAGAGCAGGATGGTTGTTGGTTGTATGTTAGGTATAGCTAAGTTTGTGGGGGTATTGACCCCTCAGCAACCATTAGAGCATTGCTAACAGGAAGGCTCAGAGGTCCACTTGTTTGGTGGCCCTTCTTACTCTCCATCTCTAACTGGTATCATCGAGGATGCCATAGAGTTCAGTCATAGTAAGAGTGTTCAAGTTCTATGTCCACTTGATAGAGACACAATAGAATGTCCACTCATTCGGAAGAGCACTCATGAACTTTCTTGTGAGATCTCTAAGTTTAGGCTGATCTTCACAGACTGAAGAGAAGAAATAAGATCCATGTACCTGAAATACTACTAGCTGAGGGTCTCTCCAGCAATATAAGTGAAGTTCTCGAACTGCTACTTCAGTGAGTCCTTCTTGGAGTCGTTGGAGCTTGATTACATCTGAGCAAGTGCATCAAACAATTCTTTAGCAAACTTACAATGCTCAAACCCCACCATGATGGAGTTGGGTATTGCAGTCATCAGAATGGTCATTGCATTGTTGTCAATGCCCATCTTCTTCCGTCTTTGTCAGAATAATCTTCAACAGCTTTTTCTATCATGGCACCATTTCCACCAGGTGCTGCCACCTTGGGTTTATACGGGCCATTGACAATGGAGTTCCACATTTTGTTGTCTTGGTATCTGATGAAGCCTTCCATTCTTCTGCTCTAGGACCTAAAGTTTTCAGGAGTAATGATGGGAGCTTTGGTCATGGTTCCCATCTCTACTTCGGATTTTTCAAGGGCCATTTTTGTGAGAGTTGTAAGGAGGAGTGAAAAACAGGTTGATTTGAATGGTTAGATCTCACAATCAAGAGCCTAAGAAGCTCTGATACCAATTGCAGGATTGGTTTATATCACTAAACACTTGATTTTCTCTCAAACTCACTTAAACAACGCTCGGATGAAAGCAAAGTCTCTAAGAGTTGATAACAATATAATAAGTAATAATCAAACACAAGAAGTAATTTTTAAGGTACTTGCATATATTGCTTCTCAACTAAAATATTACAAGACTCTTACAAGCATGCTGTTATGAGTTACAATGAGAAACTATATATAATACTACCTACAGTCGGATATACTTTAGCTGGAATCCTCTAACTAAAGCAAATACTACAAAGCTATAGTTTACGGTATCTCAGATAAGACTTTATCTGAGATATGGTAGTCAGGACATGTCCCTGACTTACCATTTGTCACCAACTAAAGTTGGTAACTTGTACTAACATAAAAAGGTGAACAGTGGAATAAAGTATGGTCAACTACATGGCTCTTTGAGAAAACGCGATGTAGTATCAGATGTCTATAGTGAAGTGTCAGAGACTATACTTATGTCCACTGGTTCATAGCAGTGTCTTCTGAAGGTTAAATGGCTTTGGAAGAACAAGTACTTCCGAAGCCACTTATACTTCGGAAGAGGCTACTTCTTCCGAGGCTTGAGGACTTCTTCTTTCTTCATACTTTGGAAGTAGTCTGCTAATTTCCTCTGTTGATACTTGATCTTCGGAAGTGAATACTTTATCTTCAGAAGTAGGGTTTTGCCTTTGGAAGTAAAGCTTTCACTCTATCTTCGGAAGAACTCTACTTCCTTTGGAAGTTCCACACTTGGCTTCGAAAGCCTTGTAAGGTGTACCAAAATTTGTCTAAGTGATTTAATTTTGGTTGCACCTGCCTTCTTCTTGATCCAACAAGAACCTATCACACTAGGAGTATGCTCATTGAAAGTCACATTGCCTAACTCCTCAACTAGTCTAGTTTTGAGATTTTATACTCTATAAGCCTTAGTTTGAGAAGAGTATCCAATGAAGTGTCCATCATATGATTTCTCATCAAATTTGGCTATTTGATCTTTGGTATTCAAGATAGTGCAAGGACATCCAAACAACCTGAGAAAACCAATGAAAGGTTTTCTTTTGTGCCAAAGTTCATAAGGAGTCTTAGCATGAGTCTTGAACACTAAAACTCTGTTTTGCAAAAAGCAAGCAATGTTTACTGCCTCTTCCTAGAAGGTGATGGGCAGTTTAGAGTCAGACAACATAGTTCTTTCAACCTCAATTAGTGTCATGTTTCTCCTCTCAGCAACACCATTTTGCTAAGGAGTCCTAGGAGCACTATATTGTCCTGAAATACTCTTTTCATCACAAAATATATCAAGGATTTGGTTCTTAAATTTAGTTCCTTAATCACATCTTATGAACTTGACCATGTGATCACATTGATTCTTAATCTTAAAAAGAAACTCTTCAAAATCTTACTCTCATCCTTAGTTCTAAGAAAAAAGACCCAAGTAAATCTTGTAAAGTCATCAGTGATCACTAAATAATATGAGGTCCTTCTTAGACTCATTACACTGGTGGGGCCAAAGATATCCATGTGTAATAAGTGTAGGGGTGTAGTGATAGAGTTTCTTTCATTTGGATTGTGTGATACCTTATGTTGCTTCCATTTTGAGGCATGCAACACAATGGTCATCACTTGTAAACTCTTTCTTTGTCATTCTAGTTACCAAATCATTCGTAATCAATTGTTCATGTTTTTAAAGTTTACATGGCATATTATTTAGATAGAAAACATGAAACATCTCCTGAAGGAGATGTTTATGGCAAGTCCATCTTGTCATTTTCCCTTTCCTAGAGGCTTAAATCAGGATATGCTCATGAGAAATGACCACCCTGGGCTTAAGAACAATGCCCGCATGCTTAGTGAAAAGCATGTTATGCCTCTGATCACAAAATTAAGATACACTCTGTAAATTGTATCCAAGCTCCTTGACAAAGTTTACCTTTCAATGCTAAGATTAAGATACACTCACAAAATTAAAAGCATGTTAGACTTGACCTTCAAGACTTTAGAAGTTTTGACAACTTCAGAAGTTTTGGAGTCTGGACCTTCGGAAGATCTTGCTAATACTGTAGCAGGCTTCGGTACGGAAGTATTCCTTTCTTCCGAGACCAACTTTTCTTCCGAAGGCAAGTTTTCACTTGTCTTTTTCTTCATTTTGGAGCTTCTAAAAGGAGAAGATTTTCCTTCTGAAGCTTGCTTCTTCTTCATCTTCTCAGAATCTCTTTCTTGGTCATATGGACATACTTTTTGGATTGTATAGGCAATCCTTTGCAAGATGAGAAGTACTGCCACACATAACACATTTCATTTTCTTCTTTCTGAGAGTTTTCCTTTAAGAATACAGCTGAACTTGATCACTTTCCTTCTCCATCTTCATCTTTGCAAATGATGTGACAATTCTTTTAGGATGAGAACCGCCTCTTGAGCTAGAAAGTTTATGTTTGTAATAGTGGTACATAACTGATCAGCCTTCTTCATGATGTTGGGATGATTTGAACAAGAACTAGAACTCTTGGTACTAGAGTTCAAGTTTGAGTCTTCAGCCTTAACTACTTCAAAACCTGCAGAGATAAAAACTTGTTTCTACATAGAGTTAAAAGTGGCATTGATCTCTTGAGTTTTCTTGGACTTCCTTTTGGCCTTTCTGATCAAGTTCTTCCTTCTAGACTGGATCATCCCAACTCCTTCTCGCTCCTCAGGAGAATAGTGACCCTTTTTAGGAGGCTCTTCTTCACTCTTCTCAAAGTCATCCTTCACTATCTCCTCTTCATCGTCTTCACTCATGAGATTTATGAAAGGAAACTCATTTTCATAAGTTCCACACCTAGGAGATCTTATAGACAATATTGTGTATGGAGGAGCTATCTCAATAGATCCTAGTCCCTTCTTATTTTAATAACAAACTTTTGTGTGCAAGGATGAGGATATTATGTTCTTGAAGGTCTCTTCTTCAAGGACACATTTTTCTACCTTGACTTTACTAATCACAAGCTTAGCCTTGCATTCAGTTAAATTAGTGATAAGTTCTTTGATTCAAGTCCTATTGTTGGTGTGTTCAAGTTTAAAAGTTGAAACTGTTTTCTCTAAATCTTCTATTTTAAGTTTGTAATCATTTTCAGCTCTTTTGAAATCAGATTTTAAGATATTTAAAGACTCAAGATCAGATCTCATCTTAAGTTATAGGACCTATATCTGTTAACTTTAGCAATACATTTAGGTGTGTAGATATATTCCAATACCTTAGCTTAATCATGGTCAGCCATTAGTGCTTGATTTGCAGATGCAACTTCCACCTGAAAGTTCTGGTCAAAACCTCATTTTTCAACATCAACTATAACTTGCTACTTTGGCTTCTTATTCTGGTTGGCTTTGTCGGTGTAGTTTAGTCTGGTTTGTGCTTGGCTACCATTTATCCTTGGTGCCTTGCATTCCCTAGCAAAGTGTCCTATTTGGTTATAGTTGTAACACTTTACCTTGCTTTTGTCCAGCCCAAACTTTCCACTGCCTACATTTGCTAGAAAACTTTCTCCATGTCCTTTTATAGAACTTCTTGGCTCTATGAGTGAGAAGAGTCATTTGCTGAACTATCTCCATGTACTCTAAATCATTTGGATGGATATAGTCAAGATCTTCAAGGGTGAAGAGCTTGTCTCTTAGAATGGACTTTCTTTGAGTGTAGCTCTCCCTTGTTGTATTTAAGAAGGTGATGAAAGGACCCTCTTATGAATTGTTAGGGTAACAAATGAGATAATGTTGTGGTTCTCTGCAATTCCTTTTAACCACATGAAGGGCTAAACTCTTTTGATTGCTGGAGTTACTAGATGGACTTTGCATATTCATCTCCACTTGGTATCCACTAAGAATACCATACAACTCTATAAGAGTGACAGTCTTAAGGTTCTTAGTTCTCTTGATAACAACATAATAGTGTGTCCATTGTCTAGGAAGAGAGAACATGAACTTCCCTACAATATCTCTATTTTCAAGAGTTGCTCCAACATCCATTAGAGTATCCACAGTCTTAACATACATGAAGTATTGTTGAGTCATGGTTTACCTGTTTCAAAGGTGAAGTTCTCAAACTTATGTTTCAAGAGGTCCTTCTTGTTCTCTTTTGCTTTAGTGGACCCTTCATACATGAGCTTTATTGCATCCCATAATTGCTTAGCAGTCTTGCACTTCTTGAAACCCCTATATATGGAGTTTGGGAGATCATTTTTTAGGGCAATCATGGCTTTTTGATTTATGTTTATTCTCTTCTTGTCTTCTTCAGAATAGTCAGCCACCTCCTTTGGAATTATACCACCCCTAGTAGCAACTGAAGAGATGCTTGTATATGAGGTCCAAAGACAATAGACTCTTATATCCTGGAATCTTGAGACTTGATAAAGCCTTCCATTCTTTGACACCAAGTGTGAAAGTCTTCGGGAGTGATCAATGGGGACTTTGTCATGGTTCTGGTTTCCATATCAGCCTTTGTGTGAGCTGCTATTTGAGATGTTACGTATTTTGTGAGATTGATGGATCTAAGATGGTGAGATCTTATAATCAAGAGCCTAAAATGCTCTAATACAATAAGACCATTTAAGGGATGGTCTGAACAATCAATCTCATAATGAGAAGAGTGTTAGAACATTTAACAGATCAAATAGGAAACTTGGACTAATATTATGATACTATGAACACAAGCAAAACAAGAGACAGAAACTAAGAACAAACGACAAGATAATAGTTTTCACGATTACAGTATATTGCTCTCAAGTTCTTTTTACAAGTGTTACAAGTGTACCTTAAGATACAAGGACTTGAGATAATTTATACTACATCCTACAGTCGGCCACACTTTGAAGGCCAGCTGGAAACACTAATTTAGACAACAATAAGATCAATGTAAAGTCAAAAGATAGATTTGTCTTTGGACTAGTGACTATCACATGCCATAGACACATCCTAATATATTACAAAAAGGTAAAAGTACATAAAGTAGAAAGATACAAACTCAAGGCCATAATGTATAGTTACAAAAAGCATGAACCTTTCACCTACTTGTATAAGTTGGTGAGTCTTTAGAGTTACAGCAGAAAGTTGTTCAGCTTTATGTAGAAGTACATCAGAGAAGGCATGTTCTTCAAAGTATTCAAAAGAAATCTGTCTTCACTTCATTAGCTTTGGAAGACTATATCTTTTATGCTTCAGAAGACTTCACTTTTGGCTTCAGAAGATATTGGTCTTGGCTTTGAAAGATTTCATACTTAGAATATTTTATTGTGTAGAGTATGAAACTTCCGAAGCAACTTGTAAGGCCCCGTCCCCGGGACGCTTAGATCTGGTCAATCATCGCACATAAAACATTCATATATATCAACTTTACTAAAACATTGCAGCAGAAACATTAAAACAAACATTTCATTTCATTATAATAAACGCTTTTGCAAAATAATACAATATTCGCTACAAAATATCGTTTGTTCGCATTACAATGCAAAAACATTAAATAAAAGAATGCCATCCAAAAAGATCCAAGTAGCCACCCTGTGCCATCCTCAGCAACCTTTACTGCCAACTAGAAACACATAAAAGTCAATGTTGCTGAGTGAGTTCTAGTTTTAAAATAAAACATACTTTACTTTCGTTAAAAAACGTTATTTACTTTCGTAGATGATCACACATCATACGTACACATAGATAATAACATTATTATATTCATTATTCGTTTGTTAACTTTCGTTCATTCATCATACGTCATTATCATTCACTTTTTTTACTTTCATTCACATTCATACATACTTTCTTACTTTCATTCGTACGTTCATTACTTTCTGATGACATGTACATTGCCCCGAACATTGTGCACGAAGCTGGTTACAAGGCCTGAGGTCTTTCATAGATCTCGAACATTGTGCATGAAGCTGACTCCAGTACCTAGGGCAAGTACATTCACCACTTATCTTTTCTCTTTCATTATGGATCAATAACATATGCTATACCCCAAACATTGTGCACGAAGCTGGTTACTGGGCCTGAGGTTTTCATAGACCTCGAACATTCTGCATGAAGCTTACTCTTGTACCTAGGGCAAGCGGCAAGGATCCCATACATATGGTCAAGAAAAACAATTGGACCCCAATGTGCATCCTTCTGGGGTAGCTAACCCGCACACAGTTGTGCTAACACCCTTCATTAGGTGTGAACCTCCATACTTTGCTTGCAAGACTTTCTTACTTTCATTCATTCATTAATGCATTCATTCTTTCATTTTGTTCCTCTTTTCATTATCTTCCACGTTACGTTACATAATACTTTTCATTTCATTCATAAACATTCAACGTAAAGCCACGGGAAAATAATCATATAATAAGGAACATCAACATGAACATACAAACATCGCCATACAAGGCACCATCATACATACATTACATTCTTCATCCATCAACATGCATAATCATCAATCATACCTTATCATCATCATCATACATCTCCCAATACATCATCTATGACTTCAAAAAGTCAACTTACATAACCCCTGGGAACCTCCCAAGTCAAAGCCTACATTTGTCATTTTCCTCGAAATCAGAAAATATTTTTAAGTCTTTAGGAGCATGGGCACTATGCAGGCGCATGAGCACTATACAGGCGCATGGCCTTTGGAGTGCATGGGGAACACCTAGGCGCGTGGGGAACTTTCAGGCGCATTGGCACTATTGGGGTGCACGAGCAACACTTAGTCATTTCTGGGCAATTCTAGGCGCATGGGCACTATGCAGGCGCATGAGTGCCTAGGCGCATAGGAATCCTGGGCGTCTGGACACTTAGAAAATTTCATCCTATTTCTAGATGCATGAACACTATTTGGGTGCATGAGGTTTTGGGCGCATGGGAACACTTGGGTAGTTATTTTCAGTTGGGCGCATGGGCCACTGTTTAGGCGCATGAGCAGTCTAAATCCTCCTAAACATCATAAATCAGTCCCCAAACATCATATAACTTGTTCTAAGCTTAAATCTTACATTCTAAGCCTTGGAAACATAATCATAACATCATCAAACACATACATTGCCCAAAATCCAACCCCACCCATAAACATACACAATAACAAATTCCAACTTTAATAAAACGTACATACATGCATTTCCAGCCCTAAAACAGTTAAAACGAGTAAAAGGGGGTCCTAGAACTCACCTTTTAGCCTTTGGTTATGACTTCTTCAAAACCCATTTGTAATTGAGTTCAACCGCCTAGAAACCCACCAAAAACACACCCAAACACATATAAACATACATGAGCATACAACCAAGACTAAGGCTAGTTAAGAACACTCAAAAACCATGAATTCTTACCTTGAATTAGATCTTTCCTTCTTGTTCTTCAAAAACCCGAGAGATTTCAACTCTTTTCTTTATCTATTTCTAAAAACCCAAATGAAAAGTAGAGTGTGAGACAAATGGGAGGCCATACCACCTTTATTCACCAACTTTGAATGTTTTTATCCTTTTGGCGCATTTAACCCCTCAACTTGGGTTTTATTATGTTTCTTTCTTTTTTCTTCACTTTTATTCCTTCTTTTCTTTCATATCTTTAAAAGAATAACCAGGTGTTACAAGTCCACCCCCATATAGGTTTTGTCCCTGAAACCTATTATTCCTCGAACAAACGTGGGTAATGTTGCCTCATCTCCTCTTCAGTCTCCCATGTAGACTCAGATCCTTTCCTATGCTTCCAATGTACACACACAAGAGGAACTACTTTATTCCTCAACCTCTTCTCTTTATGGTCAATGATCGCCACTAGTTGTTCCATATAATTGAGCCGTTCATCTATCTCGATATCCTCCAGTGGTACAATCATATCCTCGTCTGCTAAACACTTTCTCATATGAGATACATGGAATGTCGGGTGAATCCCTCTTAACTCATCTGGTAACTCTAGTCTATATGCCACCTCCCCTACTCAAGCAATGATTCGGAAAGGCCCTATGTACCTTGGGCTCAACTTGCCCCATTTTCTGAATCGGATGATACCTTTCCAAGGTGAGACCTTCAACATGACTCTATCAGCCACCTGGAACTCAATCGATTTGCCTCGTTTATCAACATACGACTTTTTCCGATCTTTAGCTGCCTTCATAAAGGCTTTGATCATTTCTAGCTTCTCAGTCGTAGCCTCGACCACTTCAACGCTCCCTAACTCTTTATGGCCAATATCGCCCCAACACACGGGCATTCTGCATCTCCTACCATATAGCATCTCATAAGGGGCATGCCAATACAGGAATGATAACTGTTGTTATATAAGAACTCAGCTAATGGTAAGTGGTCATCCTAACTACCTACAAAATCAATAACTCATTCCGAAGCATGTTTTCCAACGTCTGAATCATTATTTCTGACTGACCATCCGTCTGAGGATGATAATTTGTGCTAATATGTAACCTCGTCTAGATCGCAGGGTGGAATTTCTTCCAAAACTTAGACATAAACCGGGTGTCACGATAAGACACAATAGACATCGGCACACCATGACGAGTTACGATCTCCTTAATGAAAAGATCCGCCAACCTCTCGAATGAATATGTCTCGCGAATCGGTAGGAAGTGAGCACTCTTCGTCAAACGATCAACTATCACCCATATGGCTTCATACCCTCGCGCAGTACACAGTAGCTTCGTTATAAAGTCCATGGTGATATGCTCCCACTTCCACTTTGGTATATCCAAAGGTTGGATCTTCCCATATGGCTTTTGATGTCCGGCCTTCACTTGTAAACAAGTAAGGCATGTACTCACATACTCCGCTATATCGTGTTTCATACCCAGCCACCAATAATCTTTCTTCTGATCTTGATACATCTTTGTAGCACCGGGATGAATAGAGTATCGAATTTTATGAGCTTCAGCCATAATCTTCACACGTAGATCCCCAAGACGAGGAATCCACATCCGCCCGAATCGGGTCCTAAAACCGAGTGTGTTTTCACCCAATTCCGCAATGAGGCCTCTCATTCTTTCAGAGTTAAGATGATCTTCTTTCAATGCCTCATCTTTAAACTCCTTGACCAGATTCATGACATCAGAGGTCATAACCAACTATTATGCCTTCACCCGAATCAGCTCGGGTCTTTCCTTTCAGTTAAGGGAATCTGCCACCACGTTGGCTTTGCCCGGATGGTAATGGATCTCACAATCATAATCTTTTATGAGCTCCGACCATCTCCTTTACCTCATATTTAAGTCGCTCTGCTCAAAGAAGTACTTTAGCTTTTGTGGTCAGTGAATATGGTGCACTTCGTCCCGTACAGGTAGTTCCTCCAAATCTTTATCGCGAAGCCCACGGTTGCTAGCTCCAAGTCATGAGTAGGGTAATTAACCTCATGAACTTTCAACTGTCAGGATGCATAGGCTATAACCCTTCCTCTCTGCATCAACACACATCCCAACCCTGAGTAGCAAGCATCTGAGTAAACCACCAAGTCTTCGTTTCCATCGGGTAATGAAAAGATAGGAGCTTGAGTTAACCGCGTCTTTAACTCCTCAAATTCCTTCTCTTGAGCTTGACCCCATACAAACTTTACATTTTTTCGGGTCAGCTTGGTTAATGGAGAAGCGATCTTGGAGAAGTCTTGGATGAACCTCCTATAATAGCGCCCCAATCCCAAGAAACTATGAATCTCGGTTGGCGTCTTCGGAGACTTCCATTGCATCACTTCCTCCACCTTTTTCGGGTCCACCACAATCCCCTCGGGATTCACTACATGACCCAAGAACTAAACCTCATGTAGCCAGAATGCGCACTTGGAGAACTTGGCATACAACTTCTCCCTTCTCAACGTCTCCAACACCTCTCGAATGTGACCGGCATGCTCATTCTCGCTCTTTGATTAAATTAGGATATCATCAATAAACATAATCACTGATTTATCTAACATCGGCCAAGACACTCAATTCATCAAGTCCAAAAAAGCAGCAAGCGCGTTGGTTAAACCAAACGACATAACGAGAAACTCGTAATGTCACCTTTATTTGAAACAAGCAAGCTTAAAACAAAGCTTGATAGATGGACCATATCCGGAATGAAACAGGAAGAGTTACTAGGTAAACAAAGGGGGGCTAGGATTAAAATGGGAGTGGGTTGTGGTGAAAATCCGTACGTCTATCCTCCTCCTAGCACTCATTGTTACTCTCCTATGCCTCAACCTTATCCATCTAATGATTTGATTATAGCTGCAGAAACTAATAGTTTAAATGCAGGTTTTAGCAGCGTTAATCTTAAAGAGGTTAGAGATGTGCAGAATTCTCCTGTAGGTTTGGGATTCCTTGGGTCGGGATCTGATAAGATTAATGACGATTCCACCTCTGGTGTTCTTAAACCAATATCAGTTGCTTCTCCAACCTTCTTCAACCAATTCAAAACAAGTAATATTCCTTCGTTTGTTCCTGTCAAGTTTGTCAAAGAAGGAACAGTTGTTGAATCGTCAGGCAATCAAAACCCTATAATCGAAGCCAACACAATAGGAGGTATCAATAAAGATCTATTGGAAGCACATCTGTGTATACGAGACTGGTCAAGCTCAGATGATGAATCAAACACAGAGGACCGTGTCAGTTCATCAAAGCTCAAGATATCACCTGAAACTATCAAGTCTCAAACGCTTCGAAAAACTAAAACACGACCAATACGGATCTCTTCTCCAATTGCAAAACAACCCAATCAATCAGTGAAGATTTCATTCCCTATTCAGCATCGGAAAATTCAAAACAAGCAAGAATCTGCTACAAGCTCAAAGCAATTCTCATCCCCACCTGCACCACACGATTCAGTCAAGCATCAAAAGCCTTTCAAGGCTTGTTTTGAGTGTGGAAAGAAGGTCATGTGGTAAAGAAGTGCCCTCAAAGACTTGCTTTGAATGGTAAAGGCAAAATGAATTACTTCGTCAAATGTAAGTCTACAAAGAATGTTCTAGATGGTAAAGGCAACACAGGTTGCTTCTTTGGTTCAAGAGGTAAAAAGCACACATGTTTGAATGGTTGGATGAAAAACTCTCTATCCAAACCTTTTCGTATGAAGCCGGTTTCATATGATTCAAAGATGAAAATGACCAAAGGTTCAAAACCAAATTATTTTCCTTCTGCTCTTAAACAGAAAATGTTTTCCAAATTTAATTCATTCAAATCCAAATTAATTGAACTAAAAAAAATTTGGCAATTAAAAGAAAGATACAGATATCCCCGATTGTTTCACGGTTGTGTGCAGAAGCAGGTTTCTATATCGATGAAAATGGGACTTCCAGGACTACGATGCTTGGGTTTCCCTTTCTAACTAATTTGTTAATGAGTGCAGGAACAATTCAAGAGGACTGATAGTAATCCGGTTTACTAACAGGGATTGTTCCTAATTCATATTTAAGGTGGAACAAACAGGTTAAGGTCATGGTATTTTATTCACAATCTGGATTTTTATCTACACAATCACCGTTCTCACTTCACAATCACTGCATATTTCTTGAGAATTCATTTCTTATATTCATATCAGTGTAGTTTGGAAGATCTTTTTTGGTAAATTTCTATTTATTTATAGTTATAAAAAAATTAAAAAATATATAAAAAATAAAAATATATAAATAAAATAAAAAAATAGGTTTACAAAAAATATAATTTTAGGGGAGAGTATATCTGTAATACATAAAATATGAAAAAGAGAACTGGAACTTGATTCGAGTTGACTGAGAAATGATTGTATATCATCTTGAAATGCTTGTTCTTGCATGATTTGCATTTTAAATTGAGAAATGATAGTAACTGATGTTGTTATCTGATTTACATCTTATTTTTAATTGCAAATTATAGAAAAACAAATAGATTCTTTAATGATATGTTTGGTAGACTCAGCCTGAAGAATAAAGTAGACAGCAACATAATGATTTAAATTAAAATATATGCTTAAGGACGTCTGGATTTACGCAATCATTTTGGCCTGCACGAAAACTGAGTCCGGACAAAAATTGGATTGAGAACTGATCTTTCACCCACCATGATACAAATCTTATAAGCCATATCTTTGAATCATGTCTGGTGTATTGATGTGCTCCAAATTATACATAAAAATCCTATCAAAAGCACATCAATTATTCCTTAATATCTTCCTTAAAATGATGAAAATGTACTTAAAAGTCTTAAATTGTGTTTTCAGGTGTTTAAAAGGCCAAGTTGGACAAAAGAAGCATATTTAGCAAGAAGTTGAAGTAATCTGAGCTTTGGAGTTCAAGCACGAGGCCGTGCCTCTTTAAGCACGCCCCCATGCTTTGCCAGAAACACCCCCTGCTAAATTAACACACCCCGTGTTTGGACATTTGACAAGGACAAAAGTACCATTTCCTAAAAGTAGACACGGGGTCGTGCCTTTTAGGCACAAGGCCGTGCCCCACCTCCAACACGGGGTCGTGCCCCATTTAGCACGGGGTCGTGCTCGACACAACCTACATGTACGATCTGACCAACTTTCGTAAGCATTGTACTAGCACGGGGTCGTGCCTTTTAGGCACGGGGCCGTGCTTAAACACTCCGGAAAGCCTATAAATAGAAGACTAAGTTCACCATTTTTGGGTAAGCTTTGGTGGGAGAGTTACTCTGTAGAACTCTCTTGGGAATCAAGACTTCAAGATCATTTGGAGGCTCGGGAGGTGCATACAACATTTGGAAGAAGCTCGGAATCGTCTAAACGCCATCCATTGTGGATTATCAGTTTGATTGTTTCATTTCACCGATGATTACATATCTATCTTCTTTGTTATATGTTGTTATGTTCAAGCTCATTATGAGCTAAACTCTTTCTATCATCCTAATCGGATGAAACTTATGTAATTTGTGATGAACTAATGGTGTGATAAATATTATGCTAATGTCATCGTGGTCTTGGGAAAACTATTAATAGGTAGCATCTACATTTGAACGAGAAGTTATAAATTTATGGTTTATGATTGTGATCGTCATACAAAGTTGAAAAACCGTATGGTTAACTTTCATTCGCGAAACCGGTCTTCATTATAAATCCATGGCTAATGAATTAGAAATGGTTATTAGAAATCATATCACTTTAACTTTCTGATCATTTGCGGGTTCCCTTTTATTTGTTCGGAAACTTCAGTGATTGTTACGGTTTTCTAAAATTAATGGTATGTTAGGAAGGAACCTGATCAACTCTCTTTTTGACATTAAGTTATGTTTTCAGAAATCGTATGTCAAATAGGTCACAAAAGATTTACCTACATTACTAGGGCTTTGATCTGAGCAGTAAAACTCAGCCTGACAGGATCAAGTCACTACGGCAGCAGGATAGACGATAATCGTGCCAGCTCATCTTTATAAACATTAACATAATTACATTAATCCATATCTTTAAATCACACCACCAATTCATCACGGTTACATAAGTGGAATCTAACTACGATGATAACTTTTATTCCCTGGTTTTAAACCCAATGCTTCAAATCTTAGTTTACTTTCTTTCTATTATTGTTTATTTTTAATCCTAAAAATCTTTCTAATACAAATTATCATTTTCTTAACAAAACCCAATCTGATAGTCAAACATCAAATTTGTTGAGTAGGCTAGGTGTGTCCACGGATTGATTCGTCAAATGCTTCAATCTTAGTTACTTTCTTCTATATATTACCACACGACAGGTACACTGCCTTTTGTGTGTGTGATTTAGTATTAGTAATAACCAATTAAAACTGAATCTGTGCAATAAATCTATATCAAAATATATATACTACCCGCACCCATCAAGTTTTTGGCGCCGTTGCCGGGGACACACGGCAGGTTGAAAGACAAACTAAATTTTTGACTATCTTGTATATAACTTGTTAATATATTTTTGTTTAAACTTCATTTTTATTTTTAGGTAGTTTGCCCTAGTTAGTTTAGTTACTTTTTCCTGATTCATTTTAAGCCTTAGTTAGTTTATGCTTCATTAAGTTAGTGTTAGTCCGACTCGTCTAGTTCTGAACTTGTTCCGCCTCTTCCGGAACCTGAACGACTTTTCCGTCAAAGATTGCGCAAAAGATCACAACAAACTGCACCAGTCATTGAAGAAGACATTTTGGAAGATACACCATCTGAAGAAGACATGGCTAACCAAGAGAGGAAATGAAGATGACACACTATGCCACACCGGCAATAGATGGTTATGAGTCTAGTGTTGTCCAACCAGCAATAGCGGCCAATAATTTTGAGATTAAGTCTAGTATTATCCAACTCGTAGAAAACTCTGTTCAGTTCCATAGGTTACAAGACGAAGATCCTAATGCTCACATATCACGATTCCTTCGTATCTATGCAACCTTCAAAATCAATAACTGTTCAGACGACGCCATTCGACTAAGACTTTTTCCATTTTAACTTCGAGGACGAGCCATCGATAGGCTTGATTCACTTCTGCCTGGTTCCATCACCACATGGGAGAAATGGCTGAACAATTCCTTTTGAAATACTTTCCACCCGATCGCACTGCCAAACTAAGAAGCAGCATCACAAGTTTTTGCCAGGACGATGATGAATCATTACATGCAGCATGGGAGAGATATAAAAGTCTCCTTCGAAGATGCCCACATTACGGACTTGATCTGTGGCTGCAGTGTCAAACCTTTTACGATGCAATCAGCGGAGCCCACAAGCAAGCGGTAGACCAAAGTGCGGGAGGAGATTTTGGAAGTGTCACGCCAACAGAAGCATACCAAGCCTTAGAAAGAGCAGCTAAGAAGAGGTTTGCTTACAATACCTTAAGAACCAAACCTAGTTCTAAAGGTATTCATCAAGTAGACTCTGAAACCCTAATTGCAGCCCAATTAGAAGCTCTAACCAAAAAATTCGAACAATTGCAAAGCGAGCTAAGAAAACTCCAACACGATGCAACACATGTGGAAATTCACACAAGACCAACGAATGCCCACAAGGCATTATGATGGTTGAAGTTGTTGACTACGTAGGAGGCCCAAACAACTCATACAACAACTCAAATTGGAGAAGCAACTCGAATTACAGAGATGCTGGTAATATCCAACAATCATCTGGATTCAACCGAAGGCCACCTTACCAACAACAGAAACCACCAGACCAAGGTCCAAGCAGTAGTAACCAAGACCGTGGAGCATCATCAATGGAAGACTTATTGCAGCAGTTGTTGTTAACCACACAAGCCACAGATGAGTACATCCGAAAATCTGATCGAAGAAATGAGGTGAGGTTCCAAAGAAACGAAGCTGACACCAAAAGCAACAAAGCATCATTGCAAACCATAGAGCACCAAGTAGGTCAAATAGCACAACAGCTATCTGAAAGACCTTAAGGAGCTTTGCCCAACAACATTGTAACAAATCCTAATGCTCATGTCAAAGCCGCCACCACCAAGAGTGGCAAAACCACTCAAGGTGATGCACCCGCATTACAACCCATCCTTGAAGAGGTAGAAACTGAAACTCCAAGTAATGCGAGTGATAAGCAAAAGCAACCTGTTGTTATTGAAGAACCAGCCAAGAAATACGTTCCACCACCACCTTATGTTCCACCACCTCTATATCCAGGTCGTTTGAGACAACAAAGAATGGAGGCATAATATGGCAAATTCCTTGGGTTGTTCAAGCAACTCCTCATCAATCTGCCCTTGGTGGAGGCCTTAGCACAAATGCCAAACTACGCTAAGTTTCTAAAAGGTGTCTTGTCAAAAAAAGAAACTGGAAGAGTTATCACACGTAGTTTTGAATGAGGAATGCTCCGCAATTCTTCAAAACAAACTACCTCAAAAGATGACTAATCCAGGAAGTTTCACCATACATGCCTAATAGGAAATCTTTCTGTCAGTAACGCGTTAGCTGATTAGGTGCAAGCATTAACCTTATGCCTTATGCAGTTTTCGAAAAATTAAACCTAGGTGAACCTAGACCTACCCGTATGAGCATCCAGTTAGCTGACCGTTTTGTCAAATATCGAGGGGCATCATTGAAAATGTCTTGGTAAAATTGACAAATTCGTATTTCCCGTTGATTTTGTGATCCTTGACATGGATGAAGACAAAAAGGTTCCACTTATCCTAGGTCGACCTTTCTTAGCGACTACTCAAGCTCTCATTGATGTTTGTACAGGCAAACTCATGCTTAGAGTAGATGAGGAGGAAGTAACTTTCGATATAGGCCAATCCATGAAACACCCTCAACATCATGATTACTCACTCTATTACGTTGATGCTTGCGATTCGATCATAAGTTGTCATTTGGAGAAAACTCTTCAAAATGAAGCTTGCAACACTCAACTAATAGTAGTCCAAATCACCGAACCTGCTTGTGAGAAGAAAATCATTCAAGAACTTGAAGTTGATGAAACAACACTTCATCAAGAAGCATTTAAGATCATTGAGCAAGACCTAGAACCAAAGCCAAAAAGACCCTCCAGTTTTAGAGCTCAAAGAACTTCCATCTCATCTCGAATACGCTTGTCTTGAAAACACAACTCAACTTCCTGTCATAATCTCATCCGCCTTATCAATTGATGAGAAGAACAAGTTGCTCAATGTACTCAAGGCACACAAACGAGCAATTGCATGGAAAATCATGGACATCAAAGGAATCAATCCATCCTTTTGCACTCATAAAATATTGACGGAGGAGAACTTCAAATCTGTCATTCAACCTCAAAGACGTTTAAACCCGAGCATGCGAGAGGTGGTGAAGAAAGAAGTAATCAAACTGCTAGATATTGGTTTGATTTACCTTATTTTTTATTCACCTTGGGTCAGTCCCGTCCAAGTTGTTCCCAAGAAAGGAGGAATGATTGTTTTAACTAATGAGAAGAATGAGCTTATTCCCACTCGTACGGTTACCAGATGGAGAGTTTGCATAGACTATCGCAAACTCAATGACACCACAAGGAAAGATCACTTCATTCTTCCTTTCATTGACCAAATGCTTGAGTGATTATCTGGAAAAATGTTTTATTGTTTCCTGGATGGTTTCTCAGATTATTTTCAAATCCCTATTGCTCCCGAAGATCAAGAGAAGATGACATTCACCTGTCCATATGGCATATTTGCTTATCGGCGAATGCCCTTTGGATTGTGTAACGCTCCTGCTACATTTCAAAGATGCATGGTAGTAATTTTTCATGACATGATTGAACACTCAATGGAAATTTTCATGGATGATTTCTCCATCTTTAGAAGCCCATTTGAGCAATGTCTTGAAAATCTGGAAAAAATGTTGGTTAGATGTGAAGATTCTAACCTTGTTTTAAACTGGGAAAAATGCCACTTCATGGTTACGGAAGGAATAGTGTTAGGACACAAAATCTCTCGAGCAGGGCTTGAAGTCGATCAAGCCAAAGTCGACACTATTTCTAAACTTCCACACCCCACAACCATGAAAGATATCAGAAGTTTCCTAGGTCATGCAGAATTTTACCGTCGTTTCATCAAAGATTTCTCAAAAATCGCTCGACTAATGACTCAACTTCTCGAGAAAGATGCTCAATTCGTATTTTCTGACGAATGCATTAATGCATTCAAATTGCTTAAAGAGAGGCTGGTAACCGCTCCAATCATGGTTTCCCCAGATTGGACACTACCATTTGAACTCATGTGCGACGCAAGCGATTTCGCGGTAGGAGCCGTATTAGGACAAAGGAAAGACAAGAAATTTCACCCAATTCATTATGTGAGCAAACCCCTAAACGACGCACAAGAAAACTACACCATCACCGAAAAAGAACATCTTGCGGTAGTTTTCGCATTTGACAAATTCCGCTCGTATCTCATCCTTTTGAAAACAATTGTTTACACCAATCATGCAGCCCTTTGTTATTTGTTCAACAAACAAGATGCAAAGCCGAGATTGATTCGTTGGATCCTTCTGCTTCAAGAATTTGACATCGAAATTCGTGATAAAAAAGGAGCAAAAAATCTAGCGGTTGATTATCTCTCGCGTCTTGAGGATTCAAGTCCTTCACAAACTAAGGAAGCCATAATAAACGAAAACTTTCCTCACGAATTCCTTATGCACGTTCAATCCTCAATCGATGAACATCCTTGGTTTACCGATTTTGCAAATTACTTAGCAAGTGGAATCCTTCTCAAAGGAATGACTTATCAGCAAAAGAAGAAATTCTTTACTGATATCAAACATTACTATTGGGAAGACCCGTATCTATTCAGAATCGGTGCAGACCAACTCATTCGAAGATGCGTATACGGAAGAGAAGCAGAACAAATTCTAAGGCACTATCATGAAAGACCCACCGGAGGACACCATGGAGCAACCTTAACAGCTAAGAAAGTGTTTGACTCTGGATTTTACTAGCCCACAATCTTCAAAGATGCTCACAGCATGGTACGCACCTATGATGGATGTCAAAGAGCAACCAATATCTCAACACGGGATGAGATGCCTCAGAAACCAGTTCAAGTATGCGAGATATTTGATGTATGGGATATTGATTTCATGGGGCCATTCCCGGTGTCATTCGGCAATCATTACATCTTGGTAGCAGTTGATTACGTTTCAAAATGAGCTGAAGCTCAAGCCCTGCCTACTAATGATGCCAGAAATGTTGTCAAATTTCTTAAAAAACTATTTTCTCGTTTCGATGCCCCCAAAGCTCTAATTAGTGACCGAGAAACTCATTTCTATAACAATCAGCTCGAACGAGCAATGGCGTGTTATGGAGTTCACCATCGATTTACAACTGCTTACCATCCACAAGAGAATGGGCAAGCTGAAGTCACTAACCGAGGCATCAAACGAATCCTTGAGAAAACTGTAGGTCAAAATCACAAGGACTGGTCTATCAAGTTAGATGATGTATTATGGGCTTTTCGAACAGCCTATAAGACTCCCATTGGCACCACACTGTTTAAACTAGTTTATGGGAAGTCGTGTCATCTACCTGTGGAACTAGAGAACAAGGCTTTTTGGGCACTTAAAGCAACAAACCTGGACCAAGACCTTGTAGGAAAGAATCGATTCCTTCAAATCCACGAATTAGAGGAATTGAGAGAACAAGCGTATGAAAACGCTAGGGTCTACAAAGAAAAGACAAGGAAATTCCATGATGCTCGATTAAAGAACACAAAACGATTTTATGCGGGAGAACGTGTCTTATTGTATAACTCTCGTTTACGTTTGTTTCCCGGAAAACTGAAGTCACGTTGGTCTGGACCTTATACGATCAAAAACGTGTTTCTGAATGGTGCCATTGAAATTTATAACCACGAAGGTTTAAGTTTCAAAGTAAATGATCATCGTTTGAAACCGTATAATGATGGACCAACCAAAATTCCCTTGGAGAAATCACACCTCCGCCCCGATGAAAACTAAGTGTGGGGAAGGGTCGTGCCGAAGACCTGAAACTTAAACACGGCACCTGTACATAAAATTTTCTTACTTTTTAACAATTTTTAGGATCCCACAAGCACAAGCACAGGGTCGTGCCTCATCAAGCACGCCCCCGTGTCTCTGACAAATTTCTTTCCATAATCTCCGCTGACGACTCTGGAACGTTGCAGGTCGAATTTACGACAAATTCTGACAAGCACGGGGCCGTGCCTAGCCAAGCACGCCCCCGTGTCCACTTTCCATGACCTGTATATAAATACCACACTTGTTTCATTCTTTCATCACTCACTTCTGTTTATAAACATCTGAAAAATGAAAGAATCAAGTCACAGAAGTTCCAACTGGAATCCTACGAAGAAACCACGTTCTGAAATACGAGAACCAACGACTCAAGAATATTTCTTCAAGCTGCATGAACTAATCAAACAACTGACTGAAATGAACCTCACTGCATCCCAATGCTTAGCTGAACTTATCCAAAAAGTTCAACAGATGAGCGAGGAACTCATTTCCATTAACCGGCAGCTTGTGGAATTGAGCAACCGCACCTCTCACTATCCCATCCCGAACCTTCCACACAAAATGTGCGGAGGTTTCTTTTAGAAGCATTTTGTGATGTGCTAAGTGCGCTGTTGCGCATTAAAGAGTCTGGTTTTGCTGTTTCAGATTCTCGGCTTTTAACGTATTATGTAACCGTAGGACCTTAGGAAATGTAATTTTCATTTTGGCTTGTGTTTATTTACTCTAGGACTAATTTTATATCTTTTCTGATAATTTGAAAGTGGTAAAACTTAACTAGGAAAATTACATAACGCGCGAAACTGAAAAACGGAACAACAAAAGACTGAAACCACCCAACAATACATGAACACGGCCCCGTGCTCAAGTAGGCACGCCCCCGTGTTAGACAAAAATGACACAAGCTGACATTTTCAGCCTTTTGTCTTGTTCCTCTTCAATTTTGCATGATAAATATTAACCTCAATTGCCTGCAAAGTCGTATCCACTCTCATTTTCATCTTGTTTTTTCATTTTTCTTTCATCTTTTCAAGAGTACTTTCAAGAGTGTTTAAACAAAAGGTTAGTGTACTAATTCCTTGATTATGAAAGACATTTACATGTAGTTAGGTAATCAGGTCTCTAAACAACCGAAATCCTAGCAATTATATGTAAAGACTTGTTCTTAAACGTTTATGGAATGATGAATACTCTCAACCTACTTGTTCATGTTTATTCTTGTAAGTAGATTAGTGTTAATTAGTATGTTTCGTTAGTTATTAGTTTGTTTAGTTAGCTAATTAGTTTGTTTTCTTTTATCATTATCAAGACTATCTTCATAATTCGTGATGAAATATTTGTTAATCATATTCAAGAGTTCCCAAGTGGTATTAAACATAAAATATATGTTGGGTATCTTAATTATTAACAAATAATTAAAATGTTAAACGTACAATCTTTGATTTTTTAAGCAAGAAAACATTAAACCCATGCTTAATCAACGATTTACAAACATAACCACACGTGCTTGAGTCAAGATTCCATACCTTAACATGTTTACCGCAACCCACGTTTCACAAAATGCACCCCGATGTTCAAAAATTTGTCCTTGGATGATAAACTTCTAAACCACTTTTGAACATGAGTTGAATCATTATGATGTTATATCTTGAAAAACACATGATTTTCACTAACATCATGAAACTGCTCAAGAAATCGGTTTTGTATAGATTAACATATTTTTGAAATTTCAGGATCATGAATCATCCCTACTTACATTTTGAAGCGAGCCACGAGAGATGGTGTCATGAGAGACTTCAAAGGCTGCTACAAAGGGTCGAAAGTCCCCATTTACAAGCAGATGAAGAAACACTAGCGGCAGTCGGACAGCTAGAAAGATACAATACATTATTGAGTGTCCAATGGAAGCGTTTATTCTCACAAAATAACCTTCCGTTTATGAACTAACTCTTGAATTTTTAGCATCTTTCAAATTTAGCATGAAAGACTCTGATCCTTGGGATAATAATGCATTTTCATTCAGACTTGCTGGGCATTGGCACAAAACATCCATTGCCTTGTTTGGTGTCTATCTTGGAATCTACACGGAACAGGAAATAGAGGAGGAAGCAGTATCTGGAATGCCGGCATCCATACCTTCCCGGACGAGGAAAGTAAAGACGCGGAAAGTGGTGCAATGAGGAAAGCATTTTGGGAGCGGATTGGAACCGGAGGGTTCAACTCGAGTAAAACAAAAAGCAGTCAGATACGAGACCCGCTGCTGTGATACATTCATCGGTTACTTAGTCATTCCATAACAGCTCATGGTCAAAGCGAGGGAGTTGTTAACTTGAGGGACTTGTTCATGTTATATTATGGTTAATCAGTTGCCATGTAATATTAGGTATTGTTTTGTAATCGTTTTGCCAGGAATGCGATTGCAGGTGCACCAACACCTATGTTTGGAGGAAGCTGGATTTTGAACTTATACGAAAGCTATGGTTATAACACTAAGGGAACTGAAGGAGTGATACCGGGACTGTTAGACTTGAGCATTTGCACAAGTATGTACATGGTGACAAGCCTACCAAATGGGCAGCCAAGATTCATGGATAAGAAGGGACAAATCTGGGATCCGTCGGACCCCGAAGAAATAATTATGGATCTCGACATGCCAATACAGCCGGAAGGAGCCGGAGCTGGATCTTCAAGTTCATGTACAAGGGAATTCCCAACCATGTTAGACCTTTACGAGTCAATACAAACAACCAGCGACCATGCAAGGCGATCATTTGAATATGCCCAACAAGCCTTCAACCGAGTCGAAAGTCTGCACTCCCGAGTCGATGACCTCAGTACCGATGTCACATACATCAGGAACTGAATGTACCATGAGTAGGGGGATATTCCCCCACAAAGCCCTTGAAAACAGTATCATTTTTGGGGACCCAGCATAATTTTTTTGTGCCAATCTATCTTTTAATTTATGTCGTTTTGTTTTTATTTTGTGTGTTTAGGACTTTAACGCTTTTAATAAGTTGGTGACATTTCAGGTGATACCGAGGATTCTAACACACGAGGCCAACCAAACACAACTGAAAATTTCGTCATTTTTAGGGGAGTTAGTTCATTACCCTTTCTCGATCTTGATTATATTAATCACATTGAGGACAATGTGAATTTTAAGTGTGGGAATGGTGTAACACCCGGTTATTTTAAAGTCAAAGAAAAGAATGAATAAAGTGAAAGAAAAGCAAAAAAAGGAATAAAACCCAAGTCTAGGGGTAAAAAGTGTCCAAAAGGACAAAATGTTTGAAAAGTGGGTGTAAAAGGCGGTATGGCCGCCCATATGTCACATGCACCTCTGATTTTCGGTTTTTAGAGAAAGAAAGAGCAGCAAGTTCTTGGTTTTGAAGAAAGAACAAGGAAGAGTTCGAATTCAAGGTAAGAATTCATGCTTTTATGGTGTTCTTGACTGGTCTTATCCTTGGGTTTATGCTTATGTGTGTTTGTATGTGTCTGGGGTATGTTTTTAGTGGGTTTCTAGCAGTTGAAAATGATGTTTTAGATCCACTTGATAAGTTTCAAAATCTGCCTAAGTGTGAGGAAGTAAAGGCGGATGAGCAAGTAAGTCAATGCGGATGAGCATTTGACTAAGTGCTGCAAATGCGGATAAGCAAGTAAGTCAATGTGGATGAGCATTTGACTAAGTGCTGCAAATATGGATGAGCAAGTGAGTCAATGCGGATGAGCATTTGACTAAGTGCTAAAAATGCGGATGAGCAAGTAAGTCAATGCGGATGAGCATTTGACTAAGTATGGAAATGCGGATGACTAAAGTAAGTCAATGCGGAAGAAGTGAGTCAATGCGGATGAACTATAGTATATGCGGATGTACTATAGTAAATGCGGATGAACTATAGTAAATACAGATGAACTGTAGGAAATGCGGATGAACTGTAGGAAATTCGGATGAGTATAGGAAATGCGGATGAACACTTAGAAAAATTCTGACTTTTTGAGAAATGAGGTAATGTAGGCTTTGACCTAGGAGATTCCTAGGAGTTATGAATGTTGACTTATGGGGTCATAGATGGTATGATGGGCAAGTAATGTTGTGCGCTTATGCATGATGATGATGATGATGATGATGATGATGTTGCATGGTTATGCATGATGTATGTTATGCATGTATGATGCCCTGCATGATGATGTATGAATGATATGTTTATGTTCCTTGTGATGATGTATGATTATCTTTCCTATGGCTTTACGTGTTATGATAACAAATGAATGAATGAACGAAGTATTATGTAACGTAAAGTGAAGGATAATGAAAGAGGAACATGATGAATGAATGCATGCATTAATGAATGAATGTAAGAAAGCCTTGCAAGCAAATGTATGGAGGTTCACACCCAATGAAGGGTGTTAGCTCAACTGAGTGCGGGTTAGCCACCCCAGAAGGATGCACACTGGGGTCTAATCTTTGTGATTGACCATACGAATGGGATCCTTGCCGCTTGCCCTAGGTACTGGAGTCAGCTTCGTGCATAATGTTCGGGGTCTATGAGAGACCTCAGGCCCAGTTACCCGCTTCGTGCATAATGTTCGGGGTATAGCTTATGGCATTGATCCAGAATGAAAGAGAAAAGATGAATGGTGAATGTACTTGCCCTAGGTACTATAGTCAGCTTCGTGCACAATCTTCGAGGTCTATGAGAGACCTCAGGCCCAGTTACTCGCTTCGTGCACAATGTTCGGGGTAATGTACATGTCACTAGAAGTAATGATGAATGAATGAAAGTATGAACGAAAGAATGACGAAGATAATAATGTTATTAACTGTATGTACGTACGATGTATGATCACGAACGAATGTAAAGTATAATATGATTTTAAAAGAAAGGATGGTTTTATGATAGAAAAGTATGTTTTGCTATAAAACTAGAACTCGCTCAGCAACGCTGACTTTTATGCATTCCCAGTTGGCAGGTAAGGTTGCTGAGGATGGCACGAGGCAGCTGCTCAGCTCTTTTGGATGGCATCCATTTATTTAAAGCTTTTTTGATGTAATACAACAATAAAATTTTGTAACCGACAAACAATGCATTATTTTGCAAAAGTTTTTACGATGAAATGAAATGCCATTGTTTTATGTTTCCGCTGCAATGTTTTGATGATTAAATGCAAAGTATATGTTTTATGTGCTATGAATTACCAGCTGTAAGCGTCCCGGGAACAGGGCCTTACAAGTTGGTATCAGAGCCAAAGTTTAAGTGAAATGGGTAAATTTTCAAAATAAACCTTAACTTAAACTGAGAATTGGAGGGAATGGGAATGGGATGCCAATCTGAGTAGCTGCGTGCCATCAAGTATTTTCGTAGTGATAACTGGTATTATGTGCGCATGGTATGTGGTATGTGTTGTATATAGATTTAAATGCTGATGTAGTCAGGATAGGTAATGCTTGGGATGTGAATAGTAAAGTAAGTGGCTAATCACAACTGGCCACTGTAATTAGGAACTTGCTATACTTGCCATAAACTGAGTTGTTCCTTGAATAATCGTATTAGTGTTTGAAGCTTTCAGTGTGAGTTAGAGGATGGCTAGTGGTATATCATCTAAAGCGTCACGTGGTGGCGGACGTGGTGCTGAACCACGGGTTACGAGAGGAAGGCCTAGGGTCGAAAAAGTGGTTCATGAAGAACCAGAAACCCCTCATCTGGAGGGCGGAGATGAGAGTGCTAACCTAAGAGCCTCAGTGAAGGAGGCAGTTGTGGAAGAAGTGCATCAATTCATGCAGACGATCCTACCGTCTGTGGTGACCGAAGTGATAAAGGCGGTTAGAGAAGGGGAGAGAAGGGAAAGGAGTAGACCTATGGGCGAAAGAAGACAGCCAGAGACTGAGACGGTTCCGTCTGATGACGCAGAAGAAGAAGAAGAAGAAGAAGAAGAAGCAGAGCCTGTGCAGGAGACGGTATGAGGCTGTAACTACGGGGTGTTTATGAGATGCAAGCCCCTGCTTTTGATGGTAACGGCATTGCTGCTGCTGCTCACCGGTGGGTGAGGGAAATGGAGGTTGTACTTGATATCAGCGAGTGCCGAGAAGACTAGAAAGTTAAGTTCGCTACCCACTCTTTTGTGGACTCGGCTCTGTGCTGGTGGGACAATATAGTCCAAGCCGAGGGTAGTTGGGCGATCGGGAGAATGAGATGGTCGGAGTTGAAGAAGTTGGTGATCGAGGAGTTTTGTCCTCATCGGGAAATGGATAAGGTCGAGAGGGAATTTCTGCAACTGGAGGCAAGAATGATGACACACCAAGAGTACACCACAAAGTTCAATGAAATGGCACGTCTGGTGCTGGATCAGGTGACACCTCTATCTCGGAAGATCAAGAGGTACATTCAGGGTTTGCCGACAAACATTCGCAGGCACATGATCGCTGCCCGACCAAGCACGTTTAGGTCAGCGGCGAATCTAGCAGGGAGATTGTATGATAAGAGGACTGTGGTGGTGGTGACTGAAAGTAATCGGAAGGGTGGAGGTGATAGAAACTGGAATGGGAAGAGGTTTGGTCGGGGTGGTGCCTCGACGAGTAGCAAGAAGGCTCGAGTGGATGACCACCGTGTGGTCACATCAAGTGCGGGGTTGAAAAAGTGTGGCAATTGTGGGAAGGAGCGCGGTGGCAAGTGTAAATGGGGGTTGAATGTTTGTTTCAAGTGTGGGAAGCCTGGTCATATGGCTAGAGACTGTGGAGGTGTGAAGTGTTTCAACTGCGGGGGAAGTGGTCATATGAGCAGGGAGTGTAAGAAGCCAAGAGTTGACACAGGGCGAGTGCCAGGGCATTCACGATGACACAGGAGGTGAAGGACCAAGGGCGAGTGCCAGGGCATTCACGATGACACAGGAGGAGGCTAGAACAGACCCTGATGTTGTGTCCGGTACGTTTTTGGTGAACCAAAGTTTAGCTTCTGTGTTATTTGATTCGGGTGCCAGTAAAAGTTTTATTTCTGCTACTTTTTGTGCTAAGCTGCATGTTAGTAGTAGACGAGTTGATGCGCCCTTTGATGTAGAAACTGCCATAGGTAAGTCTACAGGATTTCTGAGATGTTGGAGGGCTGTGATGTGGAGCTAGAAGGTCATAAGTTTCCTGTTAGACCGTTCGTGATGACCTTGGGTGGTTTTGATTTGGTTCTTGGGATGGATTGGTTAGCAGACTTCGAGGCGAACATTGTGTGCCGTAAGAAGATGATTCGTTTGATAACGCCTAACGGTAGTGAAGGGGTTTAACAAGATTATCAAAGTCCATATAAGCCAATATATATGAAAAACGCAGCGGATTAAGAGTTTAAAATCTTGTTAATATATAGATTATCAAACCCATTTGAAAAGCTAAACCCAAACCATGGATCCAAATACGAAATGCATATAAAATAGTATAACCAAAGGAGGTTAAGAATACAACCTTTTGTGCTGCTAGAAACCAAGATGGAGAGGGTGCAAAGGATGAATATATGGCCGAATCTTCAACCAAGAAGACCTCAAGAAAGTGATACCCAAGCCACCAACAAACCCCTTTGGAATGCTAGGTTTCTCAACACCAAATTTCAGCAACTAGACTTGGTAGTTGCTGAATCTACCTTCCTTGTTCAAGCTCCAAAAACCGATTTTGAGACTTAGAATAGAGAAGATTTTTTCCTTTGCATGCAAGAGAGAGAGAGAAAGATTGGAGAGTGTGTGTGTTTAAGTCTTGCAACCATCAAGAAAAAAGGAGGTGGGACATTTATGCCCCTGGGCGGCTGAAAATGTCCAAAGACATTTTAAAATCCATTTGCCTCCTTTTTATTATAAACACACTTAAATCTCTAATTTTATAAAGTTGAAACCAATTTAAACTTTATAAACATAGCACCCTTTTAAATGTTATTATTTAACAATCTTAAATAATGAAACAAATAATACCTCATGAACTATTATCCACATAATGATGTTCATTTTCAAAAGCAATGTATTTAGAAAATCCACCTTTTCTAAATTGTTGTCAATATTTATATGCATGATCTTATCAACGTATAAATATTTATAGGTGTTTGTTTAGCTTGTTATTGGGTATGACCCGACTTGGATCATATCACACTAGCCACATCAACTTAATATGCATCTTGGGCAGATCAAATCTTTCAATCTCCCACTTGCACAAGATTCATAGAAGGTTGATGCAAGCAGCAAATAACGCCTAGCAACGGTTTGCTACCCCTAATGTATATGACTAAGTGCCATTCAATAACATCATCTTGTTCAAGTACCTTACTTGAATATGATTTAGGTGAATTAATCATTTTTCCTTTTGTTACAGATGTCATGTTAAATCTCAAAGACACAGAATTGTCATTCTTCGCGGGTTTAACTCTATCAGGCCTTAGACATCTAACTCTCAACAAATAAGAGGAACAAATTCCATCTTGACTACATACGTCTCTCACAATCACCTTATATCATGCCTGAACTCAGCCTTGTGTACTGCCAATCTTTCATAACAGCAAAGAACTAAGTCAAAGTACAATACTTGATGAATATTAAGACCCAATATGCATCTCAGGTCTGAGGATACAATGATATTTGCCTTTACTCAATATCTCTTATAACTAATCACAAAGATTCCATGCAGAAATAATTGAGAGCGGGTCGGTCCAATATCTAAATCCCATAGATATCAATGAACCTTGGTAGCAACGGTTTGCTCTATATTCATACCTTATGAATATCAACCAATCCAAGTTCATTATAGTCTTATATTCATAGTTGTTCCCACAAGTATGAACGACCACGGACGTTTAGAATAACTTACTTATTCTTGGATTTAAACATGCTAAAATGGAAGGACAAATGAAAATTATAGCCATAGAATGAGGCAAATAACATAAGTTCCAATATCCAATACAAAAATTGATCAATTCCAATCACTCGAATATCGAAGTCCTAAGGCACAAGTATGACTTTCATGCTTTGACCTATCTAGGAGCTTCGTGAACGGATCCGCGATGTTTTGATCGGTGTGAACTTTGCGAATACATATTTTTCCTTTTTCAACTTTATCCCTTATGTAGTTGAATCTCCGTTCAATGTGCCGAGTCTTTTGATGAGCACGAGGAACCTTGATTTGAGCAATCGCACCTTCGTTGTCACAAAAGATCTCTAGGGGGTCTTGAATGGTAGTAACTACCCCTAGATCAGCAATGAACTTCCTAAGCCACGCGGCTTCTTGAGCTGCCAATGAAGCGGCAATGTATTCTGATTCTGTTGTAGATAGTGCCACTACATCTTGCTTTGAGCTCTTCCAAGAGACTGCTCCTCCATTCATAATGAAGACATATCCCGACTGTGATCGAGAATCATCTCGATCAGTTTGGAAACTCGCATCTGTGTAACCCTTTACAACGAGCTCCTCTTCACCAGATCCATACATTAAGAACATATCCTTAGTGTTCCTAAGGTATTTCAAAATACTTTTAACAGCCATCCAATGACTATTACCAGGATTCTGCTGATATCTACTTGTCATGCTCAGAGCACATGACACGTCCGGCCTAGTACATATCATTGCATACATGATGGATCCTATAGCAGATGCATATGGGACTCCATTCATTCTTTCTTGTTCAACCTTTGAACTGGGGCATTGAGATGAGCTCAATATCGTCCCCTTTTGAATAGGCACAAAACCTTTCTTAGAATTCTCCATCTTGAACCTCTTCAAGATCTTTTCAATGTATGCACTTTGGTTTAAACCTATCAACCGCCTTGATCTATCCCTATAGATCTTTATTCCCAAAATATAGGTGGCTTCACCTAGATCCTTAATGGAAAAACAGCTTCCAAGCCAGGTTTTTACACCTTCCAAGGTTGGAATGTCATTTCCAAAAAGTAGAATGTCATCGACATATAATACAAGGAAAGTAATAATGCTCCCACTAGCTTTCTTATACACACAAGCTTCATCAGCGTTTTTGATGAAGCCAAATTTCTTTACTTCATCATCAAAACGGTGATTCCAACTTCTTGACACTTGTTTCAATCCGTAGATTGATTTCTTTAACTTGCATACCTTGTTAGGATGTTTTGGATCGACAAAACCTTCAGGTTGTTCCATATGGACATCTTCCTCAAGATATCCATTTAGGAAAGCAGTTTTGACATCCATTTGCCAAATCTCATAGTCATAATATGCTGCTATGGCAAATAATATCCTAATAGACTTTAGCATTGCCACAGGGGAGAAAGTTTCATCATAATCAATCCCTTGAGTTTGAGTGAAACCTTTCGCTACGAGTCTAGCTTTATAAGTATCCAAGTTTCCATGCATATCGGTTTTCTTCTTGAAAACCACTTACTTCCAACTACCTTGGACTTAAGAGGTGGTGTAACCAATTCCCAAACTTGGTTATCATACATGGATTGTATCTCAACGTTCATGGCTTCTTGCCATTTGTCAAAATCAGGTTTTGACATTGCATCATGGTATGTGGTTGGTTCATCCGAATCTACCACATAGCATCCATCCATGAAAAATCCATATCTCTCAGGAGGAACACTAATTCTACCAGACCTATGAACGTCTTGTGTATCTTGATCATCCATATGATCATTTTCAACATCCTCATGTTGATTGTTAGTATCAACCAATTGTGTATCGCCTTGTGAATCTTGAACCTCTTCAAGTTCCACTGCTCTTCCACTAGTTTCTTCCAAAAGAAACTTAGTTTCCAAGAACTCTGCCTTTCGAGCAATAAACACTTTCTGTTCTGTCGGATCATAGAAATAATATCCAATACAATCTCTAGGATATCCAATGAAGACACACTTTGTGGATCGGGCTTCCAGTTTGTTTTGAGTGTATTGCTTAGGATAAGCATCACACCCCCAAACTTTTAAATATGACAGTGATGGAACCCTTCCATGCCATACTTCGAAAGGTGTCCTTTCCACTTTCTTGGTTGGGGCCATATTTAAAATACGGGCCGCAGAGAGCAATGCGTAACCCTAAAATGAAAGAGGTAGCGTACTTCTAGCCATCATAGATCGAACCATATCCAATAGAGTCCGATTCCTCCTCTCAGACACACCATTATGTTGTGGTGTCCCAGGTGGAGTAAGTTGTGAGACAATCCCACAACTTCTAAGATATTCTTGAAATTCACTACTAAGGTATTCACCTCCTCTATCTGTATGAAGAATCTTGACCGTTTTGTTGAGTTGATTTTCTACTTCATTCTTGAAGATTTTGAACATTTCAAAAGATTCATGTTTGTGTCTTAACAAGTACACATATCCATATCGACTATAGTCATCGGTAAAGGTAATGAAGTATCTTTCATCATTCCTAGTTGTTGGTTTAAAAGGTCCACATACATCGGAATGTATGATCCCTAATAAATCTTTTGCCCTTTCATTAGTCCCACTAAAAGGGGCCTTTGTCATTTTACCTTGTAAACAAGACTCGCATACACCAAATGAATCATTTCCATTGGTTTTCAAAAGACCATTCTTTTGAAGTTTTTGTATACGCTTTTTGTTTATGTGATCAAGGCGACAATGCCAAAGATAGGAATCACTCAAATTAGGTTTGAGTCTTTTGGTGGTTGCTTGGTACATAGAGCTATCATAGGTGTGTTATCATGAACCAATTCATAAATACCATTACAAGGTATAGCTTTAAAATAAAACACATGATTTAAGGAAACATGAATATCATTGTCAACAAACTTGAAATCATAATCATATTGTCTTAAACGGGAAACAGAAATAATGTTCCTAGTCAAGCTAGGAGCATACAATACATTCTTCAAAATTACTTCCAACCCACTTGGAAGCTTCAAAATGTAGTCTCCTTGGGCTTCCACGTGAACCTTTGCACCATTGCCCATAAAGAGACTTATTTCCCCTTTTGCATAATGTTCACTTCTTTTGAACCCCTGCAACAAGTTGCAAATATGAGTTCCACATCCAGTATCTAATACCCATGTGTTAGAAGAAATAACATTAAGCTCAACATGTATCATAAACATTGTACCTGAAGTTTGCCCCGCGTCCCTCTTCGATCTCAACGCTTTGAGATAGACCGGACAATTGCGTTTCCAATGGCCTACTTCACCACACTCAAAACACGGGTCATCTTGAGCAACCTTTTGCTTCTTTTCTTTCGGTTTGGGCGGCTGCAATTTTGCCCATATGTCACATGCACCTCTGATTTTCGGGTTTTAGAGAAAGAAAGAGCAGCAAGTTCTCGATTTTGAAGAAAGAACAAGGAAGAGTTCGAATTCAAGGTAAGAATTCATGCTTTTATGGTGTTCTTGACTGGTCTTATCCTCGGTTTATGCTTATGTGTGTTTGTATGTGTCTGGGGTATGTTTTTAGTGGGTTTCTAGCAGTTGAATTCAATTTGCAAACGATTTTGGAGGAAGCCATACTCAAAAGCTGCAAATGTGAGTTCTAGGACCCCTCTTTTACTGGTTTTTAACTGATGTTGGGGCTGGAAATGCATGAACGTATGTTTTCATTGAACTGGGTTTCGGACCCGTATGTTTGAATGCGTGTATGATGATGTTATGATGTGATGTGTGACTATGTTCATGCTTGATGATGTATGATTGTGTTTTTAAGGCTTAGAGGGTAAGAATTAAGCTTAGAACATGATGAATGATGTATGGAAATTGAAAATGATGTTTTAGATCCACTTGATAAGTTTCAAAATCTGCCTAAGTGTGAGGAAGTAAAGGCGGATGAGCAAGTAAGTCAATGCGGATGAGCATTTGACTAAGTGCTGCAAATGCGGATAAGCAAGTAAGTCAATGTGGATGAGCATTTGACTAAGTGCTGCAAATATGGATGAGCAAGTGAGTCAATGCGGATGAGCATTTGACTAAGTGCTAAAAATGCGGATGAGCAAGTAAGTCAATACGGATGAGCATTTGACTAAGTAGGGAAATACGGATGAGCAAGTAAGTCAATGCGGATGAGCATTTGACTAAGTATGGAAATGCGGATGACTAAAGTAAGTCAATGCGGAAGAAGTGAGTCAATGCGGATGAACTATAGTATATGCGGATGTACTATAGTAAATGCGGATGAACTATAGTAAATACAGATGAACTGTAGGAAATGCGGATGAACTGTAGGAAATTCGGATGAGTATAGGAAATGCGGATGAACACTTAGAAAAATTCTGACTTTTTGAGAAATGAGGTAATGCAGGCTTTGACCTAGGAGATTCCTAGGAGTTATGAATGTTGACTTATGGGGTCATAGATGGTATGATGGGCAAGTAATGTTGTGCGCTTATGCATGATGATGATGATGATGATGATGATGTTGCATGGTTATGCATGATGTATGTTATGTATGTATGATGCCCTGCATGATGATGTATGAATGATATGTTTATGTTCCTTGTGATGATGTATGATTATCTTTCCTATGGCTTTACGTGTTATGATAACGAATGAATGAATGAACGAAGTATTATGTAACGTAAAGTGAAGGATAATGAAAGAGGAACATGATGAATGAATGCATGCATAAATAAATGAATGTAAGAAAGCCTTGCAAGCAAATGTATGGAGGTTCACACCCAATGAAGGGTGTTAGCTCAACTGAGTGCGGGTTAGCCACCCCAGAAGGATGCACACTGGGGTCTAATCTTGTGATTGACCATACGAATGGGATCCTTGCCGCTTGCCCTAGGTACTGGAGTCAGCTTCGTGCACAATGTTCGGGGTCTATGAGAGACCTCAGGCCCAGTTACCCGCTTCGTGCACAATGTTCGTGGTATAGCTTATGGCATTGATCCAGAATGAAAGAGAAAAGATGAATGGTGAATGTACTTGCCCTAGGTACTGGAGTCAGCTTCGTGCACAATGTACGAGGTCTATGAGAGACCTCAGGCCCAGTTACTCGCTTCGTGCACAATGTTCAGGGTAATGTACATGTCACTAGAAGTAATGATGAATGAATGAAAGTATGAACGAAAGAATGACGAAGATAATAATGTTATTATCTGTATGTACGTACGATGTATGATCACGAACGAATGTAAAGTATAATATGATTTTAAAAGAAAGGATGGTTTTATAATAGAAAAGTATGTTTTGCTATAAAACTAGAACTCGCTCAGCAACGCTAACTTTTATGCATTTTCCAGTTGGCAGGTAAGGTTGCTGAGGATGACACGAGACAGCTGCTCAGCTCTTTTGGATGGCATCCATTTATTTAAAGTTTTTGTGATGTAATACAACAATAAAATTTTGTAACCAACAAACGATGCATTATTTTGCAAAATTTTTTACGATGAAATGAAATGCCATTTGTTTTATGTTTCTGCTACAATTTTTTGATGATTAAATGCAAAGTATATCTTTTATGTGCTATGAATTACCAGCTGTAAACGTCCCGGGAACGGGGCCTTACAGATGAGAGTAATGCATTTGACTTTGCTAAAAAGGTCCAAATTTAAAACTTTTAAGAAAAGATCACCTACCAAGTAATTTTTGTGACAAGAAGCCAAAAATAAAATTTTTGATAAACCAAATTATAAATATACGTTTTTCGGGAAATAAAGAAGTAAACTCATGATATCCAAATAAAATTGAAAATGTTTTTTGTGATATCCTTAAAAGCAATAATCTAATCTAGTAAAATATTAATCATGTAAAATAAAGCACTTGTACCAATTTCATCCATATGCGAGTTTATTTTTTAGCCTTAAACAGCTTTTGCAAAATTGCAATTCTACTTTCATTCTGGATTTAATTGAGGGTGTCATATGATACGTGTAATTAGAACTTGCTTTGGGTATGAATTTCAAGACCTTAATTAGTATTTGTTGCATAAAAATGAGTTAGACACTAGGAACCTTAACCATTTGAGCCCCAACCATTGTCTTTAATTTTCCTTACCTGAACGTCAATCATAGTGAGCCCCGTTGAGCTTAAACGTTTTTTATCTTTCAATCACCTGTCACTTAACCAAAAGCCTTCTACAAAACCCGTTTTCGTTAAAGACACGTTTTTGGCTTAAAAAGAAATTTGGTCTTTTACCGGTAGACCTTAAAGAACTGGAATGCATTCTTTTGATTTCAATTTGCTTTGTTGCCTTCATCACGCAAAACCGGGACTTCCCCCAGAAATCCGCGAACAAATTTCCAATCTCACGTTTGACGCAAGAAAGAAATGGCGAAAAAAGGAACAAGTCCCGCCATTTGTGGAATTTCAAAAAGTGCTATAAAGAGACGGGCAAAAAGATATGAAAGATGCCCGAGTTATGGAAATTGGTCTCATAATGGAAAATGCAAAAAGAATCAAACTGAATATCAATATGAATACACGGAACTAATCCGATTGGGTGCTATTAGGCTTCAATCCGAACGATCCTTGAGAAAGGAAAGTTTTGTGTATCTTCGGGTAAAAGATGAAGTACGATTCTTGAAAGCAAAATATGGTCTTGACAATCTGACCATAAATGAGTCCTCAAGCTAGCATATCCCTTCTAGCTTGAAGTATTTTATAGGGAATCTTTAATGCTTTCCTTGTAGTTTATGTAAGAAAAATAAGCCAAGACGGTCATCTTTAGAAATTATCCAACTTTTCCAATTATTCCATACCCGAGCCCGAGCCAAATTACAACCCATCAAAGACCTAATGATTTATGCAAGTAAATATCTAAGTAGGTGGAGATTTGATCCCTTAACAAGCATATGATTCACACGTATTCATACTAGGCAATTGAGTGTATTAGTCATACTTAATCTTGATTATGACTCCATATATTGAGCCGAGTGTGAGTGCACCTTGTGAGAAGTGTGGATTTTTGCATGATTATAATCTTTACTAACATATTGCTTGCTAGGATATCACTTTACATATGCTTAGAATATTTATATTTGGATGAAAATAATGTTTACTTGCGTATTTCTCGAAAGACATGTTTATAATTTGTTTTATTTGGTTTTTGGTGGATTTGTCATTTTAAGTGATTTTTGCTTGAGGACAAGCAAAGTTCAAGTGTGGAGATATTTGATGTGCTCCAAATTATACATAAAAATCCTATCAAAAACACATCAATTATTCCTTAATATCTTCCTTAAATGATGAAAATGTACTTGAAAGTCTTAAATTGTGTTTTCAGGTGTTTAAAATGGCAAGTTGGACAAAAGAAGCATATTTAGCAAGAAATTGAAGTAATCTGAGCTTTGGAGTCCAAGCATGGGGCCATGCCTCTTTAAGCACGCCCCCATGCTTTGCCAGAAACACACCCCCGTGCTAATTAACACGTGTTTGGACATCTGACAAGGACAAAAGTACTGTTCCCTAAAAGTAGACACAGGCCGTGCCTTTTAGGCACGAGGTCGTGCCCCATTTAGCACGGGGCCATGCCCGACACAACCTGCATGTACAAGCTGACCAACTTTCGTAAGCATTATACTAGCACGGGGTCGTGCCTTTTAAGCACGGGGCCGTGCTTAAACACTCCGAAAAGCCTATAAATAGAAGCCTATGTTCACCATTTTTGGGTAAGCTTTGGTGGGAGAGTTACTCTATAGAACTCTCTCGGAAATCAAGACTTCAAGATCATTTGGAGGCTCGGGAGGTGCATACAACATTTGGAAGAAGCTCGGAATCGTCCAAACGCCATCCATTGTGGATTATCGGTTTGATGTTCCATTTCACTAATGATTACATATCTATCTTCTTTGTTATATGTTGTTATGTTCAAGCTCATTATGAGCTAAACTCTTTTTATCATCCTAATCGGATGAAACTTATGTAATTTGTGATGAACTAATGGTGTGATAAATATTATGTTAATGTTATGGTGGTCTTGGGAAAACTATTGATGGGTAGCATCTACATTTGAACGGGAAGTTATAAAATTATGGTTTGTGATTGTGATCGTCATACAAAGTTGAAAAACTGTATGATTAACTTTCATTCGCGGAACCGGTCTTCATTATAAATCCATGGCTAATGAACTAGAAATGGTTATTAGAAATCATATCACTTTAACTTTCTGATCATTTGCGGGTTCCCTTTTATTTGTTTGGAAACTTAAGTAATTGTTATAGTTTTCTAAAATTAATGGTATGTTAGGAAGGAACCTGATCAACTCTCTTTTTGACATTAAGTTATGTTTTCAGAAATCGTATGTCAAATAGGTCACAAAATATTTACCTACATTACTAGGGCTTTGATCTGAGCAGTAAAACTCAGCCTGATCAAGTCACTACGGCAACAGGATAGACGAGAAATCGTACCAGCTCATCTTTATAAACATTAACATAATTACATTAATCCATATCTTTAAATCACACCACCAATTCATCATGGTTACATAAGTGGAATCTAACTACGATGATAACTTTTATTCCCTGGTTTTAAATCCAAACGCTTCAAATCTTAGTTTACTTTCTTTCTATTATTGTTTATTTTTAAATCCTAAAAATCTTTCTAATACAAATTATTATTTTCTTTAACAAAAACCAAATCTTATAGTCAAACATCAAGTTTGTTGAGTAGGCTAGGTGTGTCCACGGATTGATACTCGGTTCTTACCAACACTATATTACCACACGACAGGTTCACTGCCTTTTGTGTGTGTGATTTAGTATTAGTAATAACCAATTAAAATTGAATCTGTGTAATAAATCTATATCAATATATATATACTATTCGCACCCATCATGTATTTATGTGTCTTGTACTTGTGCTTATCTCCTCTGTTGTACGGTAGTACTGACCTGGAGTGATGATCTCATTTGTTGTACGATAGTACTAACCTGGAGCTCTCATCGGCACATGATTAAATGGTCATCTCCTTTGTTATACGTGAGTATAGACTTGGAGCTCTCACCATTTTGGTCTAAGTAGTGTCAAATCATCTAAACGATGAATTCGTCATAGAATGAAATGTTCTGTTGATAATCACTTACACACTAATACACAAACCTTGCTCTATAAAGATCATAACAAAATTCAAGAAATCCTAAGGTTGGGTGAGGGTTTTTGCCAAATGATTGTGGGGTCCTAGCATTCCAAAGTGTTTAATCGAACCTTAACGAATCTTTTGCTGCTTGTTGAAAAAGATAAGGCATGGGTTTAAGTAGACAAACATATCAGAAATCGTTACTGATCTGTTTGAGAATTTCAAAATTCATTCAAAGACTATGATTAGATTCAGTTATCAGTGTGATCTCATTGCTTGTCGATGATTAAATTCACCTTTGTGCTAAAGTATATCTTGAGGATGTGATCTCATGATCGACTCAATCCTCGGTTATATAAAAAATTAATAGATAAAAAAATGATATAATAAATGTATATAACATAAAAAAATATAATAAAATTTCATTTTAAATTCTTTTAGGTCTTTCATATTATGTTGTTACAATCTTTTCATTTTTCATGCATTTCATAGAAATTGCGTACAAACGAACACGGGTTCGGTTGTTTTTCACACACAGATAAACACGGGTTTATATTGTTAAAATAAAATGATCTAATTAGAAATGTCAAGATTGTGTTTGAGAATGTGTTTCAGATTTTTGCTTTAAGTGATAGCCGATCATCAGTTGAGTAGTTACCTGATCAGAGAACCTGTTCCTCAAGTTTGCAGAAGATACCGAGCTAGGATCCTCCTCCTACATCTTCTAAAGCACTCAAGATTATAGATTTGAGAAAGTTGTTCCAATGTCCTTGTAAAGCTTGCACTAAAAAAGGGGGAGCATATAAATAGGGGGAGCACATAAATAGGAGGAGCTTATGAAATGAATAATATTTCTAATCAGATTCAGAAAGATTCAAATTGAATATCTTTCTAATGTTGATTTCTCGATGCTGAATTTGTTTGAAAACATTGATAATGATAGACTAAGGGGGAGTATTGTTGGAGCTGTAAAAGATAGTCTATATTATCAACATAGTCAAAGTCAACAATAGTCAATGTCATGGTCAAAGTGAACACAAAAGTCAAACCCGACACGTTCTAGATGAAGAACCAAGACGAGACGTTGAAGATTTAGATGACTAGGAGTTTTATTGTAATAAATATATTTTGTGTGAACAAAATATATTTTATCTTGTTTTTAGTTATTTTTATGCTTAATATGTAATTTTGCATTAATTAGCCTAAGTCTAGGGAGCTAAGTGTAATTAGTGAATATTAGTCTAGACTATAAATAGGTTAACTGTCATTAGTGTTGATGATGGTTGAATGACCATTTGATTAGGGTTTTCACATTATACAAATCATATGCAATCATATTAGATCAATTTGGGGTTTTATGGTGTTTATCATTATTTTGATCTAATTCTTCATGATTTGATTCAAGTTTGATTATCCTGGAGTTTCACTAACGCATGCAAAAAGTTGTTTTAGGAATATCTTGCTCCTTAACCTTAAACTGATAGTAGCCAGATTGAAGATCTCTCCTCGAGAACCAACTGGCACCTTGGAGTTGATCAAACAAGTCATATATCCTTGGTAATGGATACCGATTCTTCACCATTAACTTGTTTAACTCACGGTAGTCTATACACATCCTCATACTACCGTCTTTCTTTTTCACAAATAAGACTGGAGCACCCCAAGGAGAGATACTCGGTCTAATGAATCCTTATTAAGCAACTCCTGCAATTGCTCTATCAGTTCTTTCATCTCGGTCGGAGCCAACCGATATGGTGCCTTAGCTATAGGTTGGGCACCCAATATTAAGTCAATCTGAAACTCAATCTCGCGATCAGGTGGCACTCCTGGTAAATCTTCAGGAAACACATCTGGAAAGTCACACACAACTGGTACATCGGACAGTTGTAGTGTTGGAGTATCCACATCCTTTATGTAGGCCAAGTAGGCACTACATCCACGCCTCATGCACTTTCCCGCCACCGCTATCGAAATCACTTTCGGGATCGTCATGACTTGACCACCCTAAACTATCACCGTGTTCTCGTCAGACTCTGTCAATCGGATCATCTTCTTGCAACAAATAATGTTCGCCTCATAGTCCGCCAACCAATCCATTCCTAGGACTACGTCAAACCCGCCTAAGGTCATCACGAAGGGTCTAATAGGAAACTTGTGACCTTCTAGTTCTATGTCACCACCTTCTATCATCTTAGAGATCCTGGTAGACTTACCTATGGCAGTTTCTACATCAAAGTGTGCATCTACACTCCTACAACTAACTAGCAGTTTAGAATAGAAAGCAACATAAATAAAACTTTTACTAGCACCAAAATCAAATAAGATAGAGGCTAAAGTTTGGTTTACTAGAAACATACCTAACACAACATCGGGGTCCGTACTAGCCTCCTCCTATGTCATTTTGAATGCTCTGACACTCGCCCTCTACCCTTCTCCTCCAGCCTTCTTCACTCCCTAGCCTTCAGCCCTTGGCTTCTTGCAGTCCCTACTCATGTGGCCCTCCCCACCACAGTTAAACATCTCCCCGTTTTGCACTCTCTTTCCATATGGCATGGCTTCCCACACTTGAAGCACACATTCAATCTCCATCTACACTCGCTGGTGTGCTCCTTCCCACACTTGCCACACCTCTTCATCCCTGCACCAGATGTGACCACACGTCGGTCACCCACTCGTGCACCTTTATTGCTTGGAGTGGCCCCGCCACATCCAACCCACTTCCCATTCAAATTCCGGTCACCACCACTCCTCTTACTGCCTTCAGCCACCACAACAGTTCTTTCATCATACAACCTCCCTGTGAAGTCGACCGCCAACCTAAACATGCTCGGTTGGGCAGCGATCATGTGCCTATGGATATCTGCCGGTAATCCCTGAATATACCTCTTGATCTTTCACGGCGTAGGCGTCACTTGGACCAGCACCAGCCGTGCCATTTCATTAAACTTCATGGTGTATTGCTAATATGTTATTGTTCCCGCCTCCAGCTGCAGGAACTCCCTTTCCACCTTGTCCATTTCCCGGTGAGGACAGAACTCCTTAATCACCAGCTTCTTCAACTCTCGCCAACTCCTTCTTCCTATAGCCCTGCTACCCTCGGCTTGGACAATATTGTCCCACCAGCATAAAGCCGAGTCCACAAATGAATGGGTAGCAAACTTCACCTTCTGGTCTTCCCAGCACTCACTAATGTCGAGTACCACCTCCATATCTCGCACCCACGGTGAGCAGTAGCAGCAATACCATTACCATCAAAAGTAGTGGGCTTGCATCTTTGAAATGCCCTGTAGTTACAGCCTCGTGTTACCTCCTGCAAAAGCTCTTCTTCCTCCTCCTCATCATCAGAGAGAACCGTATTAGCTTCCGGTCACTCCCGTACTCCGAGGACCTATTCCTCTCTCTTCTTTCCCCTTCCCACATAGCTTTAATCACTTCGGTCACCACGGACGGTAATATCATCTGCATGACCTGATGCACTTCCTCCATAACAGCCTCCTTCACTGAGGCTCTCAAGTTAGCATTCTCGTCTCCGCCCTCTGGACGAGGGTTCTCGGGTTCTTCATGAACCACCTCTTCGGCTTTAGGCCTTCTGCTCGTGACTTGTGGTTCAGCACCATGTCCACCGCGACCTCCAGCACATGAAGCCTTTGATGGTCTACCACCGACCATCCTCTAAACACACTATAAGATTCAAACACCAACATGGGCATTCAAAGGAATAGCTCAGTTTATATCAAGTATAGTAAGTCCCTAATTACAATGGCCAGTTGTGATTAGCCACTTACTTTACTCTTCATACCCCAAGCATTTCCTATCCTGACTACATCAGTATCTAAATCTACTAAAAGCACACATATCAGATAACATGCGCACGTAATGCCTTTAGGAACATTAAGAAATACCTGATGGCACGCAGCTACTCGGACTGGCATTCCTTCCCATTTCGTCCCATTTTCAGTTTAAGTTTAGGTTTCTTTTGAAAATTACCTATTTCACTTAAACTTTGGCTCTGATACCAGCGTTTAAGGCCCCGTCCCCGGGACGCTTACAGCTGGTCAATCATCACACATAAAACATTCATATATATAAACTTTACTAAAACATTGTAGCAGAAACATTAAAACAAACATTTCATTTCATTATAATAAACGCTTTTGCAAAATATTACAACGTTCGGTACAAAATATCGTTTGTTCGCATTAGAATGAAAAAACATTAAACAAAAGAATGCCGTCTCAAAAGAGCCAACTAGCTGCCCCGTGCCATCCTCAGCAACCTTTACCTACCAGCTGGAAACACATAAAAGTCAGCGTCGCTAAGTGAGTTCTAGTTTTAAAATAAAACATACTTTACTTTCGTTAAAAAATTGTTCTTTACTTTCGTACATGATCACACATCATACGTACACATAGATAATAACATTATTATGTTCATCATTCATTGTTAAATTTCGTTCATTCATCGTACGTTATTATCATTCACTTTCATTTACTTTCATTCACATTCATACATACTTTCTTACTTTCATTCGTACTTCATTACTTTTCGATGACATGTACATTACCCCGAACATTATGCACGAAGCTAGTTACTGGGCCTGAGGTCTTTCATAGACCTCGAACAACGAATTCTTACCTTGAATTCGATCTTTCCTTCTTGTTCTTCAAAAACCCGAGAGTTTTCAGTTCTTTTCTTTCTCTCTCTCTAAAATCCCAAATGAAAAGTAGAATGTGAGACAAATGGGCGGCCACACCACCTTTATTCACCAACTTTGAAAGTTTTTGTCCTTTTGGCACATTTAACCCCTCAACTTGGGTTTTATTGTGTTTCTTTCTTTTTCCTTCACTTCTATTCCTTCTTTTCTTTCATATCTTTAAAAGAATAACCGGGTGTTACACAACTTCTACTAAGTACCAATTGCATGCATGTAGAAAGCACTTAGATTGTTTTGGTGTATCAGCATTTCTATAAGCCTTACAATATTCCTTTTAGATGATCATTATTATTGGATTTTCAACTTGAACAACTTATTATTATTGTTATTGATTGTTGCATAGCTATTGTTTACTTCTGTTACCGGGCATTCTTTGGCTCATCCATGTTTTCTTTTGTTGTTTTCTCCTATGTTATAGCAGGTACTTAAGGGGTTTAAGGGAAGAAGTAAAGTTTTGGCTCAAACAAGTGGCATCTATAGGCCATGTTGTGTTAGCTAAAGGTATTACTATGGATCGAACAAAGGTGGAAGATATTACTAAGTTGTCCCGACCGACATCCGTCATTGAAGTTCGTAGTTTTCTTGTTTTAGTAGGCTATTGCCGACGTTTTATGGAAGGTTTCTATCGCATGGCATTGCCTCTTACTCGATGTATGAGAAAGGGTGTAAAATTTACTTAGAATGACGATAAAGAAAAGAGTTTTGAGGAATTAAAGAAAAGATTAGTATCCGCTCCCAGTCTTACTCTATAGTCGAGTTCTATCCAGTATCAAATTAATAGTGATGCATCAAAGAAGGACTTGGTTGTGTTCTTATGCAGCATGGTAAAGTTATCACCTATTCTTCATGATAGCTTAATACGTGTGAGGTAAACTACTTGACACGCGATCTAGAGCTAGCAGTTGTAGTATTTGCACTCAAGATCTTGAGGCATTATTTGTACAGAGAGACATGTGACATCTTCACCAATAATAAGATCCTTAAATACATTTTTACTAAGAAGGAAGTCAACATGAGGCAGAGAATGTAGTTAGAAGTACTCAAGGATTATGATGCCAACATCCAGTACCATCTAGGCAAGGCGAATGTTGTGGTAGATGCGCTAAGCCGAAAGAGTGTAGGTGGAGTGGTATGTCTTAAATTCAACCCCACATTATCTCTGATCTTGATAGAAAAGTTGGGTTATAGTTTGGTGAGTCTGAAGGTTATCTAGCCAAGATGAAGATATCATCTAATCTTATTATGCGAATTAAGGAATCATAATTAGGATTGAAAACTTTGGGCGATATTACAAAACTTGAAGATAGTGAAGCAATCTGATTTTCGAGTTGATGAACATGGAGTTATTTGGTGCAGGAATCAATTATGTGTGCTTAATTTCTTTTGCAATACTAGTAGTACTAAAAGAATATATATATATATATACTAGTTATCTAAATATCAAACCCACTTAGACTTTTGGTTCAAGTTTAGTTATGGAAAACATTAATTATTAATTAGATTTACTAAATAATGACTCTAACCAAACTTTAACGAACCTAATAAGAAATAAAATTTATTGGTAGGCATGTGTGTTTAATAAGGATGTCATTCAATATCAAGCTATCTATATATAAGCTAAGGTACGGATTCTGACCCTTCCTATCTCATAGCATGAATACCTCTCGTTCTTGATTTTTATCTTTTTATCGTAGCTTGAGTTATTGGTTATTAAATCTATAAGATCATTGTTATAAATGTTTATCGTATAGTTGACACAGTTTGCATGTGATAGGATTTATTTGCTTTGTACTCAATGCCACATGCTTACTAAATTACTGATTACAGCTAGTGACCTTGATTAAGGGTTATGAGCTTTAGTGTAAATTATCGTGTTATATTGACTTGATTGTATCGTTGTATTGACTTCCATACCCAAGAATATCCACCTATGGGGACATAGGGCTTCATCATGGCACAAGTGACGTGCTCTATTTGTGGTAGAGCGATAAGACCACAACGTCTCTAAATTATTATTGTTTGATAAATTATTGCACATATTGATTAGAGTAAGAAGGTGACAGGATCAGTGATCACAAGTTTGATGTATCAGAATATAAAGCAGCGGAATACAAACACGAATTAGACAAATTGTAGCAAGCAATCGATACTTGTAAGCGTTGAGATCGCATACGATTATAGGGAGAGAATATGAATTTCTGATTTCTAGGAATGTTATAGATGTAGAATATTTCTAATGAATCAATCAATCATTCCATTCAATTGCTCATATCGCTCACTGATTACAATGGGTTGTCACTCCTTATATAGAGTGCAACAGTCACTGCTGTTATCACAGAAAGTGACAACTGGCAGATCCAATACAGAAATAACTAATTCTTAACAAACTACTGAAATGTTCACAACTACTGAGAACATATCAGCAAGTTAAGTACAAAATATAAAACTACTGAAACTACAACGACTGAAGAACAAGCTCTTCAGTCGTTTTACAAAACTACTGAAACAAAGAAAATAAAACTACTGATATCACAACTACTGAAGAAGTACTCTTCAGCAGTTGTGACAAACTACTGAGGCTTCAGTACTTGATCTTCAGACTTTGACCTTCAGGCGTTTCATCAGCTGATGACTTCAGTAGATATCATCAGCTGATGTCTTCAGTCTTTGTCTTCAGACTTTGTACATCAGTTGTTGATCTTCAGCACTTGTGAACTCTTCAGCTGTTGTTCTTCAGTACTTTGGTCTTTCAGCTTCAGCACTTGTGTTCTTCAGCTGTTGTACTTCAGCACTTTGGTTCTTCAGCAGTTAAGGTCTTCAGCACTTGATCTTCAGCTGTTGAAGTCTTCAGCACTTGTCAAACTACTGATGAGGCTTTCAGCAGTTGTTGTGATACCGTGTGGGACTTAGAGGTTTTCTGATCTTGGCTCATTGGTTCTTTTGGTCCAACAAACTCCCCCTGAACCAATGCAGCCAAAACCTCTAACTTATTTATACTCCCACTTATTGATGGCAAAAATGTTGGTCTTTTTCCTTCTTGATCAGTAGAGAAGATGACCCATGTACGCTCCGGCCTGGGAAGAACCTCAAATATTTGTTTGGCAGAGTATGAATGGGAACTCTGTTTTGGGGAACTGGACACAGAGTTGTTATCCCATTCATGAGATTCACTTCCCCATAATGAGTCTGTACGACTCACGAACATAGGCCTCAAGGAGAACAATTTGTTCCTCTTGAGAGAGTTCTTCAGCTCCTCCTTCGAAGAAGAACTCTGGACCATAGTACTCTGATAAGTACTTCATGGTCCTGCCATTTTTCAACTCCACCGTAGTTACCTCCCTGTATACAAATTCATCAGGATGGTTGCCTTCAAGGAGTAACTGGAGCTCATTCTTTTGGATGTCTTCAAGCTTTTTGTATAACAACCCCTTCTTAATCATCTTGTTTTCTAGTAAGGCTTGAGGTGTCTTCTTTGCTTGGTGAGCTTTCTTGAATTCATCAATGATTTCCCAAGGTGAGACTACAACGGCCAACATGATGGTAGATTCTATTGTTTTTCGTACTTGGCCGTTGTATCTGTGTGGGATAGTTCTTTTATGGATTCTAGAACTCACCCTGGGGTCTGGCCATACTCTCACTCTCTCCTTCTGATACTGAAAGGTGTGTCTGAGAGTGTACAGCCTTTGAGCATGCCCTTTCATGGCTTGAATAGATGATGACTGAGGAAATTCCTTGTCAACCATCTTCAACAGTTGCTCATCGTGCTGTTTCTGCTGTTCTTCTTCTTCTATCTTGACTCTGACCATTTCCCTTTGAGAGTCAGGTGTGATCATGGATTGACTCTGGGGTTTTGGTAGCTTTAGAACAGCAGAGAGTGGCAGACTATCATCTTCATCCTCTTCTTCTGCTTCTTCTTCCATCCTCAGCACCCTTCTCCTTCTACGGGGTACATCACTGGATGATGGTTGGGTTGGTGAAGGGATTGGTTTTGAAGAGAGAGGATGTTTGGATTTTGGCTTAGAGGTTGGTTGGGAGATTTGAGGGATAGGATCTGTTTGAGTGGGTGGAAGGGAAGGTGATCTAGCATCCTTGTAGTTAATTTTGCTTTTGTAAGTTTAGCCATCTCTAACCTTTTGCCAGCCCCAGCCTCATCAAGGGCTTCCACAATGATCCCTTTGTTGAATTGCTCAGACAGACAGATTCTGGTGGCTATAGCCAGAATGCTGTCCCTGGACCATGCGCGGATCTCCATTAATGATCTTCCCAAGTATTTTGCAATAAAGCGGATCATTATTTCCAACCTCTCTTTCTCAAGAGCATCGTACCCTGCCCATCGGGTTTGTATCTCTTGTACCTCTAACCTTCTGATCTCACTGTCCAGTGTGGCTGTGTCAACCCTGCCTGAATAGTTGTTCAATTATTTTATCCATGGAGCGGCTGTGTGTGGTGTCAGCTTCTTTGACCAGCTCCTCCAAGGATTTTTCTTCAGCAGTATGATCATCAGCACTTCTCTTTCGCTTGTACGTGAGCAGAGGTTGCTTTTCTTGTTCCTCCTCTTCCTCAGATCTCTTCCTCTTTCTATCTTTCACTGCAGTACCCTCCCCCTTTTTGGTTGCATTGGAGGAAGGGGTTGGTACCGCAGAAAGAGTCTTGTGGACAGCAGCATCAACCAGGGGCTGTAATGTTGAGGAAAGCCTCTCATCAAGGGCTTTGATCACTATATCAGTGATTATGGGGGTGATGAGAGGGAGGGAGTTTCGGAGGATAGCACCTATTTGCTCAGGAGGGTTCTGTTCCTGAGAAGTAGGGCCTGAAGCAGAGGCGGGTGGTTGATTTTGGGGTGGCTCTGTGTTTGGGAAACCTTCAAGGGAAGGTGCCATCTGTGGGTGTATGATGGTGGCAGATGGACTTGCATCCTGAGACATCTTGGCCAGCAGCTCTTTGAGTCTGCTAACCTCATCCTCTAGAATGGTGTTTTAGCAACTACATCGAAGAAGAAGCTCAGGTCATCATCAGTTGATACTGAATCACCTGACCTCCTGCTTAGAGCAGGATTTACATGCGCTGGGTGTAGACCAGTTGGTGCATGTGCCCCTTGTGCTTGGTACTGGGGACTTCCAGCCTCAGGACAATGTCCATCATCAGCTGTTGCCTCTAGGGAGGTCTTAGCAATGTTACCAGCCTCACTCTGGTCATGTGCTGAGTCAGAGGAGGTGGCAGCCTCACTAGATATTCTAAGCTCCTTCTCTACACCAGGAGATAGAATTGGGAAACCCCTGTGCTGTGGGTTCTCAAGTGCACTGTGTTCCTCCCCCTCAATTGTAGAGGTATTCCCAGTTGGAAGTGGTTTCTGGGGAGGGGGTGAGGAGTGCAATTGAGTCAGCACTTGTGCAACTATTAAAGTTGGGCTGTGAGGGGCGGTTGTTTGGGGTACAGGGGTAGAAGCAGTGTGCACCTGGGGTGGATGGTGCTCTTCAATGGCAATCTCCTCAAGTGAGGAAGATCCCAGATAAGTAGGTGCCCCTTGGGTTGCTGCAGGCTCCTGTTGAGAGGAAGCCTGAGCGGCTGTGGCTGGAGGAGTCATGGTATCCACTAGGGGGTTTGGACTAGTGGATATATCCTGCGTTTGTTGTGCAGGAGCATCCTCAGGGGACTCAATTCCCTGAGTAGCCATTTTGGGTTTCTTTTTGGTGGGTTTGGTGGGGACATTGGATTTGGAGGTGGTGGCTGTGGGTTCCAGCTGCGTGGGTTTTCGCAGCTTGGCAGCCAGTTTGAGTGTCCGGTCGGAGTTGTGCCGGGAGTATACTTCTGGCAAAACAGCCGTAGCAGGGACTCCCAAGCCAACAAGTCCCTCAGCATTAAGCTGGTCTATTATAATGGCCATTATGAACCGTGGATAGAGTATCCAACGGTTGGCAGTTAGTTTTTGAGCCATATCTTTGAGCTCTGAAAATATTAATTCTGAAAAATTCAGTGGTTGTTGCTCAAGGATAGAATACATTACCTGCTGCCATTTGGTGGACATTTGATCCCAAGACGATGTCTTAGGGGCCAAACATACATTGACCATGTGAAAGATCAGGCGCTCAGCGTCATTAAAGTGTTTCTTCATGATGGTGGTGGCACTGAGATCACCTTGATATCCATGCTGAGCAAATGAGAGATCTATGGTGCCCTTCGGATATCCAGCAGGAGAGGTAGCATCACTCAGTTGAAGAATTTTACGGATTGTTGCAGGAGTAATCACTACTTCTTTGTTGTTGACGACTGACCGGAGGGATTGTGTGTGGCTCTCCTCAGTTGTAACAGTAATGTTCATCCAAAATTGGTTCAAGGATTCGGCATGTAAAACGGGGTTCAGAAGGAATGCCTTGTTGTATTGGGACTGAACCATAAGATCGATAGCAGTATCGAACTTAGTCCAGATCGGCGATTTTGTGAGGTAGGCAACACAGTTGTGTCGCGGTTTAATTTGCATAGACGCCATGGAAATTTGTTGGAGAGGAACGTTAGGTTTGAAGAAGATAAAGCATGGAGAGCTCAGGTTAAGGGTATTTATAGGGTACGGGTGAGGAAACGACTGAAGGATGTGGTGTTAGTCATCAGTAGTTTTAAACGACCGTTGACATGGTATTATCCTTTCAGACGTTGAAACAGCTGAAGTCGCGGTGTTAGGCATCAGTAGTTTAGAAAACTACTGAAGACCGTGGTTTTGACTTCAGGTGATTGAAACAACTGAGGACATGGTGTTTGTCATCAGTAGTTATGAAACTACTGAAGACAGTGGTTTTGTCATCAGCTGTTGTAAACAACTGAAGACTTGGTATTGGTCATCAGTAGTTATAAAACTGCTGAAGACGTGGTTTTGCTTCAGTTGTTTAAAATGAAACAGCAGTGGTACAAACGACTGAAGGGAAAGTTCTCTTCAGCTGTTTTCGTCAATTCTTAGCTTTTCAGCTGTTTCAAACTATCCTCAACACATTCATCAGTCTTTATGGCTGATTTCAGTTGTTTCATAGGACATCAGTACTTATCTGTTTTTACTGATTTCAGTAGTTATGACTACATCAGTAGTTGTAACTACTTCAGTAGTTTAGAGCAGATGAAGTACTTCAGTACTTGTGAGAACTTTTAGCCTTCAGTAGTTATAAAAACTACTGAGGTTAAAAGAGCTCATCAGTACTTATATGTGACAGGCACTCATGATCATCAATATGAATTACTGAGATCATCAGTAGTTGTCACCTATTCTAGCTGCAGCATACCAAGCCTTAACACCAGGTTTTGGAAAGTTGAACTATCCAAAGGCTTAGTAAAAATGTCTGCAAGCTCATCAGCACTGGGCACAAACTTAGGATCAATCAGACCTTTTTCAAAACAGTCTCTTATAAAATGGTGTCTGATCTCTATATGTTTGGTCCTAGAGTGCTGGACTGGATTTTTGACAATGCAAAGAGCTGAAGCACTATCCATTAACAATGGAGTCTTAGTCTCTGTAATGCCATAATCCAAAAGTTGGTTTTGAAGCCAGAGTACCTGAGATGTACAGCTTGCAGCAGCAATGTACTCTGCTTCCGCAGTGGATGTAGCAACTGAGGTCTGTTTCTTGCTCTGCCAAGAAATTAAGCAGTTGCCTAGGAATTGACATCCACCAGAAGTTGATTTCCTGGTCAACTTACACCCTGCATAGTCACTGTCAGAAAAAGCAACTAATTTACCAGAATGTCTGGTAGAATACCATAAACCTAGAGATGGAGTGCCTTGCAGATATCTAAAGATCCTCTTGACTGCAATCAGATGAGACTCTTTAGGTGCAGCCTGAAATCTAGCACAAACACATGTAGCAAACATAATATCTGGTCTAGAAGCTGTTAAATACATCAAGGACCCAATCATACATCTGTAAAGTGTTTCATCAACCACTTTACCTTTCTGATCTGAGTCCAGTTGTGTGGTGCTGCTCATGGGAGTAGAACAGGGCTTACAGTTTTGTAAATCAAACTTTTGCAAAAGATCTTTTGTATATTTGGATTGATGAATAAAAATTCCATCAGCCTTTTGTTTGATTTGCAACCCCAGAAAGAACTGTAATTCTCCCATGGCACTCATTTCAAACTTCTGTTGCATCAACTTTGTAAAGGCATCACACAACTTTGGATCAGAGGATGCAAAAATAATATCATCTACATAAATTTGAACAAGTAGATTATGCTGCCCAGCTTTCTTAATAAATAAAGTCTTGTCTATGGAGCCTCTAGTGAAATTGTTTTCCAGAAGAAAGTTTGATAATGTCTCATACCAGGCTCTGGGAGCTTGTTTTAACCCATAAAGAGCTTTATCAAGCTTATACACCCAATTAGGATGTTTGTTGTCCTCAAAGCCTGGAGGTTGACATACATAAACCTCTTCTTTAACTTTTCCATACAAAAATGCACTTTTGACATCCATTTGAAAGACTTTAAGTTTTTGATAAGCAGCATAAGCTAAAAACAATCGAATTGCTTCCAGTCTGGCTACAGGGGCAAAGGTTTCATCATAATCAATACCTTCTTCTTGTGCAAACCCCTGAACAACCAGTCTGGCCTTGTTCTTAACAATAAGCCCATTTTCATCAGTTTTGTTCCTAAACACCCATTTAGTGCCTATTGCACACTTACCTGGAGGTAGAGGAACCAGTTCCCACACTTGCTGTTTCTTGAACTGAAGAAGCTCAAGCTGCATGGCATCAACCCATCCATTGTCCTTTAAAGCAATGTGATAATTCTTTGGCTCTTGCTGACTGATGAAGAGAGCATAGAAGCAGAAATTTGACAATTGACTTCTTGTTGATACTCCAGCAGTGATATCACCAATGATTTGAGACATGGGGTGATTCTTCAGATCTTGATACACAATGAGATCTGTGCAAGTGTTTGTAGCCGGTTCAGCAGCAACAGATGGTGATGGTGAATCATTTCCTTGAAACCAATCAGTGGATGGTAATTCAAAGGAAGTTGAATTCGAAGAAATCTCATCAGCATTTGTTGTGGATGGTGCTACTGGCGCTACAGGAACATCAGGTCTAGTTGAATCAGGCAGCTGATCACTAAACCTGAAGAGGTGAGTACTGCAATCATCATCATCATCAGCAGTACCACCAGGTGGTGAACTGTTGACAGGAGCAACAGCAGGAGTTTGATAAGGAACATATTGCAGTATGTCCAGATCAAATAACTCCACAGGACTTTGTGGAATCTTGTCCTTTGGAGATTCATTAAACTTAACATGTAGAGTTTCTTCAACCATCTTTGTTCTGCAGTTGAAGACTCTGTATGCTTTGCAAGTAGATGAATAACCAACAAAGTATCCTGCATCCACCTTAGGATCAAATTTGTGGAGTTGATCCTTTGTGTTGAGAATAAAACAGGGACACCCAAATGCTTTGAAAAATGAAATCAGTGGAGCCAAATGATGGAGAACTTCATATGGAGTCTTCATCAACCTCTGATTTACTAAAACTCTATTTTGCACATAACAAGCTGTGTTGACAGCTTCGGCCCAAAAGGTCAATGGCAAACCTGAGTCAGCCAGCATGGACCTTGCAGCTTCAATGAGGGTCCTGTTCTTTCTCTCCACTACTCCATTTTGTTCCGGAGTCCTTGGAATGCTGAACTGCCTTTTGATTCCCTTTGAGAGATAGAAGTCATCAAGTGTATGATTTCTGAACTCAGTTCCATTATCACTCCTAATACACTTGACTGGAAGGGAATACTGCTTCTCAATGTACAGCACAAAGTGGATAATCTTCTGAGCAGCCTCATCCTTTGAATGTAGAAAGAAAGTCCATACAAATCTGGAGTAATCATCCACAATTACCAGACAGTATTTCTTCTTTGCCATGCTCATTACTCTCACAGGACCAAATAGATCCATATGCAGTAATTGCAAGCAGGCAGTGGACTTGGACACTTCAATAGGAGGAAATGAGACCTTGTGCTGTTTTCCTTTTAAACAAGCAGTGCAAGTTTCATCACAGTGGAACTCCTTTATTGGTAAGCCTCTGACTAAACTATTGTGGCTAAGCTGATTCATGTTTTTGAGATTAACATGACCAAGCCTCCTGTGCCATAGTTTAGATTCTTGAAAAGAGGCTTTGGAAAATAGGCAAGGATTACCTTTGAGATCTATCTTCTTAGAGAGATCTAAGGCATACACTCTTCCTGTCCTGTTGGCTTTCAGGAGAGTGTGATCATCCAACACCTTGTCAATCAAGGGCAAAACTTTGGATGACAGAATCCTACAGTTTTGACTTGTGAAAAGGGCAACATGGCCTTTATCACACATTTGACTGACACTCAAGAGGTTGTACTTGAGATTTTCCACATGATTAACATCATCAAATTTGATTTCTCCATTGGAGACAAAGCCCTTACCGATGATGTAACCCCTAGCATCATTGCCAAAAGAGACAAATCCCTTCTTTCCTTGAGAGTAGTCATGAAGAAGAGAGATGTTCCCAGTCATGTGCATGGATCCCCCACTGTCTACATACCAGATGCTATTTTGGCATGTTGAAGAACCCTGCAATAATAAACAATCAGTTAGTTTTAGAGACCCAAACCTTTTTGGTTTTGGGCCTGGTCTCATCAATAGATGGTAAACTAGCATGTTTATTTGTAACAACAGCCTGAGAGGAAGAAGATGGTGCAGAAGAGGAGTCCTTGGCTTAGACCTCCTTTTCTGTGGTTTCAACATAGGAGAATCTAGTTGGTTAACTCTACCCAACAGATGTTGTACCATCATCACCAGCTGTGTCTGATTTTGTGATAAAGCTTTCAGCTCATCAGACACATTGCTAGTGGAGTTAGATAAGGTCCTATGTTGCACCTTCTTCTTTTGAGCACCCTCAGCTGTCACCTGTTTAACTCCTTCCTTTTTGATTGCTTTAAGGACTTAAGGGTTACAGGATTTGATGTTGCTGATACAAATGTGGTCTCAAACTCAGTTTTCATTTTTACCATTTTCTCATTAATTTCTTCCTTTTGTTTGAGTTTGGAACCTCTTTTGTACCAACAATCATCTGTAAGATGATTGAACAAACCACATACTTCACATGGTTTCTTCTTCATCTTAGGTTGATCATCAACTAAAGATGGTGAAGCAACAGAAGACTTGTTCTTCAATGCTTTGGAAGCATTGGTTGCTTTCTTGACAGCATCTTTAGTAGTCTTCAAACTCTTTCTACTGCCAGTTTTCTTCTCTTCAGTACTGACAGCAGTTGAAGTTTGAACTTCAGGAGTTGAATCCTGCTCTCCAGTCCTTTCAGGACCTTCAGGATTGACTCCTGAGTTGATCAACTTATTGATCATGTGAATGTCAGCATTTGGACCATCAACATCAGCTGATAGGTTCAAAGAGGACTTGATACTGACTGCTACTTCTGATTGTGCTGTATCAGAAGGTAGATCACATGACTTGATGGATTGGTTATCACTCTCACCATCAGATTCTACCTCTGCTCTTGGGGTAAAATCTGTAGGTGGAGCAGTGTGATTGTAACCAATTCCAAACTTCACATTTGAAGCAGATTGCTTACTAAGAAGCATTTCAAAACCTTTGCATGATTGTACCCATCTATCACACTCGACCTGGGTAACTGCAAGGGTTTCTTTGAGATCTTTGTACTTCTCTAAAAGTACATCTTCTCTAGCCTTATCATCAATTATTTTGCAATTCAGTTTATAAACCTCATCATTTTTATCTTTGAGCACAAACTCAAACTCAGCTTTGTTTTTGGAAATTACTTGTTCTAGCTCAATGTTCTTATTAATTAAAGCTACATTTGCTTCTCTAATGGAAGCAAATGCTGCTATGCATTGTTCAGAACATAATTGGCTTTTGCCTCAGAGGATACCTGTGATACCTGTGGTGTAGAGGCATTGGAAGATGAAGTATCAGCAGACTCCAAAGCCATAAGAGCTAGATTCCCAAAGGGACTGTCACCACCATGTTGACCAGCACCTGAGAACAGTTGATCATGACCAGACAAGTCATCTGGTAAACTGCTCCAGTCAACAACTCCTGGGGTGAAGAAGCTGTGTTGTTGAGATGAAGGTTGTTGATGAGATAGGGAAGGCTGAGGTTCTGGTAATGCATGAGGTTGTGGTGTCATAGGAACTTGAACTTGACTTGACTGTGGCATGTAATAACAAGGGTACTGATAAGGCATTTGACCCTGAGGAACAAAATATGCCGGAGATTGTTGTTGAGGATGATGACTAGATGTGACAGGATGTTGCCCTCTGTTTTGTTGACTGTTGCCAGGAAAAGTCACAAAGGGTGCAGTAGAGTTTGATCCAGTTGATCTACACTCTCTTGCAAAGTGTCCAAGCCGTTGGCATTTGTGACACCTCAACTTGCTCTTGTCAAAACCAACTTTGGTTTTGCCAGAGAGTCCTGGGAATTTTCTTCCAGTTCTTTTGTAGAACTTCTGAGATCTGATATTTATCAAGGCCATTTGGCTCAAAATATCCATCTCTTCTAAGTCATCATCAGCAATCCCCTTGAGATCATCCATAATGAAACATAAATTGTCATTATTACCTCCAGTAAACTGACCATCAACACTTACAAATGCAGAATTAGAAGTGCTCGAAGAGAAATTAATATGCTCATCATACTGGCATTCAGATGCAGCATATTCTGACTCATGACCCACCAAGGCAGTGTTGCCTTGAAAAGTCTTCAGTGAGCTTTCCAGATGAAGACAGCTTTCTCTTCTGTTCTATCTCTCTCTCAAAAGTGAGCAATTTCCCATGGAGTTGGGTGAGAGATAGTTTGTCCAAACTTGCACTGGAGCGTAGGACAATAGTATATGTGTCCCATCTCTCAGGCAGTGATCTGAGAAATCTGTTATTCATCTGAATATTGGTGTATTCAAGTTTGACCATTTTTAGTTCAGAGATCAAACAAGAAAACCGCTCATATTGTTGAGTCAGTGTCTCACCCTTTCTATGAGAGAATGTCTCATATTGTTGGGCAAGAATTTCTCTATTATTTGCCAAGACCTCATCTGTTCCTCCAAATTGTTCTTTCAAAGCAATCCAGAGGTCATGGGCAGTTTCATGATGCATTAGCCCAGAATAGATTTCATTGGGCAAAGCCATGGCCAGAATTCCATGGGCTTTTGCATCAATCTCAAGCAACTTTTTATCCTCATCTGAGTATTGCTCCCTCCTCTTCGGAACCATTTGATTGGTTTCCGGGTTATTCACCATAGGCTTGTGTGGACCATGTACCACAGATGTCCAACACCCTGCGCTGTTAACAGACAGGTGATGGAGCATACGTCTTTGCCATATGTTATACTCATTCCTAACCAGCATAGGAGGCTTGGTTGAGGAACCAGTATTGTGAGGATCATTGGAGGGAGTGGTCATTTTCAGTTCAAAAATAGTTGAGTTCAAGTTTAAAAAGAAGTTTTAGACAAACCACAACAAACTCAATGAGAACCAAGAATAAGATCTCAGGATGAATGAGCAGAAATACAGAAAATTCAATCTCTATAACCGTTTCTTGCAAAAACAAAAGCTAATTCAATCAAACTTGGATCTTGAATAGCAGTTTCAATGATCAATTATTAGATCGATCAATGATTAACCGCTCTGATACCATTTGACAGGATCAGTGATCACAAGTTTGATGTATCAGAATATAAAGCAGCGGAATACAAACACGAATTAGACAAATTGTAGCAAGCAATCGATACTTGTAAGCGTTAAGATCGCATACGGTTATAGGGAGAGAATATGAATTTCTGATTTCTAGGAATGTTTATAGATGTAGAATATTTCTAATGAATCAATCAATCATTCCATTCAATTGCTCATATCGCTCACTGATTACAATGGGTTGTCACTCCTTATATAGAGTGCAACAGTCACTGCTGTTATCACGGAAAGTGACAACTGGCAGATCCAATACAGAAATAACTAATTCTTAACAAACTACTGAAATGTTCACAACTACTGAGAACATATCAGCAAGTTAAGTACAAAATATAAAACTACTGAAACTACAACGACTGAAGAACAAGCTCTTCAGTCGTTTTACAAAACTACTGAAACAAAGAAAATAAAACTACTGATATCACAACTACTGAAGAAGTACTCTTCAGCAGTTGTGACAAACTACTGAGGCTTCAGTACTTGATCTTCAGACTTTGACCTTCAGGCGTTTCATCAGCTGATGACTTCAGTAGATATCATCAGCTGATGTCTTCAGTCTTTGTCTTCAGACTTTGTACATCAGTTGTTGATCTTCAGCACTTGTGAACTCTTCAGCTGTTGTCTTCAGTACTTTGGTCTTTCAGCTTCAGCACTTGTGTTCTTCAGCTGTTGTACTTCAGCACTTTGGTTCTTCAGCAGTTAAGGTCTTCAGCACTTGATCTTCAGCTGTTGAAGTCTTCAGCACTTGTCAAACTACTGATGAGGCTTTCAGCAGTTGTTGTGATACCGTGTGGGACTTAGAGGTTTTCTGATCTTGGCTCATTGGTTCTTTTGGTCCAACAGAAGGCATATGGATCAATCCTAGGATATCATTGCTATCGTTTATTGGTGAGATGGTTAGGTGTGTGTGCCCATATTCCTATCTCATATATTAGTGTATTAAAACTGCAACTAATGTACATATTGTTAAGTGTTTATTGTCATTGGCTCATGTGGGTATTCTTTTTAGATGATGATAATTATGGATTTTCAACATGATCATCTTATTCTATCATTATTGATCATTGTATTGCTATTTTTTACTTCCATTACCAAGCATTCTTTGGTCCAGTCGTGTTTTCTTTTGTTGTTTTTTCTTATGTTTATAGCAAGTACTCAATGAGCTCAAGGGAACGAGTGAAGAGCGTTAACTAAAGTAGCTAGGATGAGAGCATTTGAATTAAGGTAACCTAATAGTAGTTTATTATTACTTTTTTGATTTTATGTAGTTTATTAGGACCTATTGAAGCACTTAAATGTTGCTTAGTACCTTAATTTTATTGTTGTTGAAGCTCTGTTTACTAACCTACCCTAGTCACGTTTGTGACCCCGAGCTACAATCATCGTGACTCTGGTTGAAATTTCTATCACAACTCTTGACAAACATGCGTAAAAAAGTTAGGGTTCATGCACACAGCCAAAACATTGACTAGAAATATTTAACCACCACACCTAACCCCTATCTTGTATATTCTCATGACTACCTCACAATTTTGATATGACACCTCATCACTCATTAACAGATCCAAGACTGGGCTTTGTTTTGCGATAAATATATCTACCAAAATGTGATTATTTTTCTTATTATATAATCAATATGCATCCTAATCACCTAGAAACCAGTTTGGTTCTTTCTAAAACTCTAGTTTACCCTGATATCCATAATAATGCATAATGTGAAGGCTTAGAACCTCGCCATAGCATATCCGGGCTCTTAGTCGATCCTTAACATCCACAAATCTACCATCAAGTAATCCAACACTACAATGCAGTTTCACATGTCATCACATAATAGCCCATATATAGCTATAAGTCGTATTTGGAAGAGAAATGAAGCTTACAAAGGAACTAAGCCTCCAAATGTCACGCCTAAGCCGAATCAACACCAATAAACATAAATACAAGCTTTGATCATTCACACAAGCCTTCCAAAATGTTAAAAACATGGAGAGAGAATGTGTCTCAGACCTTTAACCCTACTTCATGGTGGAAGGTTATGATCAACAAGCCCATGGTGGCATCCATTTCCCAAAACCCTAATTCTCTCACTTGGGGGACCGCGATAGTTAACCTTAGCGGTTTGTTATGGTTTGAAATCTTTAATTTTTCCACTTTTGTTCTCAACAGTCTTACATGGTCCTGCCTATTAGGTTGAGAGGTCACAGGGACATAATCAACTCAATAGTCAATGTCATCCACAAATTCAGTCGTTGAGCTAGTATGCGTACAAATGTTATTATAAAGATTAAAATAGTTAAACAATGAGTAAGAAGGTGCAGACCCTACATCTGTATATTGTACTCATGCTAGTCTGTGTTAAATGGCTTGATAATATGTTGGGTTTATAAGGTAACTTGTGTTGTTTACATTTGGAACATGGTAAATAGTGTTTAACAAGATGAAATTATTCTCCAAGGTAAGATCATAACATGATTTTCTTTGACAAGTTTACTCATTATCTTTGAATTGACATGTCCAAGAAGACGATGTCATAAAAGAGAATCACCCTTTGAGGCCTTTAATAACAAACGCGATATTGTTACCAAAGTGGACGGATGACTCATATCGAGTAGTCTCGAAGTACTCAATAATGCCCACTCATCGGATCAACATATCCCACCTAAGAATTAAACATTAATTAGCACTAAAATAGGTTAAACAATGCCATCTACTAGATAAATAGATTACATACAGATGAACAACACTTGGAATAATTTCCAAGTGATATCATATACGGGTACGATGTTAGATGTGAGTGATCTAATTCACCTTCAATGGATAGCATCACATGCGGGTGAGTAAAATCAAATATGGATGCTCATGTTCACCTTTAGTGAATAGTGTCACCTACTAGTGAATATTTTTAGGTACGGTTAACTATCATGCATTCATGCACACATGACCATATTTAGAATCCATTCCATGAGTTAATAAATACGGGTGAAATAGAACTTCTTGATCTATCACATTTGGGTTACTAAGGTTCACCTTTGATGAATAATGGTACCTACGCATGTACTATACATATAAAATGTATTTTAAGCAAGGTCTCATTCTAGTAACTTTCCACCATATCACATGCGGATGAAGAAGATCGGATACGAGTGAGTATTGTGCAACCGACACCTACTATCATTTAACAACTCCTTTTCATAGTCACATTATAAATTATTCTAAGGTTCCTATCATAATTATAGTGTTCTTCAAACAAACATCACCAAAACATATAATTTTATGAACTTTACATTTATAAAACCTATATACTTTACCAAATAGAGCTTATGATACGCATAATAGCCCCAAATAACATAAAAACATGTAAAAGTGAGGATCTATAACTTACCCTTTGATGAATCTCGATGAAAAACCCTTGAACAAGGATACAACACACATATGTGTCAATTTTTCTTTCTTATTCCATTCATAAGCATAAGTATACATAGATTTAACATAGATCAATACTAAAGTATTTAAATAGTTTCTGCCTTTAGATTGAATCCTTGCAAGCTTTCTTTAGAACCAAAGAACACTTTTTCTCTAAACTCAACAACCTTAGAGCACAAAATGGCAAGATGGCATATCTTCTTTCCTTTTAAAGAATATTTTATAGGTTATTACTTTATTCTTATCATCTTGGTCTATCCATCTATCCAAACATAAAAATCTTATCTCTCTTTCATTAGATTAGGTTTTAATTAAAAAAAGGCTTCTAAAACTCACAGTCAATGATTTTCATTAGCTTACCCTAAATTAGTGTTTTCAATATGAGTAATATTAGGTTGAACCATCCCATACTTTAATTTTAATCTTTATTTTCAAAATTTTAAGGTGTTATAATAACACATTTAAGATAGTTTTTTTACGTGGCAAGATGTACAACTTTTTACATCATGTTTTGGGTAATGTTAATCTTTATTTTTAAAATCTTAGGGTGTATAATAACACATTTAAGAAAGTATTTTTATGAGGCATGATGTACAAGTTTTTACGAGGCATGATGTACAAGTTTTTACATCATGTTTTGCTTATCTTTTTTATTTAATTCAGTTAGTGTATAATTAAAATACATACTAATGTCATTAAAAATAAGAAGGTTCAAGTGGCTTAGTGGTTATTTGCCTTCCCTATTAAACAACCACTAAATGTTCCAGCCCTTCAACTTATGTAAATCTAACATCCTCTAATTTAAATATGATATATACCTGTAAGGATTACACTTAGAGGTTGATGCAACCAAAGAGTTTTCAGCATGTACATGTGAAGTACATGGAAGTTACTTTAGAATATTTGATATAACTCAGTGAATTATCCTAAGTATTAAATCTTTCGAAGCTAAAAGACATTTTTTTTCAAAGACAAAGATAAAATCTTCCGAAAATTGAAAGACAGTCTTCCAAAGACAAGACTAATTTCTTCCAAAGAGGGAGAAGACATGTCTTCTCTGACATGCTTTTGACAAAAAACTGAAACACCTTTTGTCAACTGTAGATTAAGGTGTTGAGTCTGAGATTTTCCAACTATGTATTTTTATCCTTTTCGCAATAAGAATTCGGGCTATGACGTGTTATACTCACTAGTCAAATGACAATCTGTCTTTTGACTCTATATTGATCTTATTGTTTAGATTAGTGTTTCCAACTGGCCTTCAAAGTATGGTTGGCTGTAGAATGTAGTATAAAGTATCTCAAGTACTTGTTTTTTAAAATGTAAGCTTTGAAACACTTATAAGAACTTAAGAGCAATATACATCATTCTTGAAAACCATACTTGAATGTTCTTGTTATTGTTATTGTTCGCTTCTTTTACTTGTGTTATTTGTTTTATCATAAACCAGTTTACTATTTAATCTGTTAAGTGTTTTAACTCTTCTAACACAGTGAAAATGTTGCATTGACCTCCTTCACCGGTCCTACAATATCCAGTACCGACATTCCATTTCACATTTATATGGTAGTGTACTAACGTGGTAAAACTTGCAATATATAAACATATAAAATTAGTAAAAATAAAATTAAAAGCTAATATTTAAATATCAACTTGTGCTCAAGACTTAATTTATAGTGCTTTATTTATATTATCAATTATTATATATTTATGAAAAAACTTTGGTCATGAACAGTAACACTGCCTGCCCACACCACCTAGAGGTGTACACCCGGTTTGGGGGCCCAAACCGTTTCGGGTCCCAAACCGAAACCGGTTTGGTCAAACTCGGTCAAAACCGGTTTGGCCCCAAACCGGTTCGGGTTCAAACCGGTTTCAAACGCTAAAAACCCAAACCTATCAAACCAGTTTGGGTCGGTTTGGAACCGGTTCGGGCCCAAACCGGTTTTTTTTTTTGTTGTTTGTTATATTCAAACAAAATTTTAAACTTTTGATTAAAACATAAATATTTATAACATTTATATAATTTAAAAAATTTATAACAAAGCATTTTATATAATTTAATAATTTAAAACAATTTATATAATTTAATAATTTATAACATCTTATAACATATATAAAATATTTATATTATTTAAACAATTTATAACATTTATAAACATTTAAAACATTTAAACAATTTAAACATTTAAACGATTTAAACATTTTAACAATTTATAACATTTATAAACATATATATACTATTTTACATTTATAAACAATTTAAGCATTTTAACATTAATAACATTTATAAACATTTAAACAATTTATGTCATTTATAAACAATTTAAACATTTTAACAATTTATAACATTTAAAACATTTAAATAATTTAAACATTTAAAACTAAAAATTTAACATAGTCGTTTCTTCGTTCGTATTATACTTGTACGTTTATTCCTCGCCACCAGAACCGGAACTGTTATGAAGGTAGTCATCATATGCCGCTTCATCATCAGTCATTCATGGTGTCAATCCGCTCTCTACCTCGTCCTCGTATGATTCTGCTTCGTATTCCAGTTCTCCTTCAAGCGATCGTTTGTCTTGTACTCTTTCCACGGCATCCAAATAATCTTTCAAGCAAATTGATATTTCAATTGCTTGTGGAGTGAGTCGAGTTCGTCTTATTGATATAATCCTGCCACTAACAGAAAAAGCAGATTCCGAAGCTACTGTAGAAGTTTGGACGGCTAGTAAATCTCGGGCCATGGTGGATAGGATGGGAAATTGATCTTCCTTACCTTTCCACCAAGCCAACAAGTCAAAAATTTTAAACTCATGTAGAGTCATGGTCGATAAAAAGTTTGTAAGACCATACCTCCCGAGTTCACTACTCGGAGTGTTACCACGTTGACGTTTATTACATTCATCCCTTAAAGTATTATATAAATCAAACATTGGATCATTCGAACATTTGGCATTTGCCGCATGCCTTAAAGCATCATGGATTTGTGATGTTTTCCCGTATTTAATAAATAAACATCATACATTTGTTGTAATTGTTTGTTGAAAGTAGCTTTTAAAGTTTTACTATACATTGGTTTACCAACTTCTAAATCCAAATTAAAAGTAATTTTATCAAGTAAAGTTTCAACCCCCGACAAATTTAAACAAGGTTTAAAGCAGCGGCACATGTAATAACGGGAGGCATTTCTTCAAAATTTTTTAAGTTTTTCTTTCATTGGGGGTATCATATCGGAATAAGGTCTACCCCTACACGACATTCATTTAATTTTGAAGTCATTAAATAAATTTGGTGTAATACCAATAGACTCGTTGGGTAATAAACTCCAAAAGACATGTAGTTGCATTTTTAAAAACTTGAAGCATTTCTGTTACTTCTTCGATGATGGCCCAACCCGATGGATGGTAAGAATTTGCATTTTCCCGACTTACCAAACTATTATGAAAGGCTATTAAACTTTCTTTTTGTTCAATAGTCTTTTCAAACATGTACGTGTGGAATTCCATCGTGTTGGTACGTCCCAATTCGGACCTAAACATTTAGTATTTGCGTCTTTACAAAACTTGTGATATTTAGTATATCTTTGGTTGTTACTAAAAAATATCACGTAACATTCTTTTAAAACAATCTTTAACTGTTTCAATCGTTTTAAAACCGTCTTGAACGGCTAAGTTTATGATGTGCGCAACACATCGACTATGAAAAAACACACCCTCACATATTGGTTTATATTTTAATTTCAAATGATCTATCGCAAGAGTGTTGTTTGACGCATTATCAAAAGATATAAAAAATTTTTGTTTTCTAATTTATACGTTTGAATAACTTTATCAATAAGATAAAAATGTTTTGGCCGGTGTGAGGATAATCAAACAATTCAAACGCAATCGTATGTTTCATCATTTGCCACGAATCGGGTTCAACCCAATGGGCGGTGACACAAATGTACGAGTCCGGTGAACCGTGAGGTGTCGACCAAACATCACTAGTTAAGTTAACACCGGTTTGTAAATTTTCAAAATAAGATATTAATTCATTTTTAGCTTTTTTCATATTTTTAAATAATCTCTTCGAAGAGTAGCACGACTTACATTGGTGTAACGTGGTTGGAGAGTTCGTTGAATGATTCGAGTCAAACGTTCGTTGTCGAAATGTTTGAATGGCAAGTTTTCTTGAATTACAAATTGCGCCATTTGCTCCCGAACCGCATCAACGTTATAAGCCCAAATATTTCCTTCGTTTGTCATCGAAGCTTGACCTTGAGAAGGTTCACCTTTTAACGCTTTACAATATTTATTTGCAATATGGTTTTTCAACGTTGTGTTTGCATCTTTTTTGAAAAATTTATGACAAAACTTGCACCGAGCCTTGTTTGGACCGCTAGCCATTTGACATAAATCGTAATTGCACCATACTTCGGGGTCCTATTCATAGGAAGGATTGCTATCACCACGTTGCTTGAAGACGCTTCACAACCAACGGGTGATTGAGCACTTGTTGAAGCCATTTCAGAGATTTTTGTGAGAGCGTTTTGAGAGCGTTTAAAACGAAAGTATTTGTAGAGAGTGTTTTTTAGAGCGGTTTTGAGATTTTTGAGAGCAGAGAGTGTTATAAGTTGTTGTGATTCAACCAAAACATCAAATACATATATATAGTAACCTAATAGGGGTATAATGGTAAATAAACATAAAAGTCAAAAATCGTAAAAACGGCTATATAGCCGTTGGTAACGGTAACCGTTTGAAGGACCGGTTTGAAAACCGGTTTGAAGGACCGGTTTGAAAACCGGTTTGAAGGACCGGTTTGAAGGACCGGTTTGAAAACCGGTTTGGAACTGGTTTGAAAACCGGTTCGGTTTGAAAACCGGTTTGAAAATTGGAAAGAGGAAACCGCTTAAGAACCGGCGGTCGGGCCCGGTTTAACCGGTTTGGGCCTCAAACCGGTTCCGGTTTTTTTGGCCGAACCGGTTCCCGAACCGGTTTTTATTGCGATCTCTACCACCACCTACTTGGCAGGTGGTTTGTGGTCTATGTATTTTTTAATTGCTCCTTTTCCTCTACGTTACTATATCTACTGATTCAGCATTTGCTACTATTTTTAGGTTGGTTAACTTGGTGTTTCTTTTCTTATTTTTTTGTGTACGATGGTTCGACCCTTTCGTCTTCTATTTTTTGGCCTTCTTTTCTTGCCTGCTGGGACACGTGTTCCTTTGGTGCGCTTGGTGGACTGACGTGTTCTCATGGTGGTGTTTTATATTGTTTGTTGTTTCCCTGCTTCTATCAATGATATCCATTGCTCCATCGCTGATTACTTTGATTTCCAGGTTTGTTTCCACTTCCTCGTCTCTCTTTTTAGTGCTCTACTCGGTTTTGTTGATGTCAATTTGTCTTTTTCTTTGTTGCATGTTGGTTGCTTCTTGCATGTAGTTCATAGATGAAGATGTTTACGCCGTCGTTTGTGCGGAGTAGGTGGTTTCACCGTTTAGAAAAGTTAAAGTATCTCTTTGTTAGTTGGGGTTTTACCTTTCTATGATTGCTCTATTTTAAAGGTCCTAATCTGTTTTGTGAATGGCTCGATGATTACAAGTTTCTATCTATTGATAGCGATGAGGTATACCTCATCTGAGACACTGATTTGAGGTCTTTGGTCTTCAATCCATATCTTCAACTCTTATGTCATGTGTGGTCTGTAATGTCTAAGATTTCCTTATGTAAGACTTTCTGTGACTTTTAGATATTGGTTGGTCCATCAATAAAGATGAGGGTTATGTTGTTTGGATATAACCATTGTTTATAGATAACTGTCATGCTAATCAGTATGCTTAAGTTCATTTTGTGCCGGACTTCTAGCTACCATAATCTACTACAACAAATCATATATGACTCCTAGAATCACATCCATGAAAGGAGTAAATCGGATTTATTCCAAAAAGTAATATGATCTGAATATAACTTGAGGTCAGGTCAAAGATTTGGGTAGAATAAAATTGAATACGATGAATAAAAAACCATTCTTAGCATTTGTTTCAATAGATGATGGGGCCTCATATCCAAATGATAGAGTCTGCTTTCACGACCTCAAATCAAAATGGTAGACTCTGCTTCGGCACATAATCTGCAGCACAGTAACATTCACTCAATATGCATCTGGTTAATATACAAACGTTGCAAACTAGAATAAAACATAAAAACAAATCTTTTAAGTATAGCTTATAATAAATTAAATATCAAAATCCATAAACCTATAAGAAAAGTTAATGAAGGATGTTTGGAATTGCATATCTCAAACAATTATGGCTCACAAAGCCCACAACATCTACAAGTGAACGGCAATAGCAAAATCTTTCTTTGTTTATTGTAAAGGAGAGAATCTGTCCTTTCAAAAATAACTTCTTGTAATGCTTTCAACTCAATCACTATCTTACGTATCCTACAATGATCATTATTGGTCAAACTATGAAAAGAAAGGGACAATATATAAATGCTAAGAATTGACGGAAGAAACATAGGTCATGTTCACCCTTTAAATTCATGCCCCAATCATTCCACATTCCATGAAGAGGATAAAGCTTCGTTTCATTAAAAATATATGTAACAATATGTGTGGTATGGTTGAATTTCTCACTTTCTAGATTTTACCTTTTGGCTTTTTCTATTTTCTCTAATCCGTATGTGTTAGGACCGTGTACGTACGGAGTACTAACGGATTCTACGTGATACCAGATCAAATAGTGTGGAATCCTATTTGATTGGCGATCCAATCAGTGAGTACGATAACCCGATCGATCTAATGATGAAACAAACGTTAAGAATGAGTAGAAATCGATCAAGAATGAACTATGAAGTTGGATTGGGTGTTCTAGGCGCTCTGGACAGCTAGGGTTTATGTATATTCGAAGTCTCTTTCAAAGTTTTATGTTTCTCCATGAATAAAGTGGTATTTATAGGTTTGCAGCTGCCATTCTTACGACTGGACCATTAGCATGGTTCAGTCGTGCGATTGAGTCATGAGATTAAGTTATACGTACGACTAAAGGTTCAGTTGTGGGACTGAGTCAATCTTATGTCTCAATCATATGATTAATCCAGTCTCCTGGTTTAGTCATGTGACTGGTTCATTAGTATGATTCATTCATGCATATGATCCATAAGTATGGTCCATTAGCATGAATAATCACCTGACTAGGTTGAACACATTTCTCAATCATTATTAACTAAGAACTATGTACAACAATCTCAAACCTATATATGAAGATCATTCATATGACTTATACTTAACATAATAATAATATAAAATAATCAAAGATAATAAACATCAAGGCATATATTATATTTCATTTCATCATCATATTACACATGTGTAAGACATGAAAGACTTTTACATTTAAGCATATAAACTAAGAACATCATGTATCTACAAACTCCCCCTTAGACCTAGTTTACTCTATTGTCTAACATTCTTCATATGCTCTTGAAACTTATTGTATTTCTCTTCTTTGGTGACTCCTGCGTGTATCTCAAATGCAAAGCAGAGTCGTATCTAAGTTGGAACTGTAGAGCTTGTACGATATCTTGCATGTCATAGGACAGTGGCCACTTGTATAAAGTGTAAATATCATCAACAGACAAGTTAGTAAGCCACATTGGTTCAAATACCCTAATAGTCTCTATCTTCCCATCTCTGTTCAAAACTATGAACGTTTTTCCCATCCTCCAATCATAATACCACCATTTCAAGTGTGGAATGAAGTCCTAAGGCATCTCCCGTAAGGGAATCTTAGACCTTGTGCATGGAGGACTCCACTTCAACACTACTTTAGGCCTTTCATATATAGGATCAACTTTAGTCTTATCAATGAACTGCTTAGGTTGTTGAGGCCTGAAGTTGACCCATCTGGTGTGGTATTCTTTCTTCAGTGTTGTCTCAAACCATCCCGACATCTTCCTCGGGTTGGCATACAGGAGATCTAAACATGCTAATCTGTTTAGCTCAAAACCAGAAAGAGTCTTCAGATCATGTAGATATCTGAAGTACTCAATCACTTCTCTTTTTTCATAGCATAGACATCCAAGTCTTCAAAATAGGCTCACACAATGATCTTGCCTGACACTTTCTGAATGTCTCTTGATTCTGTAAAATCGTTGGGCTTTCATTTCATCAAAACAAGCTGCCCATTCAGCCTTCTTAATATCAACATTAGCATCCGAAGCTTGGGCTTTACTTTCATCTTTCTCCATTTCTTTCTCCATCTCCTCCAGCTTATCAAAAGTATCACTGCCAAAAGTTTCACCCAAGTTGGGGATAACATTGCCCTCAGGGTCAGTGTACTCAGGATAGTGGTCAGTTGTGACATCTTCAATCTCTATTTCATCCACATCCTGTAACTCCTCATCACTTAAGACATCAACTTTCGGAGCGCCTTTGACAATTTCATCTGGATTTAATCTGAACATATTAGCAAGCTGCTCATCTGTCAGATCATGGATGATCTCTTCTTCTTCAGTAGTATAGCTCACAAACCTTCTAACAATCCCTTGCAAGTTCTCTTATGCTTTTCTCCAAGTTCTTCTGTCTTTCTTTTATTGTTGCTCCAGAAGCTTAGTTTCAACTGTAGATGCACCAGAAGTTTAGTTTCAACTTGATGGTCATCACCTTCTTCTAGGATTTTTAGTACTTCTTCAGCAAGCTTTTGGCTCTGTTGTGGATCAATCTATTGTTCATAAGCTTGGAAGATCTTCCTCTGAAGCCTATAAGCATCAATGTCTTGTACATTCAGTATCATACCCTCATTGGCTGCTTGTGAGTCTTCGTCATCCATACCACCACCCATTTTCATAGCATTATTCCCATCACTGTCTAAAACATCATCTTCTTCCTCCTCGTCTTCTTGAACAATATCAAGATCACTCTCTTCATCATCTTCTTCGTTCTCTATCAAGTAGGAGAAGAGCATATGAGAGAAAATGATAGGGTGGTTCAGCACCTATGTAACATATGCATTATGGGTTTGGTTAGACATCTCGTTAAATCCTCCACGCCTGGAGGCTAAACACTTTAGGATCACGTGTGCCAAATACTTGAACTGCGGGCACATGTTGCTCTTATTCAACACGCCAGTATTTATGTCACCGGCATACTTGATCCTCAGAATACATCCCCGAACCTTTAGGGGATGCAACTTGGTTGGGTAGGCTCCGTCCTCACCTAGATCTAAGACTCGCCTCAGATTATCTTCAGTAATCTAAATCTCTTGTTCGAAGATGGAGCTCCGAATACAGTGGGGCTCAACAGACCTGTCAATCACAACACTTTCTCAGAAAGCCTGTTGTATGGATCTGTAAGATATGCATGGGATAGAGATGGCCTTGAAGATCCTCGATCTGCGCAAAAAGGAAATAATCCCGGTGAAGTCAAACGCGTTTCGGGATGTAGCATCAAGATGAGCATAGATGTTGTGCTTGGTGCTCATAGTCCAATCTATTAGCCATATTGCTACAACACAAGAAACATATACATTAGATTGTTTGTAAGAGTTAACAATTGAATTTTGACTGATTTTGATCAACTGGTTAAAGCGTGCGATTGAACCATACGACTGAGTTCAATCGTACGATTGAGTTTAGTCTTACGATTGAGCCTGCAACTGAGCTTAGTCATATGCTATACCCTGCGGTTGAGTCAGTCGTGCGACTAGACCCAAACGCATGATTCATTCATGCGATTGAATCATGCGCATGGCTCAATCGTGTGACTGAAGTTCATCAACATGTCCATTCGCATCTTTCACTGTTGAACCCCATAGATTTGAATCTGTCAAAATGTGACATTACATTTCGTGTTTAGATTCATTTGGACTGCAGAGACTCGAAATAACACTTAGTTTCATTTAAATCAGCATTAGTGTCCATTTAAGTGGTATATTCTTAAGAGTTAGTCTCGGTTCTTGATTTTAACATAATCGGTCCTTAAGGGTTCAATTAACACATTCATTTGAACCTATTTCTGTTGCCAAGTACCTGTAGATGAATAGAATGATAGTTAGAATCACAAATGGAGACTAATCACAATGATCTAAAATTTTGGCAAGGGGTGTGTGATCGAAAATTTTGGCAAGGGGTGTGTGTGTAGGGGTGTGTGGTAAAGAATATGACCGACTAACCCCTTTATTTATATTGTTTTAAGTTTCAGGCATGCGACTGGACCCATACACATGCTTCAATCGTGCGATTGAGGTTTAGTCGTGCGATTGACTCATACTCCTTCAACCTGTCGTACGATTGGTTCATTCTTGTGATCCAATCGCATAGATGATCCATACACTTTCAAACACTTAAAATTTAACCTTTGATATATAACATTATGAACAATGATCATCTCAGACATGATCTTTTTAATTTAACATTATTTGATCACCTCAGACGTGATCCTTTTAATTTAAAAACATTTGATCACCTCATACGTGATCATCTTGATTGAAAAACATTTGATCACCTTAGACGTGATCCTTTTGATTGAAAAACATTTGATCACCTCCGACGTGATCCTTTGAACTTGTGATTCAGAGTGTTCATCTAGTTACATAGTCCGACATCTACGCAAAGCGAATAACAAAGAGAAAAACAATTTTAATAAAACCAAAAGAAGACATTTTTGTGGTTTTGGTTTGAGGTGGATTGAAACCTTTTAGACGTCATCTAATTGATTTTTCCTCCTGAGCAGAATAGCTTCAATTAATTTTATCATCTCCGGAAAGATTCATATGGAATCATACAGGTATATCATAATCATTTGGGACCCTTTTATCAGTACCTTGATACTAGATTCTCATTTTTTTGAGAGTCAATAGCACTTTCAGGAAATCCTACTAGAGCTATAAGATGCACAAGTGATTTTAACCATCGAAAGTTGTAGTCACGATGATTGTCAGTATATTTGTCCACTTAAATCCATACATAGATTTTTTACTCACATCGGTGATAAGTTAGGTTATATTATTTCAACAAGCATTTGTGAATCCCACACTTATATGGTAATTAACATTCCTCAGGAGATTTTTGAGCGGTCTACGGGTATTTGACAAAAAGAAACTATTCTAAGAGCTTTCAAAGAGATGCCAAGCCAGGTCAGTGCCATCGTACATTAGAGAGGAACAACAATGAATTCTAGAATATTTAGGTTATGCTTATCCTCAGGTCAGTGACATCGCGCAGCAGAGAGGCACACAACCTATCTTCTTGTTAGAGAACTTTTTCTTTTGCATATAACGCACTTACATTTGTCATTAGCTTGATTGTGCTTAACATTTTTTCATGTGCCATGCTCATTTCTATGGTTATCCGCACACATTTGTGGTGTTCATTTTGCTCGTTACCCCTTATTGGAAATTCGTTGATTGTGTTAACCAGGATAAGATGAGAGTCCACAGCAAGTTGAACAAAGTAGTTTAAATTTGATTTGTAAGGCCCTGTTCCCGGAGACCTCACAGTTGATCATCACAGCATTAAATACATTAAACATTATAAATTTACAAGCTTAAGCAGCGGAATTATTTTAACAAAAGCCATTCATTTCATTAAAAACACTGTTGTTGAGCAATACACTATTGTTTAATCAAATAAAAAAGAAATGTTTAATTGCATTACAAAACAACAGCAATCATAAGCATGAATGGATGTCAGTCTTTCCATGTTGAGTAGCTTCACCCTCGTGCCATCCTCAGCAATATTTACTTGCCAACTAAAAATGTATAAAAGTCAGCGTTGTTGAGTGAGTTTTAGTTTTAAAAGTAATAAAATACTTTCTGTAAATATATATATGAAAATACTCTTTTTGTAAAAACTTCATCTCTTTATATGTGAGCACGCATTAACTATACAATCAGATAATGCTTCTTCTCTTTACTGTATGGCTTGTTTACTCTGCATTCTTTTATCTTTATCTTTTACTGTCTATGTGGACCAATGAGCAATACCCTAAACTATGTGCACGGGAAAAATGGTGTTGGGCCCTTTGTTCCCACAAGGGGCTCTAAATACTGTATACATGGCCGGCCCAGACACCTAGGGTACGCCGCAAAGGTTCGTCAATCTCAATTGACTGCCCCGTGTGCATCATAGGATAGCTAACCCACATCACAGTTGAGCTAACGACCTCATGGTCCTGTACCTCCTGTAAGCTTGCAAGACTTGTTAACGTTTTAAATTAGGTTCCACTTCTCTTCTTCATTGCTCTTTCGCTTTAATATTAGTAATACTTTACGTTACGATAATAAACACACCACATAAAGTCACATACTAATAGTAATAATATTAATATGGAACAATCATAAAGCAATCATAATCATGCATGAAATAAGCATTAATAAGCCCTAGTCAAACCTCGGTCAAAACCCTAAAAGCACAGACTCCCAAAAATTCTGTAATAAATTCTAAGTGTTAGGCGCTTTGACACTATTTGGGCGCATGAGCCCTGTTTGGGCGTTTTATCACTATGCAGACGCATCAGCCAACACTTCACCGTTTCAACACTTATGCACATGAGCTATTTCAGGCACATGGATACTATTCGGGTGTATGGTCCATTCGGACGCATGGACACTTAGGCGCATGGGGTTTGGGCGGTTGGGCATACTTAGGCGCATGGGCTATTCAGACGCATGGGCACTATTCGGGTGCATGGCCCTACACTTAGTTGTCTGACTATATTCTAGGCGCATGAGGGTACTGTTCAGGCACATGAGTTACACTCAAGCATTTCTAAGGCATTTCCAGGCGCATGGGCCTTATTTAGGCGCATGAACCTTCTGCTCAGCATGTTTCTAGGATATTTTCAAACCCAAACATCAAGCCTAATTGTTTTAAGCTTACCAAGGCTATTCAAAGCATGAACAACCTATAAACATCTAAGGAACATCATCAAACATGCATAATACATACGGGTATACATACATAAGCATTGTAAAATCGTTTTAATACATTTTCAGCCCCAAGAAGAGTTTAAAACAAGTAAAGTCGGGGTCTAAAAACTCACCTGGTGCAACTTTGGGTGTATCTTCCTTCTAACCTGTATGCAACTAAGTCCAAACATCTAAAAACACACCAAATACACACACACACGAACACACACACAATCACATAAGCACATAAGCATATAACCGAGACAAAACTCATCATAAACAATAAAAACTCTGAATTCTTACCTTGAATTCAGCCTCCTCTTTTCTTCTTCTTCAAAAACCGAGAGTGTTTTTGCTCTTCTTCCTTTCTCTCTCTAAAGTGACTGAAGATTTGGGTGTAGAAAAGGTGATGGGCGGCCATGCCACCTTTATCACCAACTTTCCAAAGATTTTGTCCTTTTGGACACTTTTAGTCCCTCCACTTGGGCTTTATTGTTTTTTCTTTCTTTTATTCTTCATTTCTTGTCTTTCTTTTAAAGGAATAACTGGGTGTTACAAGTCCACCCCCCTTATATAGGTTTCGTCCCCGAAACCTGTTATTCCTCGAATAGTTGTGGGTAATGTTGTCTCATTTCTTCTTCGGTCTCCCACGTAGACTCGGATCCCTTTCGGTGCCTCCACTGTACACGCACAAGAGGAACCACTTTATTCCTTAGTCTCTTCTCTTTTCGATCAATGATTGCCACTGGTTGCTCCACGTAATTGAGCCGTTCATCTACTTCGATATCTTCCGGTGGAACAATCATATCCTCGTCTGCCAAGCACTTTCTTAGATGAGATACGTCGAATGTTGGGTGAATTCCACTTAACTCATTCCAATCTATAGGCCACCTCTCCTACTCGAGCGATGATTCGGAAAGGGCCTATATATCTTGGGCTCAACTTGCCCTTCTTCCTAAATCGGATGATGCCCTTCCAAGGTGAGACCTTCAACATAACCCGGTCACCCACCTGAAACTCAATCGGTCTACATCGTTTATCAGCATACGACTTCTGTCTATCTTTGACTGACCATCAGTTTGGGGATGATAAGCTGTGCTAATATGTAACCTCGTCCCCATGGCATCATGGAATTTCTTCCAGAATTTGAATGTAAACCGGGTGTCACGATCGGATACAATAGACACCGGCACACCATGACGAGTTACAATTTCCTTGATGAATAGATCCTCCAACCTATCAGATGAATATGTCTAGCGGATCGGTAGGAAGTGAGCACTCTTCGTCAAACGGTCAACTATCACCCATATGGCATCGTATCCTTTCGGAGTACGCGGCAACTTCGTAATGAAATCCATGGTGATGTGCTCCCACTTCCATTCCGGTATATCCAAAGGTTGGATTTTTCCATACAGCTTCTGATGTTTGGCCTTCACCTACAAGCAAGTAAGGCACTTACTCACATACCCCACCACATCGCGCTTCATACCCGGTCACCAATAATCTTTCTTTATATCTTGATACATTTTCGTGGCACCAGGATGAATGGAGTATCGGGTCTTGTGAGCTTCATTCATAATCTTCACATGTAGATCCCCCAAAATAAGGAATCCACACCCGTCCAAATCGATTTTTAACACCAAGTGTGTTTTCACTTAATTCCCCAACCAGACCTCTCATCCTTTCAGAGTTAAGATGATCTTCTTTCAGTGTCTCATCTTGAAACTCTTTGACTAGCTTCATTACATCAGAGATCATGATCAGTTGATATGCTTTCACCCGAATCAGCTCGGGCCTCTCTTTCCGACTAAGAGCATCAGCCACCACGTTAGCCTTGCCCGGATGGTAATGGATCTCGCAATCATAATCTTTTATGAGCTCTAACCATCTTCTCTGCCTCAGGTTAGGTCCTTCTGCTCAAAGAAGTACTTCAATCTTTTGTGGTCAGTGAAATTGGTGCACTTCGTCCCGTACAGATAGCGCCTCCAAATCTTTAGTTCAAAGACCACGGCTGCTAGCTCTAAGTCATGAGTAGGGTAATTGACCTCATGAACCTTCTACTGTCGGGATGCATAGGCTATAACATTTCCTCTCTGTATTAATACGCACCCTAACCCTGAGTATGAAGTATCTGAATAGACCACCAAATCCTCGCTTCCTTCGGGTAATGACAGAACAGGAGCTTAAGTCAACCTTGCCTTTAACTCCTCGAATGCTTTCTATTGAGCTTGACCCCATACAAACTTCTCATCTTTTCAGGTTGACTTGGTCAACGGGGAGGCTATTTTGGAGAAGTCCTGAATGAACCTTCAATAATATCCCGCCAACCCCAAGAAACTACAAATCTCGGATGACATCTTTGGAGACTTTCATTGCATAACCGCCTCCACCTTTGTCGGGTCCACCACGATTCCATCAGGATTCACATGACCCAAGAATTGAACTTCATGCAACCAGAATGCGTACTTGGAGAATTTGGCATACAACTTCTCCCTTCTTAATGTCTCTAACACCTCCCGAATGTGACCGACATGCTCTTCTTCGCTCTTCGAGTAAGATCAGAATATCATCAATGAACACAATCACTGATCTATCCAACATCGGCCGGCACACTTGATTCATCAAATCCATAAAGGCAGCTGGCGCGTTAGTTAGACCAAAAGACATAACGAGGAACTCGTAGTGTCCATAACGTGTACAGAAAGCTGTCTTAGGAATGTCTTGTTCCTTCACCTTCAATTGATGGTAGCCAGATCGTAGATCTATTCTCGAGAACCAACTGGCATCTTGGAGCTGGTCGAACAAGTCATCAATCCTTGGTAACAGGTACCGATTCTTCCACGTCAACTTGTTCAGCTCTCGATAGTCAATGCACATTCGCATACTTCCATCCTTTTTCTTTACAAACAATACCGGAGCACCCCACGGAGAGATATTCGGTCGAATGAATCCCTTATCCATCAACTTCTGCAATTGGCTCATGAGTTCCTTCATCTCAGTCGGAGCTAATCGATATGGTGCTTTGGCAATGGGTTGAGCACCGGGTATCAAATCAATTTGGAACTCAATCTCGCGATCCGGTGGCACGCAGGGTAAGTCTTCCGGGAATACGTCCAGAAAGTCGCACACCACTGGCACCTCAGATAATTGTGGTACCGACGCATCCACATCTTTTACGTAGGCCAAGTAGGCACTACATCCACGTTTCATGCACTTCCCAGCCACCGCCATCGAAATCACCTTCGGGATTGTAGTAACGCAATCTTCATAAATCGTAACCAAACTCCCATCGGGCGCAACTAATCGAATCATCTTCTTGCGACATACGATGTTTGCTTCATAGGTTGCTAACTAGTCCATCCCTGGTACTACATCAAATCCACCTAGGGGCATCACATGTAACCTAGCAGCAAACCTATGGCCTTCTAGTTCTATAGCACAGTCCTCTATCACATCAGTAATTCTCGCGGACTTGCCAATAACGATTTCTATATCGAATGGTTCACTGACATTTCTACTACTAATAGGCAACTTAGCACAGAAAGTAGTAGAAATAAAACTCCTACTAGCACCGTAATCAAACAATACAGAGGCACAAGTTTGGTTTACTAGAAACATACCTCACACGACATCGGGATCAGCTCTGGTTTCCTCCCGGGTCATGGTGTAAGCCCTAGCACTTTCCCTCTGCCCTCCTTCCTCCGGCTCTTCCTCGCTCCAGAGCTCTCCGCCCTCGGCTTCTTGCAATCTCTGCTCATATGTCCAGTCTCGCCACAGTCGTAGCATTTAGCCCTTGGACAATCTCTTGCCCTGTGGCCCTCCCTTCCACATTGGAAGCAGAGGTTTGATCCCCACCTACACTTACCAGTATGCCCTTTAGCACACTTACCACACTTCCTCGTCTCCGCACCGGACGAAGCTACACGCCGGTCATCCGTCCTGGCAACCTTTTTGTACGAAGTGTAACCACGTTCAACCCACTTTCCGTTGTAGTTCTTGTCATTGCTACCCTTTTGTTCGCTTCAATCACGGTCGTCTCCTCCACTGCCCTCATACCTCAATCACCATAAACGGGAGAATCGCCTGCATGGCCTGTTGAACTCCCTCAACAACAACTTCTTTCAATGTGGTCCTCTGACTAGCACTATCATCACCGGCTTCTGGGTGATGGATCTGGGGCTCTTCGAGTGCCACCTCAGCAGCCCTAGCCATGCTTCTCGTGACACGCAGTCCAGCACCACGTCCACCACAACCTTCACCTGACAAAACCTTCGAAGGTCTACCACCGACCATCCTCTAACACGCTATAAGATTCAAACACTAACGCGGTCATTCAAGGTAATAACTCAGTTTATGTCATGTATAGTAAGTTCCTAATTACAGTGGCCAGTTGTGATTTGCCACATACTTTACTCGTCATACCCCAAGCATTTCATATCCTGACTACATCAGTATCTAAATATACTAACAGCACATAAACCACATAACATGCGCACGTAATACCGATTGATATTAAGAAAATACTTGATGGCACGCAGCTACTCGAACTGGCATCCCTTCCCTTTCCGTCCCATTCTCAGTTTTTGTTTAGGTTTATTTTGAAAATTTACCCGTTTCACTTAAACTTTGGCTTTGATACCACCTAGTAAGGCCCCGTTCACGGGACGCTTACATCTAATCAATCATTGCACATAAAACCTATATTTTCATTAACTTAGATAAAACAGTGCAGCAAAAACATTAAATCAAACATTTCAGTTCATTATAAACGATTTTGCTAGTTAATACAACATTCATTTCAAAACATCATTTGTTCGTATTACAATGCAAAAACATTAAACAAAAGAATGCCATCTAAAAAGAGCCAAGTAGCCGCTCCATGCCATCCTTAACAACTTTTACCTGCCAACTGGAAACACATAAAAGTCAGCGTTGTTGTGAGTTCTAGTTTAAAAAAACATACTTTACTTTCATTTAAATCCGTTCTTTACTTTCATACATGATCACACATCATACGTACACATAGATAATATCGTTATTATCTTCATCATCCATTCATTAACTCTTATTCATTCATCGTATGTCATTATCATTCACTTTCATACATAACTTCCTTACTTATCTTTTGTACGTTTGCTACTTCTGATGACGTAAATTACCCCGAACATTATGCACGAAGCTGGTTACTCGGCCTAAGGTCTTTCATAGACCTCGAACATTATGCATGAAGCTAACTCCAGTGCTTAGGGCAAGTACACTCATCACTTATTTCTCTTTCATTCCGGATCAATGTCATATGCTATACCCCGAACATTGTGCGCGAAGCTGGTTACTTGGCCTGAGGTCTATCAAAGACCTCGAACACTATGCACGAAGCTCACTCCAGTACCTAGGGTAAGCGTCAAGGATCCCATACATATGGTCCATCACAAGGATTGGACCCCAGTGTGCATCCTTCTGGGCTAGCTAACCCGCACACAGTTGAGCTAACACCCTTCATTGGGTGTGAACCTCCATACTTTGCTTGCAAGACTTTCTTACATTCATTCATTCATTAATGCATGCATTATTTCATTACGTTCCTCTTTTCATTATATTTCACTTTACGTTACATAATACTTTCATTTTATTCATTAACATTCAACGTAAAGCCACAAGAAAATAACATACATAATCAGGAAGATAAACATACATAACATACAAAACATCCCCATACAAGGCACCATCATTCATACATAACATACTCATACATACTATCATGAATCAATCATACATCACATCATACATCCCATCACATCATCTATGACCTCAAAAAGTCAACTTACATAGCCCCCAGGAACCTCCCAAGTCAAAGCCAACATTTTACATTTTCCCCGAAATCAGAAAAATAATTTAAGTCTTTAGGCGCTTGGGCACTATGCAGGCACATGAGCACTATATAGACGTATGGCCTTTCAGGCGCATGGGCAACACTTAGTCATTTCTGGTCAATTCTAGGCGCATGGGCACTATGCACGCGCATGAGTGCCTAGGCGCATGGGAATCTTTGGCGCATGAACACTTAGTAAATTTTAGCCTATTTTCTAGGCACATGGGTACTGTTTAGGCCGTATGGGGTTGGGCGCATGAGAACACTTAGGCAGTTATATTCAGTTGGGTGCATGGACCATTATTTAGGCGCATGGGCAGTCTATAACACACTTAGCATCATAATTTAGTCCCCAATCATCATATAACATGTTCTAAACTTAAATCTTACATTCTAAGCCTTAGAAACACATTCACAACATCATCAAACACATACATTGCCCAAAATCAAACCCCACCCATAGACACACGCATATACACACATACGGGTATAAAAGCCAACTTTCATAAAATGTTCATACGTGCATTTCCAGCCCCAAAGCAGTTTAAAACAAGTAAAAAAAGGGTTCCAGAACTCACCTTATGCAACTTTCGTGTAGGCTATTCACACCCGAATGCAAGTTGAGTTCAACCACCTAGAAACCCACCAAAACACACACACAAACAACATGTATAAGCATACAACCGAGGCCTAAACTGGTTAAGAACACCTTAAAACCCTGAATTCTTGCCTTGAATTCAGACTTCAGCTCTTGTTCCTCTTCAAACCGAGAGTTTTCTCCTCTTTCTCCAATTTGTCTCTCTAGAAACTGAATGAAAAGTGTGTTGTGAGAAGGGAGTGGGCGGCCATGCCCATTTTACACCAACTTTTAAACCTTTTTGTCCTTTTAACATATTTTAACCCTCAACTTTGGTAAAATGATGTTTCTTTCTTTTTCTTTATTTTATTCTTCCTTTAATAACTTTAAAAGAATAACCAGGTGTTACACAAAGGCATACCAGCGCAAACATCCAACTACACAGGTGTTATAAAATTAAAGGATATGCTTGCACACAGCCTGACAAGTACACCTACACTATATCACATCCAGCATACATGTGTATTGGAGCAACCACCATCTTTACACCCATCCCAGACACACCTGACCTTCCAAATGATTATTTTGAACACTTATCCCATGAACACTTATAATAGTTGTTGTTATCACAAATTATATAGGAATATTACAACAAATGAAGGACAACACCACAAATGCCGGTAAACCGTATGTCACTCTAACGATGAAGGATTGCAGGTATACCATATGACATCTTACACATACACTTATGTGTCTCAAACTGGATACTAATTTATCAATATATATTACTACAACTGCCTTTATATGACATACAATGATATCCATTACTCCATCAACATTAGTAATATGATGACATTAAACTCTGTAGTAACAAGGATGATACGATCAGATTGTACGAAGAAATAGCAACATCTTCCACGAGATTCCCCAGACCAGCACTAGAGATATCAAACCAACCTACAATCTTGGCTCTAACTACCCTAAGGCTAATAGATTTCATGGGTAAAAATGATATAACTAGGCATTAGCACATCATAAAACATACTCTCATGTAATTTTTCATGACAACAGGTAAACTTTAGCTACAATCCACAAATGCAACACATGTCTACCTCAACCATCATCAATAGAAACATGCTATCTCTTGGACTTGTAAGCACAGACTAAGTTGCTATCAAATATCAAGTTACCTTAAACTGATTAACCTTACCATGTATATTTGTTCTATGCAGGTTTGAAAGGCTAGAGACAAACAAAACCAATCCATCATCAAACACAAACATTCAAGTCAAGAAGGTAAGGTTACAAGAGAATAATACCACCATAACTCAACTCGAACTGAATGAATTAAAGGTAACATCAAATTACCACATAAAAAAATTAAAATGTTGACACAACTATTAGAAGACATATTTGATCTATCTTTAAATGTGTAAACAATTATAGGCACAAACATTTACATTGAAAGCAACCATAACAAACCAAAGACTGACATTGTATAGGGTGCATAAAATGTGATCAATCGCTCATCAAGCAGGAAACCATTGGTTTTGTTCAATGCACAGGAATTCAAACTTCCCAACTGGTAACACCGCGAATAAAGTTGAAACGAGCCAAATAATAATAATGGGCTTAGCCGAGATTATTTAAAGAAAATAAGTGGGTAATGGAGTATGGAGCGAGTAGACCTTGCGGGTTATGTGTTTGGTGGGTTTAAGGTCCCGAGAGCGCCCGGTATGTATAAACAGATCAGCTTGAGCAACTCTCATTTGCAACTCAACACCCCAATTCTAGAGAGAGTGTAAAGAGAGAAAGTGGAGAGAATTGAAGATTCAAGGCTCGACTGCTCACGGGATTGAAGATCGGTGTTCGTGGACATCCAAACAACAAGAAAACACTAAGAATCCAGGTAAGAAACATGTTAAGAGGACCATGTACGTACGGAGTACTAACTAATAATGCGTGAAACCAGATCAATAGTGCGGAATCCTATTTGATTGGCGATCCAATTAGTGATAACGCAGTTCAGATCAATCTAACGATTAAAGCAACGTTAAGAACGATTAGAACGGGATCAACTGTGAACTATGAAGTTCGAACAGGTTCTCTGGAGTCTCTGGACGGCTAGGGTACGAATGTGAGTCGAAATTCTTCAAGTGTTTTTTTTCACGAATTAGGTGGTATTTATAGGTTAGGGTTAGTCAATCATACGACTAAACCATTAGCATGGTTCAGTCGTGCGACTGAATCATGCGATTGATTCATACGCACGACTGAAGATTCAGTCGTGCGATTGAGCCAATCTTATGTCTCAATCATACGACTGATCCAGTCTCCTGGTTCAGTCGTGCGACTGGTCCATTAGCATGAAGTATTCATGCATATGGTCCATTAGCATGGTCCATTCACATGAAGACTTCATACGATTAAGTTTGAAAACATTTCTCATCATTATTGACTAAGAACTATGTAAGAAACCACAAACCTATATAGTTAGTTCAATATGCTTTATTACATAGTAAACAATAAAACATTAACATTATAAACATCAATCACATATTTCATTTCATTCAACTCATTCATTACATATGTAAGACATGACAGACATTTTACATTAAGCTCCTAAACTAGATACATATGTATCAACAAACTCCCCCTTCGACCTAGTTTACATTAGTGTCTGACATTCTTCATTAGCTCCTCAAATTTCTTGTACTTCTCCTCTCTAGTAACTCCTATATGTATCTCAAATGCAAAACGGAGTCGTATCATGTTCTGGAACTGGAGGCCTTGTACTATATCTTGCGAGTCATAGAATAGTAGCCACTTCTATAATGTATAGACATCGTCTGCAGACAAGTTGGTTAGCCACATAGGGTCGAACACCTGGATAGTTTCCATTTTGCTCTCTCTCTGTAAAACTATGACTACTTCACCTGTTCTTCAATCATAATGCCACCATTTGAAGCGTGGAGTGAAGTCTTGTGGCATTTCCCTTAAGGGAATCTTGGACATTGTGCGTGGAGGATTTCATTTCAGCACCACCTTAGGCTTTCCAGAAATGGGATCCACTTCAGACCTTTGGATGTACCTCTTCGGTTGTTAAGGTCTGAAGTTTACCCATCTGGTGTGTTATTCCTTCTTTAGTGCGGCTTCAAACCAGCCTGACATTTTCCTGGGATCAGCATATAACAAGTTTAAGCGTGCAAGTTGGTTGGGATCAAAACCAGGGAGTCTTTAGATCATGTGGGAATCTAAAGTACTCTATTCCCTTCTCCCTCTTAACTGCATAGACGTTAAGATCCTCAAAATATGCCCACGTGATAATCTTGCCCGACACCTTTAGATGTTTCTGACCTTGTATAGCTTGGTGTAGGCATTTGGCTTTTGAGCAGTGCGTTGGGCTCGTATCTCAGCAAAACAAGCTGTCCATTCAGCCTTCTTTATATCAACATCAGCATCTGAGGCTTGGGCTTGGCTTTCATTCTTCTCAGTCTCTTTTTCAATCTCATCCAGTTTATCAAAGGTAGCAATGCCGAGAGTGTCACACAGTTGGGATCACATAGCCCTCTCGGTCAGTGTACTCTAGATAATGCTCGGTTGTGACATCTTCAATCTCTATTTTATCTACGTCGTTTAGCTCATCGTCACCGGTCACATCAAAAGTAGGTGCATCTTTGACAATCTCGTCTGGATTTAGCCTGAGCATATCTACAAGTAGCTCATCAGTTAGGTCGTGTATGATTTCTTCTTCTTTGGGAGTATAGCTCACCGACCTTTCTGACAATCCCTTGTAAATCAAGAATCATTATGAGTTGAGACTTGATTTGCTGTAGGGGAGCAACATCATATTCATCTTGCTGAGATGTTTGATCTGCTTGATTTAAACATGTAACATATCAACCATTAGTAATTAATCAAGACATTTAAACAGTAGATAAATATATATATAAACATTAATTACACAACTGTAATACAAGATGCAAGTACAAAAGTTTTCAAATACATAAAGATCTAGTCATTACTTTTGTCCTTATCAGTCAACTCTTCAACCGCAGGGGCTGGTGATGATGCTCCTTGGTCTTGTGCTTTCTTTGTCTTTCTCTCTTGACCTTGAGTTGAGGCTGATGCAGCTGCAACACCTTCTTCATCATTATCATCATCTTTCTTTTCCTTTGGCCCTTCATCATCACTATCATCTTCTTCCTCAGACTCATCATCATCACCATCATCATCTCTTCACCATCATCATCATCATCATCTCCATCACCTTCTCTAATCTTCAGAGGCTCATCTTTAGATCCCTTTAGTCTAAGCATGATCTTTTTATTCTTAGCCTACAACTCCTTAATCCTTTTAACTGAATGCTCATTCGGCTCCTGGTGTTGGGAAATCTGTTGTGCTTGAGCAACATTGAGCTCCACAAGATGACTTAGTTGTGTTGCTCTTGCTCATCAGTAGCTATCAGCTTAAGCACCATCCTGTTTAGTGCTGCTAGTTGTCCTCTACCCCAATAGAGGGTAGAGTGGGTCATGTGGTGAAGGTAGTATGGGTGACGGACCTACTTGGTGGCTGGTGGTGGTAGTGGTAGATGTGGTGAATATGGGTAGTAGGATTGTAGTGGATAGTGAACGGGTGGTTGTAGTAGTGGTGGTTGGGAGTGTAGTAGTAGTGGTAGGGGGTGTGGTCGTGGTGGTGGTAGCTGTGATGGAGGTGGTGGTGGCTATGGCAGTAGTGGTGGCTGTGGCAGTGGTAGTGGATGGGGTCAAAGTAAATCTCGGCCTCTTACCCTTTTTGCCATAAGGGTGAGCCATTCTTTTCTTTCTGTAGCCCTTGGAAATAGAGGCTCCCCCTTAACTCCTGGGCTAGTCCGGGGTGTAAGATGGATCTGTATCAGTAGTAACAGCATCCCCGGACTCGCCTTGGCGTCCACCAACCGCCCTAAGCCCTCTCTCAATGGCTACGACCCGGCTCCTCACCGTCTGTACCAGAGGTTCCTCGTCTGACTCCTCTATCTAAAAATCAGGGTGTATGGGAGCTGACTCGGGTCCACCCAGACCATCACCGTGGTCATCATCGTCAGAATCATCGGAGGGTATAGCAATCGGCTCAGAATCCGAGTCACTATCGTCGTGATGCCACTTCCTCCTAGCTGGCGCCACATAATCCTCCCGGGCCAGATGCCCAAACAACCTCCTCACCGGGGGCTTCACCTGCTTGCCCTGGTAGACCTTCATCCTGCCTAAGGTGGTATCATCCATCACCTCAAGCACCACAACATCTTCTTTCTCCTTGGGCAGTGAAGGAAGCTTCTCGTTAATAATCATCTGTAAGAACCGTGGATACATGCAGAATCCTTCCTTCCCTTTAGCTTCAAGGTTCTCGATCAGATAGGAGAAGATCATGCGGGAGAAACTAAACGGATGGTTCAGTACCAGTGCAACGTATGCATTATGGATTTGGTTGGAGAGGTCGTCAAATCCTCCACGCCTGGAGGCTATGCACTTTAGGATCACATGTGCTTTATACTTGAATTGAGGGCACATGTTGCTCTTGTTCAGTACCCCGACATTTAAGTCACTGGCGTACTTGATCCTCATAAAGCATCCCCGAATAGTTAGGGGATGTAACTTAGTTGGGTGGTTTCCGTCCTCACCCAGACCTAAGACCCGTCTCAAGTCATCCTCAGTGATCACTATCTCTTGACCAAAGATTGAGCTCCGTATACAATGAGGCTCAACTCATTTGTCAACCCTGGCACTTTCCCATAATGATTGCTGGATGGATCTGTAAGGTGTGCACAGAGTTGAGATAGCCTTGAAGATCTATGATCTGCGCAGAAAGGTATAATCCCTGAGAACTCAGCAGCGTTCCGGGATGTAGGATCAAGGTGAGCACAGATGTTGTGCTTGGTGTTGATAGTCCACCTCTCTGCCATGTTTGTGTAACACAAGACAAATAAACATTAGATTTATCCATAACATAAGCACTTGAAACTTAATCTGTTTTGAAATTAGTCTGGTTCAATCGTGCGATTGAACCATATGACTGAGTTCAGTCGGTTGAGTGAGCATGCAACTGAGTTCAATCGGGCGATTGATCCTGCGCCTGAGTTCAATCTGGCGATTGAGCATGCGGCTGAGTTCAATCGGGCGACTGAGCATGCGGCTGAGTTCAATCGGGCGACTGAGCATGCGACTGAGTTCAATCGGGCGATTGTGCTCATACGCCTAGTTCATTCGGCCGATTGAGTCATTCGCCCGGTTCAATCGTGCGATTGAAGTTCATTCGGAGTCTCCAATCGCATAACTCTCTGTTCGACACTTTAACCCCGAATCTAGGTCAAAACTTGAAGTTAAACGTTTAGACTCTTTAGACTTGCAGAAACCCTAACTATCATTGTATGTCCTTCATTTTTACCATTATACACATTTATGTGGTCTATTTGATAGTTGTTACTTATTTCTTGATTTTAATTAGTTTAGGTCAGTTAGGGTTTGATTACATCGCGCATTTTGTGCAATCTCGATCACTAATTACCTGCAGATGATGAGAGTACACATCAGTAACACAATAGCAATAAGCAATCGACTAAATCAAATTTTGACAGAGTATTTATGCTTTCGGGAGATTTGAGGGCGATTGAAGGGTGATGAGGATATGCGACCGACTTTAGCCCTATTTATACTGATTTTATCTTCAGTCAGACGACTGGATCTATTCGCACGCTTCATTTGGGCGATTGGGGCTCAGTCGTGCGACTAGCTCAGTCGGTCACATCTTTAGTGCGACTAGGGTTCAGTTGTATGACTGACTCAGTCGATCACTTCCATTCATGCGATTGGCTCATACTCATGATCCAATCGTGCGAATGGTTCATTCTCATGCTCCATTCGTGCGACTGGTCCATACTTATGGTCCAGTCGTGCGAATGACTCTGACTTGTTAATTTGACCTTATGCACTTTCAAACACTTATCCTTTTACAATAGATAAAACGTTATCAGCGATGATCATCTCAGACATGATCTTTTTTAATTTGAAAAACTGTTGATCACCTCAGACGTGATCCTTTTCACTAAAAAGCCCAATTGCTCACCTCAGACATGACCCCATTTAGCTTAAAAACTCGATGGTCACCTCAGACATGACCCCTTTTAAATGAGTGATTCACAGATTGAATTTAGATGCATAGTCTGACTTTTACCTACCAAATGACTAAAATTAAATAAATAAAAGAACTAGAAATTAAAAACAAAATTAAGACATATTTTTGTATTTTTTTATTAGAGATGGATTTTAAACCTATTAGAGTAATTCTAATCGATTTTACTTCCTGGACAGCACAGCTTCAATTCTAGTTTATCATTTTTGGTACAATTCATTATGGAATCATACAGGTGTATCAGAATCATTTGAGACATTTTCATTTACCATTTTGATGCTCGATTCTTGTTTTGATCCGAGTGTCAATAGCAAGTTTAGGAAATCATACTATAACTACCAGATGCACACAATGATTTTGACTTTCAAGAACTATAGCTCACAATGATTGTCAGTATACTTGTCATTTTAAATCCATACACAGACTTTTGACACACATTGGTGATAAGTTAAGGTTTAATTATTTCAACGGGCATTTGTGGATCCCATACTTATATGGTAATCTACGTTCCTTAGGAGATTTTTGAGCGGTCTACGGGTATATTACAAGAAGAAACTATTCTAAAAGCTTTCAAAGAGATGCTAAGCCTCAGGTCAGTGCCACCGCACAGCAGAGAGGCGCAAACAACAATGGATTCTAGAATATTTAGGTATGCTTATCCTCTGGTCAGTGCCACCGCACAGCAAAGAGGCACACAACCTATCTTCTTCTTTGAACAATTATTTTCGTTTTGCACATATCGCACCAACAACATAGGTTATTAGCTTGATTGCTTTTTGCATTTTCATGTGCTTTGCTCATATTTTATGGTCATCCGCACACACATGTGGCATTTATTTTGCTCTTCACCCCTTATTGGAACTACGTTGATTGTGTTAACCAGGGATAAGATGGGAACCCACAGCTTGTTGAACAACTTAGTTTGAATTTTAAACCACCAATGAGGTCTACTCATTAATTGTGTTTAATCTACCAACACATCATATAATGAACTAGCACTCTCTAGGTCTACTTTCTCTATGTTACCTCAGTAGTTTGCTAGTTTAACTATCATTTTTTCTTTTATTTTGCTTGGACATCTCAAACTTATACATTGAATTTCGCATCTTAATCATTTTAAAAAAAATTTGCATCCCCAACTATCTATTCTCTATGTACTATCATTTTCCATAAACTTTGAATCAGTAACACAGATTTGATTACTTTCCTTTTGTTTAAGCTATCCTTCTCCCTTGTTTTTTATAAGTAATTAAATAAAATCCCTAATTTAATAATAATCTAACCTATTCTTCCCCTAAAATTCTAAAACTGAAAATGTTTTTACGTTTTGTATTTTAATAGGCGAAGAAATAAAAAATAAAAAATAAAATAAAATAAAATAAAAAAATAACTCTACTCGTCGGACTAGGTACTTTCGTCTTCTGGAATCACGTCACATTTCTTTTCACGCCGTTGACCTCTAACAGATATAAAAATCTCGGTTTATCAAATGCTTTTGTGTAGAGGTCGGCGGGTTGAAAATCCGTATTTATTTTAACGACATCGATTAAATGCTTTTCAAACAATCACGTATAAAGTGATATTTAATCCCGATGTGTTTAGTTTTAGGATGTTGAATCGGATTTTTAGTTACAGCTATAGCAGCAGAATTATCAACATAAATAGGAGTGTTAGAAAATTGCAAACCATAGTCCCGCAATTGCTGTTGAATCCAAATTAACTGTGTACAACAACTTGTAGCAGTAATGTATTCACCTTCACAAGTTGACAGAGCAACCGATGTCTGCTTCTTACACTGCCAGGTGACTAATCTTCTCTCAAAGAATTGACATCCTGCCGATGTTGACTTGTAGTTCATTTTGCAGCCACCGTAATCCGAGTCACTATACGCTGTAAGCTCAAAATTATCATCATGAGGATACCACAACCCTAGTGTTGGAGTACCCTTCAGATAACGGAAAATCCATTTAACTCCTATGAGATGGTTGACTTTCGATTTCGCCTGATATCTTGAGCAGAGACATGTCGCACACATGATATCAGGTCGTGAGGCTGTGAGGTACATGAGGGATCCAATCATTCCTCGGTACATGGTGGCATCCACCAAATCGCCATTTTTGTTGGGTGTTACGTCGTGGTTTGTAACAAGTGGAGTCCCAGCTGCCGAAGCATTCTCCATATCGAACCGACTAAGGATATCGTCTACATACTTGGTCTGATGTATAAATATTCCCTTAGGTGTCTGATCTACCTGTAACCCGAGAAAGAACTTCATCTCTCCCATGACACTCATCTCAAATTCAGCTTTCATTACTGCTTCAAATTCTTCGCATAATTCTTCATTTTTGGAATCGAAGATTATGTCATCAATATAAATCTGAACTAGCAGTAAGTCACCATCATTTTCTTTGATGAACATCGTACAGTCAATCACTCCTCTGCGAAAGCCGTGTTTCACAAGATGAGTCAAAAGCTTCTCATACCATGCTCTTGGGGCTTGGTAGAGCCCGTAAAGAGCCTTATCCAGCTTGTAAACTCTGTCCCGATGACACGGATCCTCAAATCCTCGGGTTGACTAACATACACTGTCTCTCGAATTTGACCATGAAGGTATGCACTCTTCACATTTAGTTGATAAACTTTAATTTTCATATAAGATGCATAGGCTAGGAAGATACGGATTGCTTCCATTCTCGCCACAAGTGTAAACACTTCCTTGTAATCAATGCCTTCGACTTGTCGAAATCCTTGAACTACAAGTCAAGCCTTGTTTTTTATTATGACCACTTGGTCATCTTTCTTGAATTTCAAGAACCATTTAGTGCTAATGACATTAGCACCCTTTGGTTTATCCACCAGTGTCCATACTCCTAACTTCTTGAATTGAAGAAGTTCTTCTTGCATGACACTCACTCATGCCTCATTGTTTAAGGCTTCACTTACATATTTTGGCTTAATTGAGACACAAAACATATATAAGCACCATCGTAAAGATAGCCTTTTTCCATGACTGAGGCATAATCAACTGAGTATAGCTGATTTCTTGTTTGTCTCCCGATTGTACATTCCCTATGACGTTGTCCAGAGGATGATATACATTAAGTCGAGATCTGGGAGTGGTGGGAACAACTACTTCCTGATCCATATTTTGAATTCCTGGTTCAGTATTTGTAGTCGTTGGAGTGCAAGGTTCCGAAGTGTCAGATGCATCAACATCTGATGCTTGTGTACTTTCAGTAGCAGGAACTTGTTCCTCCTGATCCACCTGATCATTCTCCACTTCTTCATCGTCAGAGGAAGAGTCACTTACCTCCAGTGCTCCCCCTGAATGACTAGAAGACTCACCTTGTGAACCTGATGTTGTCGAGTCTTGTGATGGTGTGTTTAAGACATCATACATCATTTTGGTTGCTAACTCATCATCAGGAGGGGAGAGAAAGATGTTGAAGGACTTAAAGAATCCATCATAATCGAAGAAGAATGCGGGTCCTTTTCCAGCAGGGGGTGGTGTATCTCTGAACGTCGACGTTGCACCACACTTCTACTTGACCCGTTGAGTTGTTGTAAACTCTCTTATTCGGTATGGTGTATCCTAGAAAAATTCCTTCTTCAGCCTTTTCATTGAACTTTCCTGACTAACTTTTCTTCAACAGCGTACATGGTGCGCCAAAAGGTTTGAGGTACTCTAGATTAGGTTTACGTTGTTGGAGCAACTCGTAACATATTTTACCATGACGTTTGACCACCGGGACTCAATTTAAGGTGTAACATGCATTGGCAACTGCCTCATTCCAAAATTGGATGGGCAGTTTCAAGTCTGCTAGCATCGTTCGTGCTATCTCTATCAAGCTCCTGTTCTTTCGTTCAGCAACTCCGTTCATTTGTGGAGTGTAGGCACATGTGAACTGATTTACAATTCCTTTCTCTTTGCAAAATGCCTCATCCACTAGTTCTTGAATTCCGTGTCGTTGTCTGAGCGAATCTGACGTACTTTCAGCTTGTAGAGAGATTCCAATGTGGTCACCAACTGTTTGAACGATTCAAATATTTCTGATTTGGATTTCAAAAACATTACCCAAGAGAATCTGGAGTAGTCACCAGTGACTACATAACAGTACAGATCACCAACGATACTCTTAGCGCTCACAGGACCAAACAGATCCATATGTAGAAGTTCGAGAGGCAATTCAATAGAGTTTACTTTCTTTGCCTTGTGAGACTTCTTGGTCTGTTTGCCTTTCTTACACGCTACATAAAAATCCGGAAGTTGAAAGTTCTTAACATTAACTCCATTTACTAAATCATTCTGAATCAGATGATTCATCTTCCATGGATTTATGTGTCCCATTCTCCTATGCCAGGAGATTGAGTCCCTCTCAGTTGCCTTTGACAAGAAGCATTGAATTTGATGATCGGTTGTAGAGACCTTTGATAGATCTAAGACATATATGTCATTATATCTTGAAGCTGACATTAGGATTTGGTCTTTCGGGATAATGTAGTCCTTCTTCAACACATAGCCCTTCTTGTTGTCAAAAAACAACCTTGAACCCTTTGTCATAGATCTGGGATACAGAAAGCAAGTTATTTTGTAATTGTTGAACGTAGTTGATGTAAGGCCCCATTCCCGGGAAGCCTCACAGTTGGTTAATCATAGCATAAAATCAGTTTAATAACAAAACATTGCGGCAGAAATAATTAGACATTCATTTAAAACTTAGAAACCATGTCGTACTCATACATTTGCCCTTTAATTAAAACAAAACATATTACTTGTTCTTAAATTACAATAAATATTTCATAAGCAGGAATGCCATCCATAGTTCCCCAAGTAGCTCCCTGGTGCCATCCTCAGCATCAGCACTTACCTGCCAACTATTATGCATAAAATTCAGCCTTGCTAAGTGAGTTCTAGTTTTAGAAAAATAAGAAAATATAACTTTATCCTCATATAATGACCACACATACATAATACATAACATTTTCATCATAATAAGCATGTTTATTATCTTTCATTCTTACATAACTTTCACTTTATCATAAACGAGATTGCACAAAGCAAGAGCTCCATGTTGATCGACAACGAATGTCAATCCCTGTCGGTACACATTTTTTATGGTAGCTAACCCCCGAAAATTGGTCCACACTACAACGCATATAGCCCGCTCATGAATACGGACCAATCATCATACATCAGACTCACCTAAGTGAAGTCTATCATAGTGCTTGCAAGACTTTACATCATCAAACGGGCCCGGGGGTAACATTCATTAAGTTTCGCTTTTCATTAACATCATCTTCCACTTTAATATATAATACTTAACTTATTAAGTACACAACATACCAAGTACTAGTCGTCATATAACATAACCGATGCTCCACGGGACAGCGGGGGTTTGGGGGCGGCAGCCCCTGACAGCGGGTCCTAGGGGCGGCAGCCCCTAATAGGGTCCAAGGGGCAACGCCCCTGGCTGGGGCCGGGCTGCTAGGTCAGCGCGAAAATTTTTTATTTTTAAACATTTATACAACATATTTCCTTATAGAAAACTCTATCTTTCTGTTAAAACCTCATAAAATCTCCGTCATTTAAAAATGTATATTTAGCATGCATAATAACCCCAAAACATGGAAAACTTATAAATAAGGTGATCTAGAACTCACCTGGTTACCGAGACCAACTTCTAAACTAAGCTTACAAGGCTAGGATCTCACTACACAGCCTGCAGATGAGTCGACACTTAAAGGGGTTAATTTCTGCCTAATTTCGCTGTTAATTACGCTGCTAATTTCGCTGCAAGATCAGCAATTTCGTAGCTAGATTCGCTAACAGTTTCGCTGCTAGTTTCACCAGCAGTTTCGCTGCTAGTTTTGCTGGCATCTTCGCTGGCAGTTTCGCTGGCATCTTCGCTGGCAGTTTCACTGGCATCTTCGCTGCCAGTTTTGCCCTACTTTCGTTGGAAAACCATGTCTGCGAAACTACCTGCGAAACTATAGTTTCGCAGGAAGTCCTCATAGTTTCGCTGATTGAATATGCAAATTCGCTGGATGCATGTACAATTTCGCAGATCGCATAAAAATTACGAACCAGCCTATTTTTAACCCAAAAATCATAACTTTTTACGTCCAATCTCTTAGTTTATCATCCATGAGGCTAAATCTAAGCTTTATACATGTTTTCATACGTAAAATGTGACCTTTATGCGATTCTTTGCAACTTTTCAAAACCCAAAACCCTAGAATCCGGGTTTGATGTACAGAAGGGTTTAGAGGTCGATTCTTACCTGGATTTGTTGCTCCTTTCTTGAGATTTGATGCTCCAACACCCAGATCTTCAATCCTTTGACCTTTGAAGCTCCAAATCTTGAGTTTCCTTCACTTTCTCTCTCTACTTTCTCTCTCTATGATTTTGGGAGCGAGGGTTGCAAATGATGGAGATGGAGGCTGTTTTGGGTGGGTTAAGGGGCTGATTATGGGCCTTAATCACTTAGGCTCTTGCCGATAAACCCAATTTAGCCCATAACCCTTTTTTCTTTTATTAAATACCCATTAATTAAGCCCATTATCCTTAATAACTCGTTTTGACTTTTCGGGGTGTTACAGTTGACCTTGTCAAACTTGACTTTCTGATTTCCCACTTCGCCTTGAGCGGTGATGTATCCTCCTTTATTTCCAGCAAACGAGACATGTCCCCCTTTAATTTGTTTGACATTTAAAAGAAGAGACAGGTTCCCGGTCATGTGCCTAGACGCCCTACTATCAACAATCCAGGTGTTTGTGATAGCATTGTAATGGACACCCTGCACATTCAGAGGAAATTATTAGTTTAGGTTTGGGACCCAAGCCTTAACTAGCTTGGGTGACTTAGAGGAATCACACATCATGAACTCAACCCACCGTCCATTTGAGGGTGATGGCATATCTTTCTTCTTAGTGTTCTCAGTATCAGACACTTGACTTTTCTTTCTATAAGCCAGTTTTATGTAAGGCCTGTTTGTGATAAACAGACGACTAGCTTACGGTTTGAACCTTAGGTTCGTTACTTTATTTTGGTGGAGTAATAGGGCTCATTTTAGAAGAAATTTGTGTTATGTCATGAAGTTCAATTTTTTTTCTTGGTCTCTGATAATAAGGACAATAAGAAGCGATGTGTCCTCTCTTTCCATAATTGTAGCATGATCTACCTTCTACATGTTGGGAAAATTGTCTTTGTGGGGAAGTGTGTGATACTAGTGTGACTTTAGACTGGTTGGATTTGGACACTTCTTGTTTAGATGTTTTACTTTCTTTAACAAAATTCATTGTTTGAACGTTTTTAATATCTTTAGCCTTTTGTTTATTTGGACTATGACGTGGAGCACGTGGTTGGTTAACTGCTTTGGTCGTTTGGGCTCAGTGTTGAACTATGTGAGAAGAACTGGTCTAGCTGTGCAGTTTTGGTTTTAATGAGTTTACTTCAAATTCTAAAACTGCCTTTTCTTTCTTAGTTTCTTCCAGGGAGTTTAAGTAGAACTTTATGTCATTTGCTTGATTAAAAGCAACAACTTTGGTTTTGTCACACCCCGACCGACGACGGAATCATCGGGGCGGACGAATGGGAGACGATTGCTCATAACACATGGAACTAATTAAGTTGGAATATTATTAAATGTCTTTATTCATTAAACATTACAAGACAAATAAGTAAATACAAAACAATCAAGATACAAACAGTAACATAAGACTTTCAATTATTCTAGGCCCAAGTCCTATATGAGCACAAGAAGGTCTTCAAGGAGGAAACCTGAAACATGTTAAAAATAAAAGGTCAACTATAAAGTTGGTGAGTTCCCATGGTTTAAACACACGCATAAGTATATATATGTAAAAGGGTTACAAGTAGCAATTCACGTCCATGGTTATAAGTTAGCAAGCTTATAGAACACATACAGTTACAACCAAACCTCGACTTGATTACAAGTATATAAGATTAGCTAAGTGTACTTGGTTCCCATGATGAACAAGCATACGTCATCAGGAGTCGGCAATACATCGACTTTAGCACCAAATAGGCTTGTCAGGCCCAAAGGTCTAAGACGTCACCAGACTAGCAATAGTTAATGATTGTAAACAAAATATGTATCTTATATAAGACTTACAATAACACAAATAACCATGACAAAAAGTAAAGATGAATTGCATGTGCATTTACAAGTATCAAGATGTTTACAAGTGTAAGTTTATAAGATTAGCATGTTTCACCCCAAAAGGTGTGAAATAAAGTAAAAAGGGGGACATGAAGAACTCACATGATAAAGACACATTAGATATTTATAAGAGATAAATGTGGTTTTAAAGATTTCTTCACGACTCAACCTAAGATTTTATGTCTTAGGTTTAGAATAAGATATGATTAAAGAGTAAATATGAATTAGGGTTTCATTTGGAATTTGGGGGGTTTTACTAATTAAATCAAGTAAAATAAAACAAACGATTATGTTTTGGTTAAATAAAGACGAAATAAATTAATTAAGATTGAGAGCGATAATGAATGATTTAATAATTTAATTTATTTAAATAAATAAGGATTAAATATAATGTGTTGAATGAGATAATTAATTTAGAAATTTATTATTTAAAATTGATAAAGATGATTTATTGAATACTTAATTATATGACTTGCAAAATAATAAAATTATTTAAAGTCATTTTATAAAGTTTTTAAACATATTAAATAATCTTTATAAGGTCCTATAATATCAAAACCCAAAATAAAGAATAATAGAAATTATATTGTTATATAAGTTTCAAGAATCTAAACAAAATTTAAGGAATAAATTTATTAAAAATATATAACATGGTTAAATGAAAAGGTCAATAACTAATTATTTAAATAAATATTTAAATAATTATTCATTTAACATATTGATTTATAATGTTTCAAGAAATCTCCATTTAAAACAACGTGATTCAAAATGAATATTTAAAGGAATTGTTTGGATCTCTAATAATTTATTAATTATTAAAATCCATTTTAATATAAATAATCCAAGAATAATCTTTAAAATTTTTATTAAAAAGATTTTTAATTATTTTAATTTAGAAAAATTACAGAATGTTATTAGGTGTCTTTAAAAATTATTTAAAGTTTACAAAACCATTTTCTTATTTATTAGAAATTTTCTATAGATAATTTAATTGCTAAAAAGCCTTAAAAAATGATTTGAGGGAGCCCGGGTTCGAACCCGGGTCCCTTCTGCAAGTGGGCATGATGTTAACTAGTGGGCTGTTAGCCAGAATCTGATTAGGATCCATTAATAATATTTATAAATGTTCATTAAAAAAATCCCCAAATATCTAAGAACCCTAGAATCGATTTGATTCCAATTGAACATTAATTCGATAATGATAACAGTAATAAACAGAGGGCTTTTGTTCCCCATACTAAATCGAGTGTAATGATATGCACAACTTACGTTATTGAGTTCGATTTGATGAATATGGTGATAAGGATAGCCGCGGCCAAGGTAGAGTTGGTTCGAGATTCAATTGTTGATCATACCCAAATTCGTTGCACAGAAAGCTCCCACTGGACTCGATGAACGAAAGCCCTCTATCAATTTCAACCAAAATTGCTTAAATGTTGACGAATGGTACAGTTGCAGGTCGCGGTGATAGCGGTGGTCGAACTCGATGATTATGTGTTTTTCAGGTGAAATTGGAAGTAGCAAATGTTTGGGATAGATAAGCCGATCGTTTAGTTTCGACTAATTGGATTATTATTAGTCATAATTGCTTGAACAACTCAATATTTTAAAGTCGACGGTTACTCGACTTGTTTGGCGTTCGCAACGGCTAATTAACTCAATTAAAGATCGCCATTGAATTCAAACCACGTTCGTGAACCGGTTGGGATCATTTGGGTTCAAAGTTGGGAGGTTTTTATGCAGTTTTTGACCTCGCCGGAGCATTAGCCGAGGTTGGCCGGCGAGTCGGCCGGACCTTCGGGCAAGGGGAAGGTTTTAAATGATAATTACAATTTTGGTCCATGTGGTTTTACAAGTTTATTATTTTGTGACTAACTTAAAATAAAGTTTCATATTTTACAAGTTAAACCCTTGACTTATAAAAACTAATGTAAATGATAAATTAAATTATTATTTACTAAACTTTTATAAAGTTGTAGTCTTTATAATTAATTTTATTTTCTTTAATTTCATTAATAAAAATCCATAACTACTAATAATATAATTTAGTTATTTATAAAAATATCATAACTACTAATAAACTTTATAAGTTTATTAAAATTCATTTAATAAATTTTAATAAGATCTTCCATTTAGTTATTTATTGTAAGATGATTATTCACATTAAAATTTTATGAAAAAGAATTGTTTATAAATAATAAATTATTACAAGTTGTTTTAAGTAATTTAAAAAAACAATTCACATTAAAAGTTGTATTTAATCCATGAAAACCATTAAAACAATTTAATAATGAAAATTCAAATTGAGTTCGGGTTTTGGGTTTTAACTTAAAAAAAATTGCGGATGTTACAGGTTTCCCTTAGTTGTTTATTTAAAAGCTCTATTCTTTCTTTATAACCGCGCTCATTTTGTTTCGAAATCCGATTAGCTTCTGTGCACAGATGTAAGTCATTTACTAAGCTATTATTGTGGTCTAATAACCTAGCAAATTTTAAATCTATGCTTTCTCTAAATTTGTTACATTCATTACAAGCATGATTTTTAAAGAGTTGATCTTTGGTACTTACCTATGAAGATTCGGTTGAATCTGCCATCAGTGCAGAGTTTGACTCTTCAGATGCTGGAGATTCTAAACATGAGGTTCTGAGATCTTCTTCAATCAGGTGATTGACCATATTCATAGTATCTTCATTATCTGACATCACTAGTTCAACTACGATTTCACCTTCACTTGCAGTGTTATCATCCAAACCCTCGACATTGGCAATGTTCGATTCACCCGGAGACACAAAGCTGAATGTCCAATCCTGTCCTTCATCACCTTGAGCAGTCAAGGCCTTTGTCTCTTTGCTTGACGAGGAAGCTCCACTCGTCGATTTGTCTTGATGGTTAAAAGACGAGAATGGATTCCTGTTACCTGTCTTCTTGGGCTTTACACATTCACGTTTGAAGTGCCATTTTCTCCATAGTTAAAACAAGTAACTTTGGTTTTGTCAAAACCAAAGGTTGTATCTTTTGTGGCTATCAAGTTCTGTCCCATCTTCTTCACAAACTTCTTCGATCTCCTGACAGCACTCGCCAAAGCTCACATAATATCCATTCTCTAGTTCATTCTCGTCCACCTGCTCGTAGTCTTCATCGGCCATATGGCAATTTCCGATCTTTCCTGCAGCCAGACCATCAGAAGAATGAACAACCGTTGCTTGAAGGTCCATATGCTCCTTTACAACCTCCACAGTAATTTTTCTGAAATTTTCGGTCTTCAACTTCATAGCATTTTGCTTCAGGTGCAATATATCGGGTACTTGATAACCTTGACGTTTCAGATCCTGAAGTTGTGGTTTGAGAAGGAGCGGTTGAACTGGACACAAATGCTGTTTGAAGAGGTGCTCCTGAACTGGTTAGCGTGGAAGATGAGTTATATAGTGAAGGATTCTGGTCATAAGATCCTTTCGGTGACATATACTTCATCCTAGCTCCTCCTCCCTCAATTTCAGGATGAATTCGTTTATGTCTAATCTTGCCAGAATGTTGTTCTGTCTCAGGTTAGACACAAACGAGTCCCACTTCTCTAGCAGAACATCAGCAAAGCTTGAGACCTTATCTTCCATTGACGTTAAGACCCCATGAGTCTGCAGCTCACTCATTAGATGGTAGAATCTGTCTATGACATCATCCCAGCTTTCTTTACCCATCGAAGAGAAGTTAAAGCCTTTGCCTTTAGAGCTTTCAACATTGCATTCCCATCATATCGTTTCTCCAAAGCTTCCCATAACTTCTTTGCTTGTTTGTTCTCAAAAAACTGATGGAATATGTCCTTTGGTATTGACTGAGTCAACGGGGCATACACCTTCTTTTCTGCACTATACTTCGCTTTCTGGCTGTCAGTCATCCCACCCAAAGTTAGTTTAACACCATCAGCACCAACCGACATACTATAACCTGTCTTAATAGATTCCCAAAGGTTGGGATCAACTCTATTAAGATAGATCTCGAAACGTTGCTTCCATTGTGGGTAATCATCTAATGTTACAAGTTTAGGTGGTTTGTTATGATTCCCAATCTCATTTTCCAAAAGCAAAGGGTCTGGATCCGTGAGTCCCTACTAGTAGTAAACATAGAGAATTGATCTTCCATCTCTCTAACTTTGAACTTTAGAACTCAACTGATTTACTTATGCGAATGAATCACTCGTGCGATTGGACTAATGCGAATGAGTCACTCGTGCGATTGGACTACTATGCGAATGAGTCAATCGTGCGATTGGACAAATGCGGATGGCCAATGCGGATGGCTAATGCGGATGACTCAGTCGTGCGAATGAGATGTGCGAATAAATTCAATTGTGTGATTGGATTCAGTCGTGTGTATGGAGTATGCGATTGGAGACAGACGAATCAAGATGTTCAGTCCTACGAATGGATGAGTGACTGAGTTCAATCGTGCGTATGGGAGGTGTGATTGAGTTCAGTTATGCGATTGAGTCAATCGTGCGACTGAAGGCTGTGTTTTTGAAATTTCGAAGGTTTTTGATACTTTGACACAAAAACACGATTTTTTAAGAACCCTAATCTGCCGTATGCCAAAAACGTAAACTTTTTGACCTGGAGACGTCGAAAACACAGTTTACTAAAAGAGGTGACTCTTTTGAATGAAAAACGTGATTTTTACACCGAAACTAATCGAATCACACGCAAAATCAAGAGCCAAAGCTCTGATACCACTTGTCAAGAGGACCGTGTACGTACAGAGTACATACTGATAATGTTTGAAACCGAATCAAATAGTGCAGAATCCTATTTGATTAGCGATCCAATTAGTGATAACGCAATTCAGATCAATCTAACGATTAAAGAAACGTTAAGAACGGGATCAACTGCGAACTATGAAGTTGGAACAGGTTCTCTAGAGTCTCTGGACGGCTAGGGTACGAATGTGAGTCAAAATTCTTCAAGTGTTTTTTTTCACGAATTAGGTGGTATTTATAGGTTAGGGTTAGTCAATCGTACGACTGAACCATTAGCATGGTTTAGTCGTGCGACTGAATCATGCGATTGATTCATACACATGACTGAAGATTCAGTCGTCCGACTACGCCAATCTTATGTCTCAATCATACGACTGATCCAGTCTCCTGGTTCAGTCGTGCGACTGGTCCATTAGCATGAAGTATTCATGCGTATGGTCCATTAGCATGGTCCATTCGCATGAAGACTTCATACGATTAAGTTTGAACACATTTCTCAATCATTATTGACTAAGAACTATGTAGCAACCACAAACCTATATAGTTAGTTCAATATGCTTTATTACACAGTAAACAATGAAACATTAAACACTATAAACATCAATCACATATTGCATTTTATTCAACTCATTCATTACATATATGTAAGACATGACAGACATTTTACATTAAGCTCCTAAACTAGATACATATGTATAAACAAAACATCATTTAATCTTTCATTTTGATGTAAACCCGATTTTAAGGCTTGGGTTTGCAGGATCAGCAAAACAACCTGGAGGCCAAATACAAATTTGTGCTAAAATCATCTTTTAATACATTAATGCTACTAGGCAAAGTCTGTAAGGCAAACCATGTTACGTAATTATCTGACACCTGGTTAATGGAATGTACTAACTTGTATGATTATAATCAAAAATAAAAAAGAAAAAAAACATATTTAAATTGTGCGCAACGCACGTGCAGACATCCAACTAATTATCATAACATTTCAATATATACTATAACAATTGGTTCACATGTAATGTAATTTTATATAATGCAATTTTTATGAACAAATAAAAGGACAATTTATTATAGCGAGACTACTTTAAACAAAATGATCATCCAACACCATATGATGTCGGCCATTCATGAACATGAACGTGGATACGAAATTTGAATAACGGAATCGGCCTTGTTAGGGTCTATTTTACAACAAAAGAATTTGAAGGGGTGAAAGTGAAAGATAATTTGAAAAACGGGCGGTTCCATTGGCTTTATCATCCATCCATTGTTGGGCTTTCTGCTTTTCACTGCGATTAATTGTTCAATACTTCAATCAATCATCTGCTTTCAAGCAAGCAATCGTGGTGGAAAATGGTGAAAAGTAGTTCGAAGAACAGCCAGGCTGAAGGAAACGAGAATCAATTCGAAAATACTCTACCGATTCCACTCGATATCACTCTTCCAAGGACACCGTTGGATACGATTCCAGATCCGTCTCAATTCTCCAAGGAATTTCTTCATGAGGCTCTTACTCGTAATGGGTTTAGGGACAAATCCTTAGATGCTGCAGGTTCTACTTCCAACCGTAGGAAGTTTGATTCGGCGCATACTACACCAGCAAAGACCACTTTTGTTGGTCATTTGGGGTCCTGTACTGGCCCAAGGGTTCTTCAAACTGCGGGAGAAAGGGGAGGGGGCCTTTCTAGGGTTTCCAGAAACATTTCTAGTCTAAACTTTGAGCTGCTGCCTTCTGAGGTTCCACATTTTGAGCTTGTCGAGGATCCTTCCTTCTGGAACGATCACAATGTTCAGGTCAGTTACATTATTGCCTTCTAAACTCAACATTCACCTTGAACTAATTTCAAATCAGAGACAATCACATTACATCCATCAAGTTCCTCCATAGTATTTCCCCTCTTGAATGACTTGTAACAATCTTGTTCTACATTCGCTTAAACTTTCTTTAACTTGAGTCTAAAGGAAGACCTTGAGTTGCCAAATTTGATAATTTTATCCAGATATCATGATGCTTAACATTGCTGCTTCTAGAAATGTCCACTTATTTACTCATTTAAGATGTTAAAATGAATGTTAACTAGTAGTTATATATGCTATACACTAGTGTTAATATAAGTACTTGCTTCTAGAAAAGAAACATAACTTCGACTTGCTGGAAATAATCTACCATTTGAGGATAGATTATAAATGCTAAGCTAACCACAAAATTGCAGTTTTTGGAAGGTGATTTGATATTCCACTCTCATAGAAAGAAACACGTTAATAAACAGTTTCATCGTCTGTTTGTTTTCTTTTAATATGATTTTTTTACTTTTGGTTTGATTATTATGATGTGGATGATGTTATGAGAAGATGAATTGTAGGTCATAATACGGATGAGACCATGAGCAACATGGAGAAAATGGCACAAGGGTGCAATCGGTGTTTGAAGCAGGAGAGTTTACAAACCTTAGTGTGGCTTGGCAACCCTGAAGTCAAATTTACTTTTGATCACATCATCAGTGAGACAATATCACAGGTATTATTATAAATTGTTAAGAGTGTCAGAGAATTATGGTTATCTTTTCTTGAATTACATTGGTAGTGCTTTTGTGTTGAGACAATACATGTTGACTTATTTCCAGGAAAAGCTCTTCAGTGTTGTTGGACTACCCATGATTGATAATTGCATGTCTGGTTATAATAGCTGCATGTTTGCTTATGGTCAGGTACAGCTTGAACACGACTGGTGCTTTTCTATATTATTTAATATACTTGGAGGTTGGGGTTTGAATCTTTTAGTTTCCTCCTTTGCTGTGTTCAGACTGGTAGTGGCAAAACATACACGATGATGGGTGAGATAAGTCAACACGATGGCAAGCTAGTTGATGACTGTGGGATGACTCCACGCCTTTTTGAATATTTGTTCACAAGGATTAAATTGGTGAGATATATGACTAGATTCTGTAACACCCTCGTTCTCTTTACCCCAAAATAAACTTAGTTATTCGTAGGAGGAGGAGAGCAGAAGGGATGACCGACTCAAATACAGCTGCAAATGTTCCTTTTGGAGATATACAATGAGCAGATCACAGATCTTCTGGAACCTTCATCCACTAATCTCCAAGTGAGTATAAGTGATCAAATTCTTTATTTTGGTTCACTGTTTCTTTGTATGTTACACATGATGATCGCTTTATGTTAACAGCTCAGGGAAGGCTTAAAGGAGGGAGTGTATGTTGAAAACCTTACGGAATATAATGTAACAACTGTTGATGAAGTACTCAAGCTTTTGTTACAGGTGTGTCAGTATAATCAAACCTTACACCTTATTACAACCTTCTATGATTAGTTTCACTATGTTATGTTTATCGACTATCAAATTATTCTACTGCTACAGGGTGCTGCAAACAGGAAAGTTGCAGGAACAGATATGAACAGTGCGAGCAGCCGTTCACATAGTGTTTTCACGTGCATTGTTGAAAGTCACTGGGAAGAAGATTCTGTGGCACACCATAGGTTTGGAAGGTTAAATTTGGTTGATTTGGCTGGTTCTGAAAGGTAGTTATCAACTATCTCATGCATTTGATTGTGGCTTCATCCTCTTGACTTCATAAAATTTGTTATGCTATTTAGGCAGAGAAGTTCTGGAACAGGAGAAAGGCTGAAGGAGGCATCCTATATAAACAAATCACTATCAACTCTAGGGTAGGTGCATTAGATTCTTTTATAATGAACGATATACTTGTACTGCTCTTGGTGGTGACTTGCACCAGTTGTGTCCTTAATTAAACACTCTACAATTTTATGCATAGGTCATTTTCAGCTTATACTTGCTGTAGTTTGCATGTCTGATCTCTTTTGTATTAACAATAAGATCTTAGTTGGTAAATTATCTGGTAACTCCCTCTAGATAACATTTTAATCATCTGGAGTGTGTCATGAGCTTAAGGGATAATGAAGGCACTTATTTCCATTAAAGACAATTTCCATGATATTTTGAAATTAGAAATACCTATAGGTCCTTCTGGCGCATTGCATGAAGTTGGAACAATACAGAGAAATACCTATATGTCTGCCCTTATTGGAGGATTTATTACCTGGTGATTGGTATCACTCATTTAGTCAGGACATTGTTAATCGTAATTTGGTTTAATTTAGGCTTAACCACAAAGGAAAGAAAAAAAACACAGTTATCATGACAATGATGAGGATTAGATTATTCTATTAAGAAGTTCCCATAAATCAATATGCATATAAATTAGGTAGTTCCATTTATTAGCTTATTATGAAGTTATCAATACGGAGAGGAGTAATAGGATGCTTTTCAAGTTTCATTTCTAATTTGAGATCAAGAAATTAAAAGTATGTAATGACAAGCTCTTAAACATTTTATGTTCGTAGTCTGGTAATAATGTCTCTAGTGGATGTTACACATGGAAAACATAGGCATGTACCTTACAGGGACTCAAGACTTACATTTCTTCTTCAGGTCAGCAGCTTAAAATGTGGATGCACATTCTAATTTCATAATCCTATAAGATTTTCTTTTAGATGGGTCCACCACTTGGACAGTGACATCACCTCCTTTTTAATCTTAATGACAGGATTCTCTTGGTGGTAATTCAAAAACAACAATTATAGCCAATGTCAGTCCCTCTATGTGGTCAGTATTTGGTTCATATATATTTTGTGTGAATGTCTCATTAATTTTTGCTTGCATTGTCTAATCTTTATAATTAACATATTTATATGTAGTGCTGCAAATGAGACATTAAGTACTCTAAAATTTGCTCAGCGTGCCAAGCTTATCCAGAACAATGTACAAACACTGAAGTCTTCATTTTCTTTGCCCACTTTAAATCTTCAATACTGTCCCCTGAATTTCTTCTTTTTCTTAGGCAAAAGTAAATGAGGATGCATCACAAAATGTGACCGCACTGCAGCGACAAATTCAAATGTTAAAGGTATGATGAAAAGCATAACCAACTATGTCTTATCTTTCGATATTTATAAACATTTGACACAAGGTATATACATATTCATATTGCAGGAACAAATGTTCTTGATGAAGCATCAAAAAGTCTCGCATCCTTTGTTTCAAGTAGGACCAACTTTCCAGCCAATCTTAGGTGAATTCTATGAAAGCGAAAACTCCTCAGAAAAAAATATCTATGTTGACAGTAGTGTCATAAATGATCAGCAAATGAAGGTAACTATTAGTGGTAGCTTAAAGTTGTTATGCTTTCGATTATGTTCATATTGTTTTATGTAGTCATGTGGTGATTTCTATGGCAGATGAGACACCTTGAGACTACTTTACTTGGTGACTTCAGTGGAGAGTTTGCAGGGACAGCTTTCAGGACCACACAGTCCCAAATCAAACAGAAACACCGACTTGTATGCTGTAAACTGGTATGTCTTAATGTGAAAAAGCTGTTTACAATGGAGAAGAACTCTCTATAAATAGAGATGGAAAGATCTATTCTAGGGCCCATGGGCAAGAACTAACTAGACTATTACAAATGGGCCTAACTAACATATTTACAGTTAACATTTGCTATGATGTCTTTGATTATTGTTCATTTAATTTTAATATGAACAATGGCTCTGCAGTCATTTTCTTGATATTATTTTATTATCTGATCCTACTGCAGGCTCTACCAAACGAAGATGTCCAGCATACTAAACAGTTGCTAAAATTTCGTGAAGAAAAAATTAAACGCTTGGAATTGTTTGCAAATGGCATAACTACAACTGAAAGTTATCTCATGGATGAAAATAATGCTCTAATGGAAGAAATTTTGCAGCTACAAGCTAGAATTGATGGAAATCCTGAAATGAGAAGGTTTGTACCAGATAATCTAGTTCTTTAAAGCAGCTTTCATCAACGTGTTCATAAGTCACTTTCTAAATACCCTTTCCTAATGCCATCAGTCTCGAGGATTGCAATGAACACAGTGAGCGTGAAGCATTGTTAGCTGAAGTCTTATTGTTGCATGATCAGGTGCACAATCATTTTCTAAACTATGCTCAACTGTTACACAGCTGAGAAAGAACTCTGACAGTCTAAAAGTCTTACACAATTTGTTTTTGTTACAAAGCTTTTAAAAACACTTCAGGTTGAAGAAAACTACATAGAGCATAAATTTCAAACCAAAAAAGAAAATAAGGTTTGTGGTGCATATTTTGATGCTTAAGTTAGTTTTGGGACACTGCTTAAGGCTGTGTTAAGGTTCACACAATGCAGGATGCCAAGGCTTCAATGGAATTAGAGCAGTACAAGTGCGTCAATTCCAAACTGATTAGGTGTGTTTAAATGAACTCAAAATATAGTCTTCTTTAGCATCTCAATAATGTAGTGTATGGCAATCGTGGCCTTATATCTTGATTTATCAATCAACTTACACACCTGAATATTGTTCACTTGCTTTTTTATTCTCCTTTTATATAAAAATCTAGTAAATGTTTCAATAGGTTGCTCATCTAAATCTTTTTTTGCTTGATGCATACACAATTAGTTCAAATGATTGACTAAACTCCTGAAGCATATATTATTATTTGCGGTTAGCCGGTTAATCTTTGAAGTCATATCTATGATTGCAGGAAGGTTGATGAATTGAAAAAAGAACTGCACAAATACATACGCTATAGCCAGACAGCAGTATATCCTGTAAGCACAATATATTTGCTTTACTTTGAAGTGGGCTTGCTGAGATAAATTTCACAGATTCTACTTCTTTTCAAGAAGCGAAAAGATATAACTCTGATCATTTTTTGATGTTCCAGTTCTAGCTCAACTTTTCATGCATTTAAGTTCATCTTTCGTTTTTATATCATAAATCGTTTTTCTTTTTTATGTCTGAGCAGTCTCTTACTAGTTCATGTTACCAAAGCATCTGAAGTTAATTGCCTTTTAGTTATTACTTTTCTAAGATAAGCTGTTGTTAAGGAACTAACCTTCATTCTATCTCACAGATGGCTCTAATATATAGGGTTTTACTTATTTACCAGGTTGAAACAGTGTTGAGTAGCATTGCTTTAGGAGACGAGATGAGGGCCTGTAATCAAGCAGAAGATAGAGTTCTATGTGATGATAATGGTCTTGAAAGGACCAACATGTGGGATGCAAATCTTCTAGAAGAATTAATGGATGCTAGAACCTTGATGGACACCATGAAATCTCAGCAGGCCATATTGGTTGAAGAGCTACAATATGTTCGTCAAGAGAACGACAGGCTGGTGGAAATCTTAACCAAAAACAACAAATCACATATACATCCAATACTTAAACATGAAACCCATATTTCAGAAAGTATCTTGTTAGAAAACCAAAACACAGACCAAAGCATGATGGATTTACAATCTCGGTTGGACAAGATGAGTAAAGATCTTGAAGATTTGAAAATACTGAATGATCCTCTAAAAAACCAAGTTGATTTAGTTCATGAGGAAGTTGAGAATGAAGCAACTAATGCAATTCTTAATTTACAGGAAGAATTGGCTTCCCTACAAGTGAAATATCATAGACGATTATGTACCATGTCTGAAGAAAATAATAAGCTAAAAAGAATTGTAGCAGCCAAAGAGGATGAGGTGTATGCATTACACAGTGACTGGGAGAAAGCAAGTTTAGAGCTTACAAACTTTCTCTTGGATGGAGCTAAATCTCTTAAAGATGCTTCTGGACAGATAGAAAATATTGCTTCTTCATTTCCTCATTATAATGAATCTGTTGGCAAACATGTTAAGAAGGCTGCAATGGTTTGTATCGAAAAGGAACAAACAATATTACAACTAGAAAAGAACCTGGTGGATGCTCAATGTACCATACAACAAATGCAGGAGAAATTAAATTCATTGAGGACTGCAACATTAGCTTTTACTGAAATTCGGTATAATACAGAACATGATGAAAAGACCAAAGAGGAGTACCGGATAGTAGCTGAACTTGTTGCAATAAAAAACAAACTTGATAACATGATGGATTATTTAAGTTCTATCAATGACCCATCTGAAGACTTCGACGGATCTGCAACCGATATTTCTACTTCTAGCTCCATTCTATCTGATGATGAAGATGTGCTTGGAAATATGTTATGCGGACAAACATCAAGTAAGCAAGTATCAGAGAAGACACATTTGTTTTTGAAGAAACAATTTCTTATGGCTTATGAAGCTTTCATCAAGTTAGATGTTCAGTTGGTTGCAGTCTTTAAGAATAAAGACTCAAAAAGATTTCAAATTCCAGAGATGCAGGAATATGCAGCAGGCTGCTTTACTGAAATGAAGGTAATACTTGTTACTTTTGATAGTTGAACTCTTACAGTTGTAATAATCACTTCATCCTTTCCTATTCTTTTTGCAGTCGGTTGAAGAAAAAGATTGTAAAGCTAGTAGCTTCTTCAGCAAGTTTGAGGAAACCCATGCAACCATGAATGAGGTAAATAACGTTTTGAATGCACTGTTGATAGTACATGAGGAAGCAAAGTTGTCAAGTGGTAGATGGAAACAAACTGCAGAGGAGGTAATGGGGGAGAAGGCAAGCTTAATTGAAGAAATAAGTCATCTCAAATTTGACTTGCAATTGAGGGATGAAGAGCATGCAATCCATAAGGTAGAACTTGAAAATTTGGTGTTTATGCTTGAAGGTTCTTTCAAGCATCTACAAAAGGAGGCCGGGGATTTGTGCCAGTTAATATATACTGATGCCTTGGCAATGATCCATGAGACCTGCCACATCATTTGCAAAACAAGATCTTCATTGCAAGATATTTATGCTGAAAGAATTGAAAAAGGCTTTGCATCTCTTGTGGTACAGCAGTGCCATATTGGTGAATATATCAACAAATTTGGACTTCCTGATGAAAAAGAGAAGTACAATGTAATGGTGTCAATAAAGGAAACAGGAGAGTTAGGTGCTAGTGATGGAGATCTTGTTGGTGAAAGCATGAAACTACAGAAAGAACTGGAAAGAAAAACTACTTTGTTGAATGGTTTATTTTTTGATTTTAGCCTGTTACAGGAATCAGCATCTACAAGAAGAGACAAAAAAGATGAAGCTGAAAAGTTATTCACAGCTTTAAGCCAAGTACAACATGAGCTAAAGATGAAGACGAATCAGCTTGATGAAATGCTGGTTGGATATGAGAAACTTGAGAGTTGTTTAACTGACACTGAAGCTGCTCTTTCAGCTTCAAAATCTTGTTTACTGCATTCTGAAGAAACTGTCAATGCATTGTCATACCAAAATGCTGAGTTGAAAAGTCTTTTAGAGGATCTATACCTTAACAAGTCAGAAACTGAAAAGCAACTCGAAGAACACAAGGAAATGTAAAAACTTTGGAAAATGAAATTCATTGTACAACTTCTTCAACACAAGAACATTTCCTCTTTTCTCTAGAGGGCATTACGGATGATTTGAAGAGGGTTTCTGCTGAGAGAGACCAGCTTTGTGAACAAATTAATTCTTTACAAGATAGGCTTGAGACAGCCTATGCCATAGCTGATGAAAAAGAATCTATTGCTGTTGAAGCACGTCAGGTAACAGCAATAAATATTCTTCTGGTAAATACTTCTGTGGTATTGAATGTTTACTTACGTCTTCTACCAATTTTCTAGGAGTCACAGACAAGTAAAATATATGCTGAACAAAAGGAGGAGGAGGTTAAGATTCTAGAACATTCTGTTGAAGAACTTGACTCTACCATAAATATGTTGGAGAAAAGGGTTAGTTTTCGAGAATGTAAAATCAATCATTCAAGAATGTGTTGGGTTTTCTTGTTATGATTTCTATTTCTCCTAGGTGAAAGAAATGGAAGAGGAGCTGGAAAGACATCACAGGATAAGAGATTCACTCGAAATGGAACTCCAATCATTGAGCCAAAGGCTATTGACTTTTGAGAGCTTTAGAAATGGAAAGGATTATAACAACACTAATGTTGGCCAACCTGAGGATCAAATTTCAAGGTCTGAACAATCATAGCTTCTTTCAAAATCTCAAGGTTCCTTTTTGTATTTTTCTGGTTCACTTGAGTTATGGTATGTATTCCTTTTCAGGAAATTGCATAGCAGATACCTTGAACTTCAGGAGGCATATGCACGAATAAAGGATCTCGAAGATGAAAGAACAGAACAAGCTAATGAGGTAACATTTTGAAAACTAGCACTTTATCACTTGCATGATTTGTTTCTTAACAAGTTTGTGGAATTGTCTTCTAGATCAAGCAATGTAAAGAATATATTTCTGAACTTGTAATTCATGCGGAAGCTCAAGCTTCTCAGTATCAACAAAAGGTTCAATAGCAATCAACTTTCTTAGAGCACTCATTTGTTTAAGACGATTGTAATTTATTATTTATGTAGTAGCTAATCTGATTCCTTTGAACAGTACAAGTCCTTGGAAACAATGGTACACATCATGCAGATGGATTCATCCAGTCTGTATCTGAAGTACCATTATCAGACAAGGCAGATAAAATCTCTTTCAGAGCAAGGGGTTCCAGCTCACCATTCAGATGCATCGGCAATTTAGTTCAGCAGATGAATACAGAGAAGGATCAAGAACTATCATTGGCCAAACTTCATCTAGAAGAACTAGAAACATTAGCATCAAACAGGCAGAACGAGGTTTTTTAAGCTAGATACTCTTTTTGACCTCTGTCTCTCTCTCTCACACACACACACACACACTCACTCACTCACTCACTCACTGCTTGTTCTCATTCTAGTTCATACCTATTATTAATAACCTTGTGCTGTCATTTCTTTTTGCTAAAAGCAAAAATCCTGTCCTTTCTTAATTATGCTGGTTGTTCATTGTATTGTAACTTGATTACAGAACTTATGTTTACAGATATGCATGCTAAACACTAAACTGGCAGCAGCAGAGAGCATGACTCATGATGTAATCAGGGATCTACTTGGTGTGAAATTAGATATGACTAATTATGCAGTAAGTTTAGGGTTCCTTCTAACGGTATTGACTTGTAGGCATATTACTTAATCTTGACAAATATATCTCTTGGTGTAGAACTTGATAAATCAGAACCAGCTTCAAAGATTTATAGAGGATGCTGCTCAGCAAACTCATCAGTTCTTAGCAATGGTCAGTCACTTAAACATACATACATACATACACACATATATATATACATATGTGTGTGGTGTGTATATATATATATATATATATATATATAGGGGAGAGATCAAATGAGAACTAGCTTTTTTTGTGAAAACTCTAGGAACCAATCTCAACCACTAGTTCTCAATGGTAAAATTGTAATTAACAAAAACATATTTAAAAAATTTATAAATCAAAAAATAACATAAAAATAAAAAAAATAAAAACACAAAAATGTTTCCCAACTTTCCCTCTTTCATAAAAAAATATAAAAAAAATAAAAAAAAATCCCGTTTTTTTTAACGAAATTTGTTTTACACATGTGTAATATCGGATTTACACATGTGTAAATCCAGTACTACACATGTGTATAACTAGATTTACACATATGTAAACAACAGATGTACAATTTTTTTTTGAAAAGTATATATCAATATGGTAGACGTTGGAAAGATAAAAAAATACTGAATTTTATGGTGAATTTTTTTTTGAAAAAATGATGTCGTGAAAAAAAGTTACGAACGTTTAAAAAAAATGGGGGAAATAGCATGTGATTTGCATGTGATAAAAAATGAGTGGTTGAGATTGGTTCTTAGAGTTCTCACAAAAAAAAGTGGTTCTCATTTTAACCCTCCCCTATATGTATGTATATGTATATATATATATATATATATATATATATATATATATATATATATATATATATATATATATATGTTGTAAGATGGTAAAAGACTGAATTGAATATTATTAATAGTTTGATTACAATATATAGAGAATATAATGCAAACCCTAAAACCTAACTGGGCCCGTGGGCTCATACTAGTAACCCTAATAATATTGTCTAATACTCCCCCGCAGTCGTAGTAGAAGTAACTAGACGCTAGGACTGGGGAACAAAAAAAACATAAAAAAGTAATAATAAGATAAACATGCTTCGATCGACTTGACTATCCAAACTATTGACAAAAGACGATGTTGTGCTTGATGTTGTCATCCATGGTTTGGTTGATTGTGTTACTCATAGTTGGCTTGATAATTAATTGGTTCTTGATTCTCGGTTCTTGATTCTCGGAATGATAAATCAATAATTGACGACCATAGTTGTTCATGACTTGTCGAGGCTAGTAGCCGGTTGTCATTTGTATCCGTAGATCAAGAGAAAAAATCCAGACGTAAAAAGAAAAAAAAAGAGAGACCGGTAACCATGGTCAGGTGGCGATCTTTTGACCCGTAGATCAATAAATAAGATCCGTAGATCTATAAAAAAGAAAAAAATCAATCAAATCGTAGTTTGAGATCGATGGCCGTGGACTATGGTCCTTGGTACGGCTAAAACATCGAGAATAAAAAAAAGGAAAAAATGATTGTTGTATTTTGTGAGTCATAATTCAAGAATAAACCAAGAATATGATTGTGAATCAACTAAAAGAATAGATATCTTGTTTGAATATCCAGTCGATAACAAAGCTTTATTTAACAAAACTAGAAAACAGAGAAGAAACGAAACAAAAAACAAAGGTGTGACAGGGCGGCGGCGGTGGCGGCACACCGCCCTGTCTAGGGTTTGAACTCGGTGGCGACGACTAGGGTTTGTATGTTTTTATGATAGTGCATAGAACCTTAAGGCTCTGATACCATGTAAGATGGTAAAAGACTGAATTGAATATTATTAATAGGTTTGATTACAATATATAAAGAATATAATGCAAACTCTAAAACCAAACTGGGCCCGCGGGCTCATACTAGTAACCCTAATAATATTGTCTAATATATGTATATATATATGTATGTATGTATATATATATGTATGTATATATATATGTATGTATATATTAGCTTCAGTAATCCGTATATTATACGGGTTGAATAAAATTATATTAAATAAAAGTAAAAATTTATTAATATTAAAATGATAATTGAAGTTAAGATATGATTGAAATCTTTTTTTTTATAAATAGAATAAAAATTTTGTTTGGAAACAAATCTTTTATTAATACTTATATAAATGATTATTACTATATATAATTTATGTATAAAACAATGATCTAAGATATATTTTTATTTTAAAAAATTACATAAACCATTTAGTTTCATAAAAAGATTTTTTTTATATAAGAACAAGTATTTTATAAACAGACAGGAAAATATTGCTAATTAAAGAGTATTAAAAATCACAAAGATAGTCTAAACTTTTGTGTAATCATTGCATGTTTGGTTCCTAACACCAATTCAAGCTTTATGTTGTATTATCTCGAGTTACAAGTAAACATAAATTAAAATCATCAATATTAGATCGAGTTATAAGTAGATATGAATTAAAATCATCAATATTAGATGGTAAAATTACAAACAGAACATCAAATTTTGTATACAAAAAAGTTTTCGGATGTTTATAGATGTTCTCATAGTCAACATAATTTGATTATTACCCAAAGTTCTTATTTATAAGTTTCATTTCATATTATACATTATTTAGAATTAGAATTATAAGCATTGATAAAAAAACTTCTAATATTAGATATAAATGATTTTAAAAATTAAACACAAAAATCGATAGACAAAATATTAGCAATAATATTATGATTTACAAACCTTTTTAACTAAAAGCTATTTTTAAGTATATATATATATACTAGGTTAGTCCTCGTGTAATACACGGATTGAATAAATAAAATATTAAATAATTATTAATAAAAACTTATGTGTTATAAAATCATGTTTGCAGATAAAATATAATGTTAATTACGTATAAATAGCTATTTTAATTAAAATATTTTAATGTAAAATATAATTAAAATTATATATAATTTTAATTAAGAAATAAGACAATTATACTATTTTTAACTTTTGTATGTAAAAGTTTCATTTTAAACATTCATTTTTAGATTTTTCATAAAAAATATCTTTAGTTTTTCAGATTTTTTAAAAATATTTCACCTGTTTATAATTTTTTTTAAAACAAAATGATTTAAAATATTTTGTTTAAAAATATTTAATGTTTTAGAAAATTTCATATTATATAAAAGTTTAGTTTCTTGTTATTTAGATATTGTTTAAAAGAAGTGATTTCTAATTTTTTTCATAAAATCTATTTTAAAAGAAGATAGTTTGATTTAAAAAAATTAGATAAGAGAAAGAAACATAACAATTGATAAAATTTCTTTTTAATAAGAGATAGAAATTTGTATGAGAATTTAATTATTATAATACCCTTTTAAGTGAAAATTGATTTGTGAATATCTAGAAAATTGACAAGTGATAAAAATATAAGTTAAGAGAATAACAAGTGGTAAAAAAGATTTTTTGCTTTATTAGAAGTTATAGGTATGATTAACATTACATACGAGTGACAAATAACGACATCATATTTTATACTTTTTTTAATTTATTTTCTTTTTTAATTGGTTTTTAAACAATTTGGTTCAAAACAAACCATTTTTAAAAAAGTGCCATTTTTAATAATTTATTTATTATAACTTTAAAATTTAATTACTTTTGTTTCATTAGAATTATTTTTCAAAAGTCATAGGTTTTAAAATATATTTTTTTTGAAAAACATTCTTATTTATAAAAAAATTATTTACTTACAAAAAGATCACTTTAAAAAAAGTATATATGTAATATAAAAAGAACTGAATAATATCATTTGTATTTAATGTGATATTTATTAGTAGAGAGAAACGGGGAAATGAAATTTAGTAGCTTTAGAATTGTGACAAGTGACACACAAAACCTTCTTTTATTAGTATTTATAGATTATAGATTTATAGATATAGACACACTTAATAAGTAAATCAGCTTCAAAGAATTATCGATTTACCATTTTTCTGAAAATGAATTTGTATATATTTAATTTAATGTTTGATAATTTAAATCAGGAGCAAGAGAATCGCAAACTGAAGCGACAAATCAATGATTTGCATGAAGAAAGAGACAGGTGAGACTTGGATTTCTTGCCCTTCATGGTATAGTGTAAGGGAATAACGTTAACATATTTGGCAGATGCATTTCCGAATACATTCGAAAGAAGCAGATCTGTTGGCTATTAAGATGATGTTGATGCAGTTACAAGGGCGGGACCGGTTGCTGACAGCACAAAATGAAATGCTGAAGGTATAACTATTGTTTAGTAAGATAAACTATTAAAATCACGTGCCCCCGTTTTTAACCTCTTTGTTCCATGTTCATGCAGGCTGACAAAACAAATTTACAGAGAAGGGCTGCTGAACTAGATGACATGATCAAGAAGCTTCTCGGAACACAACCAACCGAGTCATCAAGTCAGCAGCACAAGAATCCCATGCCCAAAGCATGTAACAGCAGTGAGTATAGTAAGAGGCTGGCCAACTCAGAGAAGTTGCTTCTACATGTTAATAATGAACTCGCTCAGTATTGTAAGCCTGGTAGCTCTCGATTGCACCATAAAATTGATGAAAAGAGGGTTAGATGAACAATAACTAAGAAGGTAGCTGGGTTGTAATCCTCCACCACTGATATATTGATTGGTTTGGATGTTATGGCTTGTTAGTAGATATGAGGGCCCGTGCCAGGTTTTAATGTTCATAATTTGGGATTCTTTTTGGGGTACGAACATAAGAGTGCTGATTGTAGCTACATTGCTGCAACTGCAATGAATCATGAATGTATATATGTGGGTGTATAGTATCCAGAATGAAAGTTATGCTAAAGCTTGAACTAAGACTTGAAACCTTAGGCGAAGTTTGAGGGCTCAGGCTCAGTAGGGTTTGAGAACCTTATGCTAAGTTTGAAGCTTCGCTAGAATAGCTTTCAAGCTTCGCTAGAATAGCTTGAATTTGTATTAGTAAGTTATTGAAACTCATTTCAAGGACTAAGCTTTATAGTTTTATGGAATAGTTATAAGGATGTTGATAAAATTTCTTAACCACAAACAACAATTACCAATCACCAAGAAAGATCCGATAACACAAGTTAGCTGTGCAAAAGGATCTTACACATCCATTTGCTTAAGAATTACGAAAAGATCATTTTTTTTTTAAATTCTAGATGTCTAACATTTACCCATCACAAAGGGTACAAAATTATTTCCCAACTAAACTTGGCAACTTCCTTTTAGAAAGAAAAAATAAGTGTGTATTTTGTTAGAAAGAGTAAGAAATTGAATTTCAAATTACCCAGAGGTAATAATATTTTATAAAATAATTATATATTTGTAGAGTATTATTTAATATAGATTATTTAAGGTTTATCTAAGAGCATTTAATCATTTATAATTAATTTAAGGTTTATCTAAGAGCATTTAATCTAAGAGCATTAATCATTTATATTAATTTCTTCATCTTTTATTTAAAATTATATTAAAGTTCACAATTTTTTTCTTTCTCATTTTTTATTAAATAATAATTTTTATAATTTTATCATTATATTAATTGTATCCTCTACTTACAACCATTAAAAAAATTAATAAAATTAAAAGGGTGAATGATGTTCTACTAATATACAGATAAACCACAAACTATTTTCTTTCCATCCATAATGACTCAACTATTTCCTATAATACAAAAGAATACACTGATAATAACATAAAGAACATGCTAGAGGTGTACAATAAGATTTTTTTGTTAAACTGGTTTGGGTTGAGAACTACATGGTTTTTTTGGTGGGAAATCCGGATTGGCCCAAACCGGTTCTGGTTGTAAACCGGTTTGGGGCCTATATAATCCAAAACTATCCAAACGATTTGGACCGGATTCAAAACGACCCAAACCGGTTTGAGTTTTTTGTGAAAAAAAGTAATTAGAATTTATAGATGTGTAATTTTATTAAATTCTTAAACTTTAAAACATGTAAATGAAATACATAAAAAACATACAAAGATTACAAAACAACTAAAACTCGAATTTCCCATTTCTAATTTTGTTGAATACTTATACTTTTAAACATGTAAATGAAATACATAAAAAAATACAAAGATCACAAATAACTAAAATTAGAATTTCACATTTTGAATTATATTAAATACTTAAACTTTTAAATGTCTAAATGAATACATAAAAATACATAGAAGATTGTAAAACAACTAAATTTCTATTTTTTATTTTAAACAAATAAAACTAAATGTAGTCTTCCATTCGTTGTGAATTTAGATGTTTTTATTCTTCTCCCCCAATGTAAAGATTCCAATAAGTCTAATGCAGTCAAAATATTTAAAGCATCCAAAGTCTTTCTGCATGCATGCACTAAAGTACTGAAGTAAAAATGCTTCAGAAATTTTACATCTTACATGAGAAATATTTTAAGTGTAAAATCTTCCAAAGCCAAGACCAATATATTCTGAAGCCAAATATGAAGTCTTTCGAAACTTCAAAGACAATGTCTTCCGAAGCTAGTTTATGAAGACAGATTTATTCTGAAGACTTTTATGTACATGCTATTATCTGATGTACTTTTTCATAAAGCTAGACCACCTTTCCACTTCAACTCTGATTGGTTCACCAACTTTCACAAGTTGGTGAAAAGATCCATGCTTTTAGTAAACTGTACATTGAGGTCTTGAGTTTGAGCTTTCTACTTTATGTACTTTATATTTTTCTAATATATTAGGATGTGAGCTATGACATGCTATAGTCACAAGTCAAAAGGCTCTGCCTTTTGACTCTACATTTGATTTTTTTTGTCTAGTCTTATGTATCCAGCTGACTTTCAAAGTATGGCCGGTTGTATGATGTAGTATATGTATCTCAAGTACGTGTAACTTTCCATCATGCTTTTGTAACACTTTGTAATAAAAATTGAGAAATAATATACAACATTCTTGAAAACCAAATAGTTGTGTTGTTTGCTATCTTGTTCTATCTCTTACTTACTTGTGTTGTTAGCATCTATTACTTTAGTTAACCAGTTTCCTATTTCATCTGTTAAGTGTTCAAAAAAACTTTACTCAATTGTGTTGTCGTGTTGTAAAAATGCATCACCCCTTCTAACGGTCCTGCATTTGGTATCAGAACCTGAAAATCTCTTGATATAAGATCTCACCATCTTAAGATCCCTCTCACACACAATACACTTAACAACTAAAATGGCAACTATCACTAAGGTTGATATGGAAACTGGAACTATGACAAAGTCTCCACTGATCACTCCTGAAGACTTGATACTTAATGTCAAGAATGGAAGGCTTTATCAAGTCTCATGAACACTGATCACTCCTGAAGACTTTGGTACATTCATCATCTTTCGTATTTACATTCCGGACCAATGCCATGTGCTATACCCTGAAAGGATCGGGATCTAGTTTGATCAATTTGATTAAGATTTGCAGCGGAATAGAACAAGAATTAGACGAAATTTAAGCAAGAATAATATGAATATTCAATCAAACAGTGACGGTTATAGAGAGAGACAGTTTTCTGCAAAGAGAATATTTTCATTCATGCACAAGCTTCAGCTACAAAGAAATTAGGTCAACATTCCTTTTATAAAGGAATGTGACATCAGCTGATGTCACTTGATATCAGCTGATGTCACTTGATAGTGACAGCTAACTGATTTATACAAACAACTGAAAGTAGACTAAACTACTGAAGATGTCCACAAAAACTGAGGACACCTTCACAAAAAGCTAAGTACAAGCTAAAATTACAACTACTGAAGTTATAACATCTGAAGTGTAAGAACTTCAGATGTTTTACATAAAATAAAACTACTGATTACAAACTACTGAAAAGTAAACCATCACAACTACTGAAAAGAACTACTTTAGCTGTTGTGACAACTTCTGAGAACTTGGTCAACTTTGTCTTCAGCAGTTGTCTTCAGCAGTTGTCTTCAGACTTTGTCTTCAGCTGTTGTCTTCAGACTTTGTCTTTAGATTTTGTCTTCAGCTGTTGTCTTCAGACTTTGTCTTCAGACTTTGTCTTCAGCTGTTGTCTTCAGACTTTGTCTTCAGACTTTGTCTTTAGCTGTTGTCTTCAAACTTTTTCTTCAGCTGTTGTGGAGCACTTCAGTTGTTATGATGTCTGTGGGACTTAAAGGTTTTTCTGATCTGGCTCATTGGTTCTTTTGGTCCAACATACCCCGAACATTATGCACAAAGCTGGTTACTAGGCCTGAGGTCTATCAATAGACCCCGAACATTATGCATGAAGCTGACTCCAGTACCTAGGGCAAGCGACAAGGGTCCCGTACATATGGTCAATCACAAAGATTCGACCCCAGTGTGCATCCTTTCGGGGTAGCTAACCCACACACAGTTGAGCTAACACCCTTCATTGGGTGTGAGCCTCCATACATTGCTTGCAAGATTTTCTTACATTTGTTCGTTCATTAATGCATCATTCATTCTTACTTTACATTCCACTTATCATTATCATTAACTTCCTCTTTAGGTTACCTAAACATACTCATAACACTTAAGTCACTAAATAATATATAATAGGAACGTAAGATCAACATAATGCATTCATACATAGCATCACATAAATATAACGTACCCCATCACACATCATCATAAACATCATGCATCACCCATTCACAAACACATACACATGCACAACAAGTAAAAGTCATCATAGAACATAACCGACCTTCTGCGGGACAATGGGGGTTCGGGGGTGATAACTCCTGGTAGCAGCGTCCTAGGGGTAGTAGGTCCAAGGGGCAACGCCCCTGGCTGGGGTCGTGCTGCCAGGTCAGCGTGAAATTTTTTTATTTTAAAACATTTATATAACACATTTTGTTATAGAAAAATCGATCTTCCTATTAAAACCTCTTAAAATCTTGGTCATTTAAATCATATATATAGTATGCATTTTCAGCCCCAAACAAGTTTAAAACAATTAAATAGGGGATCTAGAACTCACCTGGACTCAGTGAGTAGCTTCTCAATCAAGCTTTCTAAGCAAGGTTCACACTAGTAGCATGAAGATAAGTTAATGCTCAAAGGAGTTAATTTCTGCTTAATTTCGCTGCTAATTTCGCTACCAGATCATGAGTTTCGCTGCTAGTTTCGCTGGCAGTTTCGCTACCAGTTTCGCCCAACTTTGGTTGGATGGACGACTACGCAATTTTGCTGGATGAACCCTTAATTTCGCAGAACGGGCTGAAAATTATGAACCGATCTATTTTGACCCAAAACTTCAATTTTTTACATCCAAAACCTTGGTTAATCACCCAATAAGCTATATCTAAGCTTCTTACATGTTTTCTTACACAAAAACATGAGTTTTGAGCGAATCTTTGCCACTTTCAAAAACCTTATGCACTAGAAACGGGGTTTACATCAAAAGGAGCAATCAAATGATGTTTCTTACCTGGATTCTGGGTGTTTTCTTGTTGTTTGGATGCCCACGAACACCAATCTTCAATCCCATGTTCAACCGAGACTTAAATCTTCAATTCTCTTTACTTTCTCTCTCTACATTCTCTCTTTACACACTCTCTCTAGAATTGGGGTGTTGAGTTGCAAATAAGAGTTGATCAAGCTGATCCGTTTATATATACCGGGCGTTCTCGGACCTTTAACTCATTAGACACATAACCCCAAAAGTTAACTTGGTCTATAACCCATATCCATCTAATTTACATTAAATAATCTCGTCTAATCCCATTATCATTATTTGGCTCGCTTAGAATTTATCGGGGCGTTACACTTCTACCAACACATCAATGACAAATACTGCTGATACTTCTAGGGTGTCTTCAAATTGAAACTTAGAGGCACATAACTCGGAAGAAGGAGCATCAAGTGTTGGAGAGCATGGTGGTGGTGACAATGATGAGGAATTTCTTGATGCTGATAACCACATCATTGATGACAACATCAATGATGTCACACACTCATTGGATCAAGTTAATCTTGATAAGTGTGCTGATGTGGAGGGTGAATCCTTATAGCCAGATCTGAATTTCTCTAATTAGATCTGTCTAAGCAACTTGCTGTGATCCCTCAACTAAGGATCCACAAGGCTCACTCTTCCACAAATATCATTAGAGATGTTGATACAAGGTAAGAACAAGAGGACAAACCCATGATGCAAATGTTTGTCTTCACTCTTGTTTCTTGTCCTAGATAGAGCCAAAAAAATTGATGAGGCTTTAAAGGATGGAAGTTAGGTTGAAGCTATGCAAGAGGAGCTACTTCAATTTAAAAGACAGAAGGTTTGGAACCTATGTCCTCTTCCTCATGGAAAGACTACTACATGAACCAAATGGCTGTTCAGAAATAAGAAGGACGATAGAAGACTTGTCATCAAGAACAAGACCATACTAGTTGTTCAAGGGTATACTCAAGAAGAAGGAATTGACTACATATATGTCTTTGTTCCTGTAGCAAGACTTGAAGCTGTTAGGATATTCCTAGCTTTTGCTGCGTCCAAGAACTTCAAGGTTTACCAGCTTTATGTCAAGTGTGCTTTTCTTTATAGGTGATTGATGAAGAGGTGTATGTCAAACAACCACCTGGGTTTGCAGATCCTGTCTCTGTCACAGTATCTTTGTCAGCATGACTACAAAAGGTGATGGAACTCTCTTCATCAAAGGAACCGGAAATGACATTCTGCTAGTTCAAGTATATGTGGTTGAAATTATCTGTGGGTCAAATAATTCAAAGCTCTACAAAGACTTTGAAAATCTGATGAAAGTCAGTTTTGAAATAAGTGCCATGGGGGAACTCAATTTCTTTCTAGGAATTCAAGTGAAGCAAGTTGACAATGCCATCTTCATAAGTCAGTCAAAGTATGTTCAAGACATACTTAAAAGATTCAACATGTCTGATTGTAAGGTTACTAAGACACCCATAGCCAGAAACCACTCCCTTGGACCTGATCTTGAGGGGGAGTGTGTTGATAAGCATCTCTTCAGGGCAATGATTGGGTCTCTTATGTACCTTATAGCTAGCAGGCCTGATATCATATTTGCTACATGTATTTGTACGAGATATCAAGCAAACCACAGGATGTCACACCTAATCACTATCAAAAGAATTCTAAGATCTCAAAGGTGCTCCATCACTTGGCATTTGGTATCCAAAGAACTCAGACTTTAATCTGTATGCCTATATTGATAGTGACTATGGTGGCTGCAACATGACTGAAAAGTCTACATCAGTGGGATGTCAATTTCTTGGTGGAAGGACAGTCTCTTGGCAATGTAAGAAACAATCTTGTGTGTCTGCATCAACTGTTGAGGCTGAATACATTGCTGCTGTAGGCTGCTGTGCTCAAGTGCTTTGGATTCAAAATCAGATGTTGGACTATGGATTCAACTTCAAGGAGACTCCCATTCACATAGACAACAATAATGCTATCTCAATCATAGAAAATCCCGTGCAACACTCAAGGACAAAGCACATCAATATCATGTATCATTTGATTAGAGATAACTTTGAAAAGGGATTAATCAAACTAGTCAAGGTTAACATAAATGAACAATATTGTAGATACATATGTACCTATTTTATGAGCTTAATGTTAAAGTCTTTCATGTCTTACACATATGTAATAGAATGGGTACTTAATGAAATACAATGTTTGGTTGTGCTTATAATGTTTATTATTTCATTGATTAATAGGTTAACGCTTATTTAACTAACTATATAGGTTTGTGGTTGTTTACATAGTTCTTAGTTAATAATGATTGAGAAATATGGTTAAACTTAATCGTGTGAAGTTCTCATGCGAATGGCCCATGCTAATGGACCATACGCATGAACAACTTCATGCTAATGAACCAGTCGCACGATTGAACCAGAGACTGGATCAGTCGCATGACTGTAACATGAGATTGACTCAGTCGCACGACTGAACACTCAGTCGTGCGAATGGATCAACCGCATGACTCAATCATACGACTGAACCATGCTAATGGTTCAGTCGTCCGAATGAAAAACCCTAACCTATAAATACCACTTAAATCATGAAAAATAGAACACTTTGAAAACCTACATACTAAATCGTACCCTAGCCGTCCAGAGACCTCTAAGAACCTATTCCATGTTCATAGATCACACTATATCGATTACCAATCGTTATTAATGTTTAGATTCAATCTACAATTGTTTCTACGTGCGTTCTCACTGATTGGATCGCCAATCAAATAGGATTCCACACTATTTGACTTGGTATACACGTATATCAGTTAGTATTTCGTTCAATACACGATCCTAATAAGTGTATCAGAGCTTTGGCTCTTGATTTACATGTGATTCGATCGTTTTTGATATAAAAATTGTGTTTTTCCACTAAAAACACAATCTTTTTGTGTCAAACGGTGTCTTAGATGTCTCCAGTTCGTAAAGTTAACTTTTTCCAGCATACGGCTATTCGGGTTAGTGAAAATTCAAGTTTTTGCACCCAAAATACCTTAAACCTTCGAATTCTCAAAATCCAGCAGCTTCAGTCGCACAGTTGACTCAATCACACGACTGAATTCATACGCATCCCTCATACGCACGATTGGACTCATTCGTACCTCCATTCGTACGACTGAACTGTCTAGTCGCATTGTTCATTTGCACCTGTCCATACGCATGATTGACTTATTCGCATTGGTTCATTCGCACGTTTGAACCATTCACATTATTCAGTCACCCAAATAGCCCAATCGCACACCTCTCCATTCGCACAAGTAAAGCAGTTTGCTCCAAAGTCTAAAGTTAAGAGTAATGGAGGATCAGTACTCAGTTTTCATCGCAGGTAGGGATTCAAGGATCCAGAATCTATTGCTTCTGGAAAACGAAGTGGGGAATCACAACAAACCACCGAAGCTAATCACGTTAGATGATTACCCACAGTGGAAACAAAGATTCGAGATCTACTTGAATGGGGTAGATCCAAATCTGTGGGAGTCGATAGAGACGGGGTATAGCATGCTTGTAGGAGCAGATGGAGTCAAACTTACATTAGGGGGCATGACTGATGTACTAAAGGTTAAGTACAATGCTGAGAAGAAAGTCTATGCTTTGCTCACCCAGTCAATTTCGAAGGACATTTTCCATCAATTTTCTAAGAACAAGCAAGCAAAGAAGCTATGGGATGCATTGGAAAAGAGGTATGATGGTAATGCATCATTAAAAGCTCTAAAGGCTAAAGCGTTGAAGGAGTTTGACAACTTCTCATCAATGGGAAAGGAGAGCTTGGACGATGTAATTGATCGGTTCTATCACTTGATGAGTGAGCTACACACTCATGAGTACCACTTCTATGGAAGACAAAGTCTTAAACCTTGCAGATGGTTGCCTGAAAAGTGTGTTTCATTTGTCTCAAATCTCAGACAGAATGATATGGTGTGTTTAGAACATCATACATCATCTTTGTTGCTAACTCATCATCAGAAGTGGAGAGTGGTATGTTGATGGACTTGAAGAATCCATCATAGTCGAAAAAGAAGGCGGGTCCTTTCCCAGCAGGTGGTGTGGTGTATCTCTGAACATCCACATTACACCACACTTCTACCTGACCCGTTGAGTTGTTGTAAACCCTCTTGTTCGTATGTTGTATCCTAGAAAGATACCTTCTTCAGCCTTCTCGCTGAATTTTCCCTCCTGAGTCTTCTTCAGTAGGGTGCACGGAGCGCCAAATGGCTCGAGATACTCTAGATTAGGTTTATGTCGTTGTAGTAACTCGTAACGTCTTTCCATGGCGTTTAACTACCAGAACCCGATTTAGCGTATAACACGCATTTGCAACTGCTTCATTCCAGAATTGGATAGGCAGTTTTGAGTCTGCTAGCATCGTCCGTGCTGTCTCTATCAAGTTGCGATTCTTCCTTTCAGCAATGCCGTTCATCTAAGGAGTGTAGGCAGAGGTGAACTGATGCACAATTCCATTTTCCTTGCAGTAAGCCTCCATCCATTGATTCTTGAACTCGGTTCCGTTGTCTGAGCGCACTTGACATACCTTCAACTTGTATAGGGACTCCAGAGTAGTTACTAATTCCTTGAAAATGTTTCTGATTTGGATTTCAGAAACATCACCCAAGTGAATCTTGAGTAGTCATCAGTAACTACATAGCAGTACAAGTTGCCTGCGATGCTTCTCGTACTGACTGGACCAAACAGATCCATATGAAGAAGTTCAAGAGGAAGTTTGATAGAATGAACTTTCTTTTCCTTATGAGACTTCTTCATCTGTTTGCCCTTCTTGCACGCAACACAGAAATACGGAAGTTGGATGTTTTTGACGTTAAATCCTCTCACTAGATCATTTTGGATCAAGTGATTCATCTTTCGTGGATTAATGTGTCCCATTCTCCTATGCCAGGAGATGGATTCCTTATCAGTAGCTTTTGACAAGAAGCATTGAACTTCATGATCCGTTGTGGAGGCCTTTTATAGATCCAAGACACAATGATCCTTATATCTTGAGACAGACATTAAGACTTGATCCTCCGGGATGACATAGTCCTTTTTCAGGACATAGCACTTCTTGTTGTCAAATATACCTTAAAGTCTTTATCACAAATTTGAGAAACAGAAAGCAAGTTAATTTGAAGTTGTTGGACATAGTTTAACTTGTCAAACTTCACTTTCTGATTACCTAGTTTGACGTTTGATAAGGATCCCTGTTCCCTGTCATGTGCCTAGATGCTCCGCTATCTATAATCCACGTGTTGGTTTCAGCACTATAGCGAACACCCTGCATATTCAATTCGAAAACATTAGTTCAGGTTAGGGACCCAAGCCTTCACTGGCTTGGGTTTCCCAGAGGCATCACACATCATAAATGTAACCCATTGACCGTTCAAGGGTGAGGGAAGCTCAGATGTCTTCTTGTTCTCACTATCAGACAATAAGGTTGATTTTTCCTTCCATAAGCCAGCTTTGTGTAAGGCCTGTTTGTGATAAACAGACGATTGGCTAATGTGTTGAACTTTAGGTTCACTATCCCTTTTAGGTGGCATCACTGAGTTCCTCTTAAAAGAGCTAGGTTTTTGTTCAGGAAATTCAACTTTCCTCCTTGGTGTCTGATAGTAAGGACAATGAGATGCAATGTGTCCATACTCTCCACAACTGTAGCATGATATGCTCTCGGCTTTATGATTTAACTATTTTTGTGGAGATGTATGTGACACCCGGGTGACCTTACTCTGTTTGGGTTTTGAATCTCCTTGTTTAGATGTTTTGTCTGGTTTAACAAAGTTAATTACTTTAACATTTTTAACATCTTTTTCTTTCCTATTTTCTGGACTTTGACATGATGCACGTGATTAGTTAACATTACTGGTCCTTTTAGGTTCAGATTTGACAGTTGTTGAACCAGACTTTTTACTAACCCTTCAAACTCTTTGTCCAGATTAACACAAGACATTTTACCTTTTGCCTTAGAAGTGGCCTCCTTTTGTTTAGTACCAGATTCATTTGATGTACATGTGGAATCTAGATCACTTACAAGAGGAGTGGACACCACATGATCCTTGATTGGATTATCATTAATTGGTTTACATTTTGTGTTCATCAAGATCTCATGGTGGTGGAAGCACTTTATAACCCAATCCCTCCCCTTGTTTCTCTCTCTCTCACTAAGTTTTGGACAATATGAGATGAACTTGTCCAACTGTGCAGTTTTTGCTTTAAGGAATTAACTTCTACTTCTAAAACTGCCTTTTGTTTCTTAGTGTCCTCTAGGGAGTTAAGATAGTACCTAATGTCATTAGCTTGGTTAAAGGCTACTACTTCTGTTTCCCTAAGTTGTTTGTTCAAAAGGTCTATCTTTTCCTTGTAACTATGCTCATTTTGTTTTAGAACTCTATTAGCTTCAATGCACAGTTCCAAGTCATTTACTAAGTTATCATTATGTTGGGTTCAACAATTGAATAAACTGAAGCTTACCAAATCATAATTACATCCAACTGAAGATCTCATTGTACAAGTTCAGAGACCAAGTTGATTACAACAAAACAAGACAATTCAACATGACAAAGTCAACATCAAGACAATTAGAAAGTCAAAATTAGGTCATGTTGTAATATTAGTATAAATAGACCCACTAGTGCATTTATGCAGGTGTGGCTTTTATGTGTGTGTTTCTCATGGTGTAAATCACCATCAAAGGAGAAATCCTCTCCTTTGGGTGAGTTTGATTTCACCAGCCATCTATAATTCTCATTGTAACTTGTTTATCAACATCAATGAAATCATAACATTATTATTATCCATCTCTTTGTTCTATGATTCACACACGTCCACCCATCTTAATTTTGATTTCTAGATCTGAACATGATGAATCCTAAGATCCAAGCTCAATGAATCTGAAATATTGATTTAGCAAAATGGTATCAGAGCTAAACTTGGTCTCTGAACTTGTACAATGAGATCTTTAGTTGGATGTAATTATGATTTGGTAAGCTTCAGTTTATTCAATTGTTGAACCCAAAAATACCCCCTAACTGATGCTTGCCAAATCATAATTACGTCCAACTAAAGATCTCACTGTACAAGTTCAGAGACCAAGTTGATTACAACAAAACAAGACAATTCAACATGACAAAGTCAACATCAAGACAATTAGAAAGTCAAAATTAGGTCATGTTGTAATATTAGTATAAATAGACCACTATGCATTTATGCAGGTGTGGCTTTTATGTGTGTGTTTCTCATGGTGTAAATCACCATCAAAGGAGAAATCCTCTCCTTTGGGTGAGTTTGATTTCACCAGCCATCTATAATTCTCATTGTAACTTGTTTATCACATCAATGAAATCATAACATTATTATATCCATCTCTTTGTTCTATGATTCACACACGTCCACCCATCTTAATTTTGATTTCTAGATCTGAACATGATGAATCCTAAGATCCAAGCTCATGAATCTGAAATATTGATTTAGCAAAATGGTATCAGAGCTAAACTTGGTCTCTGAACTTGTACAATGAGATCTTTAGTTGGATGTAATTATGATTTGGTAAGCTTCAGTTTATTCATTGTTGAACCCAAAAATACCCCCTAAACTGATGCTTGCCAAATCATAATTACGTCCAACTAAAGATCTCACTGTACAAGTTCAGAGACCAAGTTGATTACAACAAAACAAGACAATTCAACATGACAAAGTCAACATCAAGACAATTAGAAAGTCAAAATTAGGTCATGTTGTAATATTAGTATAAATAGACCCACTAGTGTATTTATGCAGGTGTGGCTTTTGTGTGTGTGTTTCTCATGGTGTAAATCACCATCAAAGGAGAGATCCTCTCCTTTGGGTGGGTTTGATTCATCTCTTACTTCATATCCACTGAATAGTCTTATGTCAGCTCCTTCTTTTCCTCCCCACTTCCTTTCTATCACCATCTTACAGGTTTTCTCATCATAGTACACGTTTGAGATGGGAGTGGAGGAATGAGTACCAGATACTACTTTCCTCTTCAATGACTCAGTTGGCTTTACCTTCAACTCAGGGAATACAATTTCCTCTGCTTCCATCTTTTTCTTCTTATCCAGGGGATTGACAAAAGTTTTATCTTTTCTCAAGCAAATTGTCTTTAATAAATTGAAGTTGTTTGTTCTTCTGAACATCTTAAGTATGTTCTCAAATTCATATCCCCTGAACATAGCTGCATGATTGATTAGTTCAAGTTGAGCTAGCTCTTTCAAATCATGAATCTTAAGGGCATTTACAAGAGCTGAGTACTCTGTAAAGAATTGTACCAGCCCTGAGATTATCTTCACCATGAACATGTTCCATGTGCTGTCATACTTCCAGCTATTATCTTTTGATCTACCTTGCCCTTGGGAGTAGACGCCCCTCTGATCAGTTCTGCAGTAGTCAGTCCTTCTTGCAGCCAACTGAGATGGTTCTGCAAACCATTCAGGGTAATGTGGAGCACTGGGGCAAGTAGTTCTTGATCTTTTTGGTTCAACACATGTCTTCAGCTGACACTCTCTGCTTCTGGGTTTGGTCCTTGTCAATTCTTCTCTAGTTTCTTGAGTTTTTCTTTCTTTTCATTGATCAATTGAAGAGTTGCAGCCCTTAAAGAATTTGTCTTCATGTTGGCAATCCGTCTTCTTGTGAATCCCTGACTTGAGAGATATTCCTTCATTTCCTTATCAGACATATTATAAGGATCAGGAAAGATTCATGGGATGAGGATGATTTCTTCATTTGTGACAGTTATGTAGGGGACCCCTTCTTGGCAGTGGTATTTCATACCCTGTTGATTTCTTCAAGATGAATCTTTATGTTTTGGACTATCCATTGTCATTGTTTTCTCATATTCAGTGTCTTTGTTGGATCAATCAACTTTTACTTTCTCTTCATCCTCCTCATTCTCTCATAAGTCATTCAACAACTTCATTAGGATCGTAGCCTTGATTGATCAAAACATGGCCTTAATCATCAAGTCATCAGTTTGTGCTTTTGTTACCATGTCTTCCCTGCCTATTCTGCTTTAATAGGCTGTCCATGAGAACACCTTTTCTACTTCATATCCACCAACAATTTCTCCTTCTTCTAGATCAATTGCTCCAGCCATTTTTTCAACTGAGCTTCTACCTGCTCATGTTCTTCCAAAAGTCAGCATTACTGCTAAACTTCTTGGTCATCTTTTTGTTTCTTTGCTGGTTCTTCTTCATTATTGGTCTCTTCTTTACCTTGGCTTTTTCAGCTAAATACTTCCTCTTTCGTGAGTAAGTTTGAAGTTGAGGGCTAGAGGTTTCATTGTCTTTGGTTCAGGGACTGTTTCAGGCTTGGCTCTTGATCCTTTCATTTTACTTTTCCTCTTTTCTTTTCTGTTTTAGTTTCAGTTTCTTCTTTCCTTTCTTTTTCATATCTTTCTTTGAGTATTTTTTGTTCTTCTTATGAGATAGCAGGACAATTTGCAGAGTTAATTTTTTTCCAAAGGCACTGGTGCAGGATCGTTCAAGGGCTTGAACACAATTACAACACAACAACACAATGAGGAATTAACTAAACGTTAATCAAACAGTGAACTGGGTAACCAAAGGTGATGCAGAGAACACAAGTAAAGCAAGAGACAGAACAAGAGAGTATAGTTTTCAAGGTAGCAGTATATTGCTTTCTCAAGTTCTTTTACAAGTGTTACAAAGCATTACTGAAAGATACAAGAACTTGGAATACTTATACTACAACCTACAGCCGGCTATACTATGAAAGCCAGCTGGATACAATTGACTAGACACTAACAAAATCAATTGTAGGATCAAAAGGCATATCTGCCTTTTGACCTTGTGACTATGACATGCCATAGCTCACATCCTTATACATTATAAAAAGGATAAAGTACATAAAGTGGAAAGTTTCAGACTCAAGACCTCAATGTACAGTTACCAAAAGCATGGACCTTTTCACCAACTCTTGTAAGTTGGTGACTTATCAGAGACGCAGCGGAAAAGGTGCTTTATGGAACAGTACATCAGATAAAGCATGTGTACTAAAAGTCTTCGGAAGAAATCTGTCTTCATAGGTTGAAGCTTCGGAAGACTTTGTCTCTTCAAGCTTCGGAAGACTTCATGTTAGGCTTCGGAATATTGGTCTTGGCTTCGGAAGATATTACACTTAGAGTATTTTCTAATGCTTTGTGTAATTCTTCCGAAGCATTCTTCACTTCAGTACTTAGTGCATGTTGCTGAAACACTTAGGCAGTTTTGGGTTGCATCAGACTTCAGGAATCCTTACAAACTCCCCCTAGGCTGATGCTACCAAAACACCTAGAAGATCTTTAAATGTTTGTAGTCTTCAGAATAATCAATACCATCCCTTTCTTCATTTGATGGTCAGGATCATCAAGACTCTCATAGTATCTTCTCATTTCAAAGAGATCATGCAGAGGTAAGTTGATTATGTCTTGCCATGAGTAGACATTTTCAACACCTTGATCTCTGATAACATTCCATCTTTCTGGATTGGTAGAGTAAGTCCAGGATAAGATGGGTGTCTCGGTTGCTAGAGGAGCCACTTGCATAGGAGTTGATTGGGCTGCCTCATCATGCACTTCCTCAGGTTGATCTGATTCACCCTGGGGAGTAGAGGTAGATGACTTTGGCTTCTTCTTTTTAGTCTTTGGTTTAGAGGCCATTTTCTTCTTCCTCTTTAATGTCTTTAACTGAGAAGACTGGTCTGCAGCACCATGTTGATCATCAGTGTCTTTCTCAGTTGGGTGTTCCTCCCTCACAGGTTCAGAAGGAGAGGGAGTTTGACCCTGTCTTGGATCAGAAGATGAAGTTTGCTGAGGCTCAGCTGGAGGTTCTGGTTCAGGTGTCTCTGGTTGTTCAAACTTGACCTCCACTTCAGGTGGGACTTGACTTGGAAGAGAGTGCAAATCAATGAGTTCACCACTTTTAATCTTCTGCTTGATTACCCTTATATGCTCATCCATTGTAGATAGAGACATGGGACCAAGTCTCCTTCCGGAGAATCCATATGACTTCAAGAAGCTCATCATTCTTTGTCTGTCAGCAGACTTCTTTGCATTCTTTTGAATGATGGCTCTTGACTTTGCAGCTTCTTCCCTTAGCTTCCTTTTGGTTGTTTTTCTTTCTTTGACTAACTCAAGCTCAAGTTGCTTTAAGTACTCGAACTCAATGAAGTCATAGGACAAGGGAAGAAGTGTATTTGCCTGATAGAAGCCTGTGGCACTCAGGTAGTTTATCATTTTGATTCTATCCTCTTCTTTATCTACCTGAGGTTCTTGTGGAGCCACATCTTCCTGTGCAGGACTTTCTTGAACTGGAGAGAGAGTGGGAGTATGCTTGTGAAGTCTTTTCTGTCTCCTCTCCTCTTTGAATTGGAGAAGTAACCTTGCATCCTCTTCTCCTTTATCTCTCTTGACACTTCCATGTCAGCCAGTTCATTCAACTCTTCTAAGGGGAGGGAGATGATTTCATCAACATCATAGTTCCTGGTCTGTAAATAATTAATCCTGACTGCCCTTTGTTCATCATTTTGAGTATTTGGTCTGGGGGCAGCCCTGATTGCAGCTTGCATGAATTTTGATGACCCAGAAGAACTTTCTCCCCTTAGCCTCCTTTTCCTCTCTCTCTCTCTCCTCCTCATTTCCTCAGGAGTCATTATCCTTTTCCCTTTGTCACCAACAGACCTTTGTGACTCAGGGTGGATTGAGGCTTGGCCTTCATTGCTTGGTGTAGCTTCCATGCTCTGGCCAGAGAGAGGCTGAGAAACACCTTCACCAGCAGGTGTCTCAGATGGAGTTTGGACCTCTGCAGCAGTTGTTGATGGTGAGACAGGGGTCTCAGGTTCTGCCACTGGGCCTTCAGCCAAGGTTTCCCCTATGAAACTAATCTTAGGGTCCACCTCAGCATCCAGTTGACCGATGACATTGCCTGATTGCCTAAGTCTCCTTCTTAGAGAGAACTCTGCAAGGATCCTGTCTTGGATTCTTTGAGCCAGCCTGTCAGCTTGTCTAGATTTGCTTGGGTTGACAAGTGGCATGTTGACCAAATCCAGTCCTTCATAGAAGCTCAGGCTTTGGAACTGAAAGACTTCTTGTTGACCTTGAACTCTGTGAAGTATGAGGGCTCTTCTGTCATCATCATACCTCCATCTGATAATGTAGTTGCCAGTTCCATGTGGTGGAGATGAGACAGCCCTTGGTATACCTTCCTCAAAGAGACTCCTGATGAGAGAGTCTATAGAGTCCACATTAATGTGAACTTGAGGAAGTTGCTGAGAATGCACAACAGCAAGTGAGGATGGTGAGTCCTCTATGTCCATTCTCTTTGAAGAACTCCCAGGTTCTGTGGTTGTGATAACTTTCTCCCCCTTTTTGGTAGCATCACCCACTTGCATAGGTGAGCTGGAGGATAAATCAGTCACTTCCACAGGTTCTTGTGTTCCTTTGAGCTCTCCTTAAAGGTCTCTCAGCTAGTTTTTCCTGCAGATATGAAATCTGGAGTTGCTGATCATTGACCCTGTTTTGCAGGGTAGTCACCTGAGATTCCAAGTGACTAACCTTAGAGACTAGATAGGTGCATGTTTGTGACAATTGTTGTACCTTTAGTCTCAAATTCCCCTCATCTTCATCAGAAGAATCACTGGGGGATGAGAGGATTGGACCAAAGTCCCTTCTCTCACCACCAGCTTGAGTTTCTTGGCTGCTGGTTTTCCTCTGCTCACTGGCAACCTCAGTTAAGATGCCAATGGGCTGAGTTGCCATGGTTGAGGTCTTAATGATGTAATCACTTTCAAAAGTGAGAGCCTCTTCCATATGGACATCCTGAACAGGTTCAGATGTGTCCACCTCAGTAATAGGTGACTGATGAGGGATAGACTGAGGAGAGTCAGAGGTACTCATCTCTCTTTGAGTAGGGGAGGAGAAGAGAGACTCATGGTACTCACTGAATCCTAAGTCTTCATCAGTGTAAAAGGATAGGTTGGGAATTGGTTGGTTTAGATCCAAAGGCTGGGGATGGTAGCTGTCCCCTGAAGGTTGTTCACTTGAGTGTTGAGACTCAGAGTGAAGGCTTACAGTTGTTGGGCTAATGAGCTCATCAGGTTGAGCTTGAGGAACCTCAGCCCTGATAGGTAAAGTAATGGGAGTGGTTTGCTCCTCAGGAGAAGTGGGAGCTCTGGAGTCCACTTCTTCCTGTAAGGTTGAGTATTTGGGGGCCTGCACAGACTCAATAGCCTGAGCAGGGGTTCGTTGGGATTTTCTTTTGTAGGTGATGAATATTGGAGGTTGTGAAGAGGGTAGGAGAGCAGTAGGTGTGGGTTCAACACTAGCTTGGACTGCTATGTTGTCACCTTGAGCAATGAGCTCTAACATTTTTGGGACTAGGGCTGTTTCTACCCCTGAGAAGCCTACAGTTGGCTTCTTCATAATTTTAAAGATGCCGGGCTTCATCTGTCCCAGTTTAAGAATATTGCCTGTTTCCCTCAACTGTGAGCCCAGTTCACAGTTAAGAATGTGTTGAACATATCTAGGAAACATGTAATATTCTAAGGAGTCTAAGTTTGCAAGTAAATTAGTATAAACACAATTGTGAATACCTGAACTTGACCCCCTGAACCATCCCATGAACTATAAAGGAGATCCTCAGGAATCTGGTCCCATCCACCATGCTTGTTTGATAAGCTGTGGATAACCACATGGAGCAGGTATTTCCACTGGGATGAGACCTTCCCTTTCCTGAAGGTCTTTACAGAGAAATCTCCTTCATAGCCCATCTGCTCGAAGGAATGATTACCGCTTTTTTTGGAAGAACACTTCACCTGCTTCATCATCCAGCTGAAGATGTCGGTTGATGATGGCCGGAGTGATGAAAATTGTTCTCCCCTGCACTGTGGCAGACAGTGCCTTCTCCCCATCCATAATGACCTCTTGGCAGGTCTTCCAGAATTCAAGCAAATGATCCTCATATAGAGGAGGATCAATGGTTAGGGAGGTGAAGTAGTGAGACAAAGACAAGAAACGGCAAACCTCTGAGAAATGAGGATCTTTGTCAGAGCATAACAGAGCAACCTGATTGTGTTGTCTGTGTAGCTGCATGGCAAAGTGAGGATCATTTCTGTGTGTAAGGTCAGCCATTGTGAGGTAGCTCAGAGATGAAGAGAAAAGAATGGGAAGTAAATTTCAGAGAGAAAGCTTTGGGTTTTAGGTATGGAAGAAAAGCATGATAGAAGAGGGGGAAACCGTTGGGTTTATATGAGAGAGAAGGATTTCAGATAAAGTTTAATGAAAGAGGATAAACTTTGAAATCCGTATGTCGGTCCCACCTCTGAAAAAGTAGTTTACTTTTTGCTCAAAAAGTAGTTTTCTTGGAATTCGAAAAGCTTCCGAAAGTAATTTGTCTTCGGAAGTTTGATTGAAAAAGCTTCCGAAGCTAAAGTGACTTCGGAAGAATTTTCCTGAGAGTCTTAAAGATTTATGCTTCGGAAGAGAAATAAACTTTTGGATGCTTTGTATAAGAATGAACAAAGCTTCCGAAAGTAATTTTTGCTTCGGAAGGAAAAAGTCCTTAAAAATGAATAAGTGTCTAAGTTGAGAATTTTAAGCTTCGGAAGATAAATTTTGACTTCTTCCGAAGGTAAAATTCTTAGACAGTCATTTATTTTGAAGACATATTTTTCTTCCGAAGGTAAAATGTTATCTTCCGAAGTGTCAGAAAATTTTCAAGAATCCAAGGAAAGTCTTCAAAAAGAGTTTTTCATTCAAAGAAAACATGAGCTTATGAAAGTGATGAACTAGACAACTTAGGACACACATATTTTAAGAAGAAATAATTAGAATTAGTTTTTAAAAAATCTACTCAAAGTTAATCATCCCAATAGCTGATATCAGATATTTAATCTCTGTTCATCAAAAGCTTTTGTGAACAGATCAGCATATTGTTCATCTGTGTGAACTTTGACTAGTTTAATTAACCCCTTTTCATAGTTATCTCTTATTAAATGATACCTGATGTTGATGTGTTTGGTCCTTGAGTGCTGCACAGGGTTCTCAGTGATAGAGATAGCACTGTTGTTGTCTATGTGGATAGGAGTCTCTTTGAAGTTAAATCCGTAGTCTAGCATCTGATTTTGAATCCAAAGCACTTGAGCACAGCAGCTTGCAGCAGCAATGTATTCAGCCTCAGCAGTTGATGCAGACACACAGGTTTGTTTCTTGCATTGCCATGAGACAACCCTTCCACCAAGGAATTGACATCCCCCAGATGTAGACTTTGCAGTCATGTTGCAACCACCATAATCACTGTCTGTATAGGCATACAGATTGAAATTAGAATTCTTTGGATACCATAAACCAAGTGTTGAAGCACCTTTGAGGTATCTTAAAATCCTTTTCACAGTGATTAAGTGAGACATCTTAGGATTAGCTTGATATCTTGCACAAATACATGTAGCAAACATGATATCAGGCCTGCTAGCTGTAAGATACATAAGAGACCCAATCATAGCCCTGTATAAGTGCTCATCTACACACTCCCCCTCAAGATCTGGACCAAGAGAGTGGTTTCTGGCTATGGGTGTCTTAGCAGTCTTACAATCAGTCATGTTGAACCTCTTGAGTATATCTTGAATATACTTTGACTGACTTATGAAAATGCCATCTTCAACCTGCTTCACTTGAATTCCCAGAAAGAAATTAAGTTCTCCCATTGAACTCATTTCAAATCTATCTTTCATCAGCTTTTCAAAGTCTTTGCAGAGCCTTGAATTGGTTGAGCCAAAGATGATGTCATCCACATATACTTGAACTAGCAATGTCGTTTCCTTGTCCTTTGATGAAGAGAGTTCCATCTATAGTACCTCTCCTGTAACCATGTTTACAGAGATACTCAGACAGTGTCTCATACCACTTCCTGGGTGCCTGATGCAGCCCATAGAGAGCTTTGTCAAGCTTGCAGACATAATCAGGATGATCAGGATCTACAAAACCAGGTGGTTGTTTGACATAAACCTCCTCATCAATCACTCCATATAAGAAAGCACACTTTACATCAAGTTGGTAGACCTTGAAGTTCTTGGATGCAGCAAATGCCAGGAATATCCTAACAGCTTCTAGTCTAGCTACAGGAGCAAAGACATCAGTGTAGTCAATCCCTTCTTCTTGTGTGTATCCTTGAACAACTAGTCTAGCCTTGTTCTTGATGATGATTCCTCTATCATCCTTTTTATTCCTAAAAACCCATTTGGTTCCAATGGTAGTCTTCCCATGAGGAAGAGGACAAAGGTTCCAAACTTTCTGTCTTTTGAATTGAAGCAGCTCTTGTTGCATAGCTTCAACCCAACTTCCATCCTTTAGAGCCTCCTCAACTTTCTTTGGCTCTAACTGGGATAGAAAACAAGAGTGAAGACAAACATTTGCTTCATGGGTTTGCCCTCTTGTCTTTACCCCGAGATAACATCTCCAATGATGTTTGTAGTAGGATGAGACTTGTGGATCCTTAGCTGAGGGATCACAGCAAGTTGCTGAGATAGATCCAAATTTGAGAAATTTAGATCTGGTCTTGAAGATTGATCCTCCACATTATCACACTTATCAAGATTAACTTGATCCAATGAGTGTGTGACATCATTGATGTTATCATCTATGGTATGGTTATTAGCATCAAGAGATTCTTGATCACTTTCACCATCACCATTGTTATCTTCTGCAATTGAGGTGTCTTTATCTGGTTGAGAGGCCTCTGAACTGGAATTTGAAGGCATGCCAGATGTATCAGCTGGATTTGTCATTGTTGTGCTGATAGAAACTCATTTGCTGAAGTGTTCCAACTGGAGCTGAAGGTCTTCCAAGCTCAAATCTTGGATCAGGATCACCTGTATTTAAATTTTCTGCAGATCCTGAAACATGCTCACAAGATTTATTAAAACAGTTGGTAACTAAATCAAGATCAAATAGCCAATCCGGACCAGAACCAGCCACACTGGGAGTGTGCTCATTGAAAGTCACATTGGCTGACTCCTCAATGATTCTAGTTCTGAGATTGTATACTCTATAAGCTTTAGCTTGAGAAGAGTATCCAATGAAGTGTCCATCGTCTGATTTCTCAGCAAACTTGGCAACTTGATCTTTGGTATTCAAGATGGTGCAGGGACATCCAAATGACCTGAGAAAACCAATGAAAGGTTTCCTCTTGTGCCAAAGTTCATAAGGAGTCTTACCATGTGTCTTAACTACTAAGACTCTGTTTTGCACATAGCAGGCAGTATTAACTGCCTCTGCCCAGAAGGTGATAGGCAGTTTAGAGTCAGACAACATAGTTCTTGCAGCTTCAATAAGTGTCCTGTTTCTCCTCTCAGCAACTCCGTTTTGCTGAGGAGTCCTGGGAGCACTGTATTGTCTTGTAATACCCTTTTCATCACAAAATGTATCAAGGATTTGGTTTTTGAATTCAGTTCCTTGATCACATCTTATGGTTTTGACCTTGTGATCACATTGATTCTCAATCTTTAAGATGAAATTCTTTAGAATCTCAGGAGTCTCATCTTTAGTTCTAAGAAAGAAAACCCAAGTGAATCTTGTAAAATCATCTGTGATCACTAGACAGTATAAGGTCCTTCCTAAACTCATTACACTGGTGGGGCCAAAGAGATCCATATGTAATAAGTGTAGGGGAGTAGTGATGGAGTTCCTTTCCTTAGGCTTGTGAGATACCTTGTGTTGCTTCCCTTTCAGGCATGCAACACAATGATCATCACTTGTAAACTCTTTCTTTGGCATTCCAGTTACCAGATCATGTTTGATTAATTTATTCATATTCTTAAAGTTTACATGGCACATTCTTTTATGCCATAGGAAAGACTCATCACTATTTGCTTTAGATAGAAAGCATGAAACTTCTCCAGAGGGAGATGTTTCTTGCAAATCCATCTTGTACATGTTCCCTTTCCTGGGGGCTCTGAGCAGAATATGCTCATGAGGAATGACCACTCCAGGTTGAGAACAATGCACTCATGCTCAGTGAAGAGCATGTTATGACTCTGATCACAAAATTGAGATACACTCAGAAGATTGTACCCAAGCTCCTTAACAAAGTTTACCTTCTCAATGCTGAGCTTACCATTTGTGACCTTGCCCCTTCCATAAATGTAACCACCTTCATTTCCTCCAAAAGCAACTGGTCCTCCATCAATTTCTCAAAATTATGAAGTAAAGACCTATCGCCTGTCATGTGCCTGGAACAGCCACTGTCATTATCCAGACATTCTTGTTTGTCTTGAGCTGTTCCTGCACAAAGAAAATGATTAGTTACATTTGGAAACCCAAGCCTTACTTGTCTTGGGTTCAGTAAGTGTAATAGAAGGTAATGCAACAGTAATAGATCCTATGGTTGTACAGAGGGGATCTTCGGCTGTTGTTGATGGAGAAACCTCAGTCATTTGGTCTTTCTTAGACTTCCACACCACCTTTGGAGTCTTGGACTTGACCTTCAAAACCTTAGAAGCTTTTGGAGCTTCACAAGTTTTAATGACTGATACTTCGGAAGAATCTACAGTCACTGCAGTAGACTTTAGTACTTCGGAAGAACTCCTTTCTTCCGAGACCAACTTTGCTTCCGAAGGTAATTTTCCATTTACCTTCTTCTTTGATTTGGAGCTTCCGAAGGAAACAGACTTTCCTTCCGAAGCTTGAGACTTCTTGAGATTCTTTGAAGTCTTTGTATTGGTCATGTGGATAGTACTTTTAGGATTGTATGGACAATCCTTGGCAATATGAGAAGTACTTTCACACATAACACACAGCATTTTCTTCTTCAAAGAAATCTCCTTTTGAGAGCAAGACTGGCCTTGGTCACATCCCTTTTTCACCTTCATCTTGGTAGATTCAGATACAGTTCCCTTGGGCTGTGAACTGTTCTTGGAATTTGATGGTCCAGGCTGTGCAGCAGTGGTACACAGCAGCTCAGTCTTCTTCTTTGTACTGAGATGATTTGAACATGAACCAGAACTCTTGATAAGAGGCTTGGTGGATGTCTTCAGTCCTTATTGCTTTGAAACCTGCAGAGATGAACACTTGTTTCTGCTTAGCATCAAAGGTAGCCTTGATTTCTTGAGCCTTCTTTGCTTTCCTTTTGCTCTTCCTGATCAAGTTCTTTCTCTTGGACTTGGTCATCACAGTTAATTTCTTCTCCTCAGAAGGATAGTGGCCCTTGGAGGAATCCTCTTCTTCACTCTTCTCAGAGGGATTCCTCACTATCACTTCTTCATCATCCTCACTTACTGGATCTATGAGAGGAAGCTCATCTTCACAAGTTCCACACCTAGGAGATCTTACAGACAAGATTGTGTGTGGAGGAGCTATCTCATTTGATCCCAGTCCCTGTCTATTTTGATAACAAACCTTATTGTGTAGGGATGAGGATATCATGTTCTTGAAGGTCTCTTCTTCAAGAACACTTTTCTCTGCCAGGGCTTTGCTGATCACAAGCTCAGCCTGGCACTTAGTCAACTTAGTGATGAGATCTTGGATCTGAGTTTTAAAATCTGTATGTTCATGTTTTAGTACTGAAATAGTTTTCTCCAAGTCTTCTATCTTTAACTTGTAATCATTTTCAGACTTTCTAAAGTCAGATTTTAATATGTTTAATGACTCAAGATCAGATCTCATCTCTAGGTTGTAGGACCTGTATCTATTTACTTTAGCAATGCATTCAGGGGAGCAAAGATGTTCTAATACCTTGGCTTCATCATGATCAGCCATCAATGCTTGGTTTGGAGAAGCATCCTCCACCTGAAAACTCCAGTCAAATCCTCCCTCTTCAACAGCAACCGCAGCATGTTGCTTTGTCTTCTCAGCCTGAGGGGTATTGTTGGTGTAGTTTGGTCTGAGTTGTGTTTGACCCCCATTTGCTCTGGGTGCCTTACACTCCCTGGCGAAGTGACCCATAAGGTTACAATTGTAACACTTAACTTTGCTTTTATCCAGCCCAAACTTACCACTGGTAGCATTGCTTGGAAATTTTCTTCCTGTCCTCTTGTAGAACTTCTTGGCTCTGTGAGTGAGAAGAGCCATCTGCTGAACTATCTCCATGTATTCCAGGTCATCTGGATGGATACAGTCTAGATCTTCAAGAGTGAAGAGATAATTTCCACAGCTTTCATCTGCAGACACAAAGGCTTGAGAAGAACTTGTCTCTTGGAATGGGCTTCCTTGAGTAAAGTTCTCCCTTGGTGTCTCCGGGAAGGTGATGAAAGGACCCTTTTGTGAGTTGTCAGGGTAGCATAGAGATGATGTTGGGGTTCTATGCTGTCCCTTTCAACCACATGAAGGGCTGAACCCATTTGATTGTTAGAGTTGCCAGATGAACCTTGTAAGTTCATTTCCATCTGGTATCCACTGAGAATCCCATATAACTCTGTCAGAGTAAGAGTTTTAAGGTTCTCAGTCCTCTTGATTACCACACAATAGTGTGTCCATTGCCTAGGAAGTGAGGACATGAACTTCCTTACAATGTCTCTGTTCTCAAGAGGAACTCCTCCATCCACAAGGGTATCCACAATCTCAACATACCTGAAGTATTGTTGGGTCATGGTTTCACCTGTTTTAAAGGTGAAATTTTCAAACTGCTGCTTCAGAAGATCTTTCTTGTTCTCCTTGGCTTCAGAGGAGCCTTCATACATCAGCTTCAGTGCATCCCACAGCTGTTTAGCTGTTTTGCACTTCTTAAAACCTCTGTACACAGAGTTTGGGATAGCAGTCTGAAGAGCAGTCATGGCCTTCCTGTCAATCTCTACTCTTTTCCTATCTTCATCTGAGTAGTTGGCCACATCTTTAGGAATCATACCAGCACCGGTAGCAGAGGGGGTGCTAGGTATGAAAGGTCCATATTCAACAGATTCCCACATTCTTGAGTCAAGAGACCTGATGAAGCCTTCCATCCTCATGCACCAGGTGTCGAAGTCATCAAGAGTGATCAATGGGGATTTGTTCATGGTTCCAGTCTCCATATCAGTCTTTGAGATGGAAGCCATTTGAAAAAGTTTAGTTTTTGTGTGTGTGAGGGATCTTAAGATGGTTAGATCTTATATCACGAGCCTGAATGCTCTGATACCAATTGCAGGATCGTTCAAGGGCTTGAACACAATTACAACACAACAACACAATGAGGAGATTAACTAAACGTTAATCAAACAGTGAACTGGTAACCAAAGGTGATGCAGAGAACACAAGTAAAGCAAGAGACAGAACAAGAGAGTATAGTTTTCAAGGTAGCAGTATATTGCTTTCTCAAGTTCTTTTACAAGTGTTACAAAGCATTACTAAAAGATACAAGAACTTGGAATACTTATACTACAACCTACAGCCGGCTATACTATGAAAGCCAGCTGGATACAATTGACTAGACACTAACAAAATCAATTGTAGGATCAAAAGGCATATCTGCCTTTTGACCTTGTGACTATGACATGCCATAGCTCACATCCTTATACATTACAAAAAGGATAAAGTACATAAAGTGGAAAGTTTCAGACTCAAGACCTCAATGTACAGTTACCAAAAGCATGGACCTTTTCACCAACTCTTGTAAGTTGGTGACTTATCAGAGACGCAGCGGAAAAGGTGCTTTATGGAACAGTACATCAGATAAAGCATGTGTACTAAAAGTCTTCGGAAGAAATCTGTCTTCATAGGTTGAAGCTTCGGAAGACTTTGTCTCTTCAAGCTTCGGAAGACTTCATGTTAGGCTTCGGAAGATATTGGTCTTGGCTTCGGAAGATATTACACTTAGAGTATTTTCTAATGCTTTGTGTAATTCTTCCGAAGCATTCTTCACTTCAGTACTTAGTGCATGTTGCTGAAACACTTAGGCAGTTTTGGGTTGCATCAGACTTCAGGAATCCTTACAACTAACGGTGATTTTGGGAATAAAGACACTAGGCCTCTGCCTCAGTTAATTGAGAATTGTTTTTATGAATTCCCAGAAATCATCATCAATTGCTTGAATTGTTTTAGATTCAAAACTATCCAGTGCACTGAAGAGTTCTTCAATTCACCTTTTTCAAGTTTATCACCAGTTTTTTCCAGATACACTACCATTCTAAAACTTTGATCTTTATCTCAGTTTGACTTGCATCACCTCCTTGTTCGTCATTCTCATCTGCTGATTTGTTATTCATCATCACAACCTTTTCTTGTTTTTCTTTCTCATCATCATCATCACTTTAGTTTTTTTGATCATCATTTCAACTCGTATATTCTTTTGTCTGGCTCTCAATTTCTTTTCAAGTTTTGAGATGATTCAAACTTGTTCTTCTATGATGTTTTCTTGTTCCTCCATTGCCATCGTTTGTATTTCAAGAGTATCTACATGTCCACTCACTTCTTCTCTTGAGTGTTTTAGTGTAGGCTTTTAAGTTCTCAATCTCCTTGTCTTGTTCTTTCTTTCAGCTACTATTTCTCTTTAAGTTCTTTCAGTTCACATTCTTTCTCATCCAGTTTCAGGATTCTGTCATGATGATTGCAACTCTCCTGTTTTAGGTTCTTTCCATCCTTTCTACTTTAGTACAGCTCAGAGATTAATTCATCCTTTTCATCAGGCTGTTGATGTTGATTCACATAGCTCTCTGAGGGAGCAGCGTCAGAAGGTTCTTTCATAACTTTGGTTTGATCATGATGATCCTCCTCATTAGAGATGATTAAGATGCACTTGTTGATCCTTCTATTTCCAGGTGATCATGGATGATGGTAAAGGTTGGTAAGGAGAAATAGGTGATTGGTGTGGTGATATTGGAGATTGATGATGGGTGATATAGGTGTAGGTAAGTGGTTATTGGTGGTTTTGTTGTGAAGTTGAAAGTGGAGGTTAGGTAAATGTTTGTAGAGATGGTTATGGAGAAGTTTAAGGTATTTGTTGTGGTAATGGCATTGGTGATGGTATGGTGATGTTATTGGTGATGGTATTGGAGATGTTATTGGTGATGGTTGTGGATTTGGTTGGCTATTGGTTGTGGAGGTGGTTGAGCTTGCCGCTTGATGTATTTGTTGAAGCATCTAAGAAGAAGGGGTGAAGGGGCCCCTGTAAAAGTTCCTTGTGTCCTTCTACTTGAGTCTTATAGGATCTTGCATCATAATGAGGAATGTTAAGCACAATGTCATGAAATGATTCATTGATTATACATTGAATGAATCTGGGGTACATTAGAAACTTGTATCTCACCCTTCTTGAATGTTGGAGATTAGGCCATTGAATACATATGCAGACACAAACTTGACCTTCCTAAGCAAAAACCAACTTTATAATGAACTCGGGCTAAACTTTTACAAAGAAATAGAGACCAACGATTTCATTATTCATCTGAATCCTCAGTAGATGTTGATGAGATACTCGACCAATTCATTATCAAAAGTATCCCAGATCACCTCCATCTAAATCACTATTCTGAGGGAAATACCAGGAGGTGACTATCATGAATAGAACAGAAACCAAGACCATCATGCTTGGGTTCCTTATTCTAATTAGTTCTTTTTGTTGTAGGTTCATCCACACAGGTCTAATAGCCTATGGTACGTAGACAGTGAGTGCTCCCGACACATGACTGGAGATCGTTCCCTCCTTCATGATTTCAAGTACATACAAGGAACTACTGTGGCATTCGTGGAGATTCAGAAGGTGGTAGGATTACAGGAGAAGGATCGGTGACAAATGGGATGCTAAGCTTTGATAGAGTGAATTACTATGAACAACTGAATTTCAATCAGCTAAGCGTGTCTCAGATCTGCGACAAAAAATATTCCACTCACTTTGCAGACACTCACTACTACATTCTGAAACCTGGATTTCAGATTCCTGAAGAATGGGTTGTCTTAAAGACTCCGAGGAAGAATAATACATATGTCTTAACCTGTGTTCTGCATCACCTAAGGAAGAAACATGTCTTTTGTCTAAAGCATCATTTGATGAGTCATAGCTTTGGCATAGACGTTTGGGGCACACTAACTTTAAAAATATGAACAAGTTAGTCAAAGGAAACCATGTAATTGGTCTTCCTAAAAAGAATTCATTTTTATTTATCATGTTCGGCGTGCCTCAAAGAAAAACAACACAAATCGTCTCACAAAACCAAGCTGGTGAACACTAACAATACTCCATTGAAGTTACTTCACATGGATCTTTTTGGACCAAGTCATGTAATGAGTATGGGAAAGAAACAATATTGTTTAGTGATCATTGATGACTTTTCTCTATTCACATAGGTGTTCTTCCTACTTCATAAAAATGAAGCATCCCAAATCATTCAAGAATTTATCATGAAATTGAAAATCAACTTGATCTCAAAGTCAAAATAATAAGAAGTGATAATGGTACAGAGTTCAAAAATGAAAATATGAGTTCCTTTTGTGCAACCAAAGGCATTGCTCATCAATTCAGTGCAGCTAGAACTCCTCAACAAAATGGGGTAACTGAAAGGCGAAATAGAACACTGATTGAACAGCAAGAACGATGCTAGCCGATGCTAAACCGCCAATCACCTTCTGGGCAGAAGTAGTTAATACATCGTGCTTTGTGCAAAATCAAACTCTGATTGTTAAAGAAAGTAACATGACACCTTATGAACTGATCTTTCATAGGAAACCATTTATTGGATTCCTCAAATCATTTGGTTGTATAGTCTCAATATTAAACACATGTGATCATTTGGGAAATTTTCATCTAAGTCTGATGAAGGATTTTTTGTAGGTTATTCTTCCGTCTCAAAGGCTTATAGAGTGTTCAATACTAGACTGAACATTATCGATGAATCTACAAATGTTCAATTCAAAGAACATTCGTTTCCCAGATCTACAAATGGTCCTGATTGGTTGTTTGATATTGACACTTTTACTAAATCATTTGACCAATTTCACTTGTCTGCAGGAAATATACATTCAGGTGACACTTCATCAACTGTAGAAAGAAGAGATAACTATCCATTGATTCCACCTACATCTGATGAACATATAATGAAGAAGTTCCTCTTCAAGCTGATCCCATCAGACATCTGTCACAAAACCTTAGTGTTTCTTCTGAAGAAGGTCCTAGCCTGGTACCATCTCACTCAGATGACTTGTCACATGAGATCAGAAATCAAAAACAGGCTTCTCATCCAGAAGAAACTCAAGGTACATCAAATGATGCAAGCAACCTCAGTGCTACTAAAGATGTAACAGTTACTGAAAGATAGTTGACAATCTTCATAATTTAACAACAATACAAGATGAAAGTGCCTCTGACCATAATAACTGAATGTCTCCAATCTTGATGTAACTATTGCTCGTGACACCATTCCAACCACAAGAATACACAAGAATCATCTAGTTAAAACCATTATTGGTGATCTTAATGAGAGGGTGACAAGAAGCAAGTCTAGTATTGCAAACATCTGTTTGTTCTCCTGCTTTCTATGTCAAATAGTACCCAAAAACATCAAAGAGGCGCTTCAAGACAATAGTTGGATTGAAGCAATGCAGGAAGAATTGCTCCAATTCAAGAAGCAAGAAGTATGGCAGCTGGTAGATCTTCCTGAAGGACAATACCCTATCGGTACCAGATAGCTGTACAGGAACAAGACTCATGATAGAGGGATAGTCATCAGAAATAAAGCAAGAATAGTGTGCCTTCTTGTATGGAAAGATTGCTGAAGAAGTCTATGTGAGTCAACCACCTGGCTTTGAAGATCTAGATTTCCCTCACAGAGTTTACAAGCTTGACAAAGCTCTGTATGGTCTTCATCAAGCACCAAGAAAGTGGTATGAGACTCTATCATCCTTTCTTCTTGAACATGGGTATGAAAGAGGAAAGATTGATCAGACTCTCTTAAGAAGAATAAGAGGGAAAGACATGCTGTTAGTTCAGATCTACGTGGATGACATTATATTTGGCTCGACAAACAAGGAACTTTGCAAAGAATTTGAAGATCTTATGCATTCAAAGTTCCAAATGAGTTCTATGGGGGAACTCACATTCTTTCTAGGGGTGCAAGTCCAGCAAACAGCAGATGGAATCTTCATCAAACAATCAAATATGTAGAAACCATGTTGAATTCTAGTTTGCTGACTGTCAGTCTATCAGAACTCCTGTGGATACTAAAGTGAAGATTGGACCTGACCCTAAAGGCAAATCAGTGGATCAGACTCACTATCGATCAATGATAGGTTCACTTATGTATCTAACAGCAGTAGGCCTGACATTATGTTTGGTGTTTGTGTGTGTGCTAGATATCGAGCTGATCCAATAGAATCACATGTGAACGCAGTCAAGAGGATGTTCAGATATCTGAAGGGAAAACCAGCTCTTGGATTATGGTATCCAAAGGAAGGAGAATTTAATCTCTATGCCTACACAGACAGTGATTATGGAGGATGCAACTTCAATTGAAAATCCACTTCTAGCGGTTGTCAATTTCTTGGTCCCAGACTAGTATCCTGGCACTGCAAGAAGCAGACAAATGTGTCTGTGTCCACAGCAGAAGCTGAGTATATTGCTGCATCAACATGTTGCTCTCAAGTTCTCTGGATTCAAAACCAGATGCTTGATTATGGTTTTAACTTTTTGCATACACCAATTTCTATTGACAACACAACTGTTGTCTTTATAACTAATAATCCAGTTCAACACTCAAAAACAAAACATATTAAGATTAGATATCATTTTTTGAGAGACTATGCTGAAAAAGGTTTAATCAAATTGATTCAAGTACCAATAGAAAATCAATTAGCTGATTTGTTTACCAAGGCATTTAACCTAGTAGGTTTGAATTTTTGGTTCAGTCAATTGGCATGATTAACCTTGAGTAAAAACTATGAAAAACATTAAAAACAATTTAAAACATCAGAAAAACCATAAAAAGAAATCAAGTTTTATGAAGAAAAGAACTCTAAGGGAAATGATATAATTACAGTCGTTATATCATTCACTGTGCTTAATTTCAAAACGTAAAAGACTAAAATGACTTACCAGATATGTTGGTAGGCTCAACTTGGAAGAAAAAATACATGCAGTGATGAATTAAAGACATATTCAATTGTGAAACACTCATCACAAAGTACAGGTATGTATTGGCTTATTTGAATGCATGTGTGTGTAGTAGCCTAAACACACCAGGTAATGATACTTTATGAATCTCTTTCACCACATCATGTTTCATCTTTGTTTTGCTGAGAACTTGCACATAGTGCAGATGTCATGATCCCAAAGATTCCCAATGTGGAACACATCCAAAAAATTGGATGAATCAACAAAGTAATACATTCCAAGTGAATGAACAAAAGAATCCTATCATGGATCACCTTCCAAAGTGAAGTGAAAAGAATCCCAATATGGATCAACATGGAAATGATCAAATTAAAGAATCCCAATGAGGATCAGTGAAAATGAGATTCATGACTTAAGTAACCTGGTAAGAAAAGTTGTGAAAAAGTTCAACATGCATTGTATAAGGAGGGTTGATCATTTCATGCTTATGTGTGTGAGGTACACATTGAATAATAAATCAACCAAAACATGATAAAAGTCATTTGCATCAAAATATCAACCAATGTATGAGTTTAAGAGGACAAAATACCTTCAATCTTCAAGTTCATAATCATGTCCATTTAATCATAAAGGATGCACATGTGTAATGTAAGATTGATATGATCCAAACAAAGAGATTTTTCTCTTCATTATTAATATAAATCAAAATAATATTCAAAACTTTTAAATCTTTAAAGTTTATCTCCAAATATGGACATAAACTTTAGGGCGAGTAATTTAAAAGGTTTGAGTAAGTCTAAATTTTTGTTTATTAACTTAATTTTGAAAAACAAAACAAAAAGAGTTTTAGTTGGTGTTGTTGCAATAAGTTTTACCATTATATCTCAGCTTATGCAGATTCTTAGAAGCATGATAAGCCCAAGATCTGTCAATTGGGAAACTAGTATTAGTCGTGACATACAAGTCAATCAAGCAAGAATTGACAACTTCAACAACCAACTTCATAAGCAAAATAATCAAGGACACAATCTTATAAGATGACTAATCAATTCAATCACATTAACTTTTGATTAAGTTCAAAAGCTAATGCAGGTAAGTGCATTAGTTAATGCGGTGAAGGTAACCCATGCATGTAACTAATGCGGGTAACAATATTTTTTTGAAGTGCAACTAATGCGGACAATGATTTTACTCTACCGCATTAGTGTGTGAAGTGAAGGTGAAATTTACCTCTACCCGCATTTGATACAGTTAACAAATACGTATGAACAAGTCTCTATCGCATTTGCTACAGTGCTGTGTTGACTTGTCAACCGCATTTGATGTAGTTGCACAAATGCTGATTGACTTTGTTCTATCGCATTTGCTACTGTGTACAAATACGGATATGGTAAAACAAGAAACTCAACCGCATTTGTTACAATGTCGTTCTTCCACATTTACTACAACACAAATGCGGACTGCAAAAATTTCAAGTTTAACTTCTCCGCATTTGCACAGTACACAAATGCGGATAGAATAAAATTAAGAAACAAAACTTCCGCATTTGTTACAGTAGGTAATGCGGACAGTCAGTCAAAATTAAACCTTCCGCATTAGCTACAGTCACAAATGCGGATGACCAAAAGTAGTCAAATGCGGACTTTCAATGTCAAAAGTTTGTCTTCTGCATTTGCTACAGTGAAAGGGAGTTATGAAGCAAAATAGATAGTCAAAGGATTAGTGGATCTGCCTTGGAGATTCCTAATTCATATGTTCCAACATTGTCTGTCTAAAAGGAAAACAGGATGGAATGACATTCCAGTCCTCACATCTTCTGCAATCTGTGCTCTTTGCACCAACAGACGGCTGACAGATAGAGAATTTTTGTTGTAATTATTCTCTGTAACTTATCAACTTTCATATATCAATACAAACAACATTTATGATTAATTTTATTGCTTTGAATGTTCTTTGATTGTTTGTTTTCCGCCACTCAATCATTGACTTCATTATCATATTTGATTCTCAGTAAGAATATAACTCTTACTCAAACCCAGTCAATTGGTATCAGAGCTAGAAACACACACACAAAAACATTGGTATCATATATCACCACAAAACAACCCCTATTAGGTTGTTAAAACCCCATAAAACCATTTTACAAGGACAATAGAAGCTAGTCATGCACATATCTGGCTCTAGATACAATGTTGGGTTTGTTGGACCATTATCAAAGTTGTTTAACCATTTAAACATGAAAATGCAGCGGAATCAAACCTTAATATAATGTTTTGTAAACTGAAAATTAAGGCTTATAACTTTGTTGGGTTCAACAATTGAATAAACTGAAGCTTACCAAATCATAATTACATCCAACTGAAGATCTCATTGTACAAGTTCAGAGACCAAGTTGATTACAACAAAACAAGACAATTCAACATGACAAAGTCAAAATCAAGATAATTAGAAAGTCAAAATTAGGTCATGTTGTAATATTAGTAAAAATAGACCCACTAGTGCATTTATGCAGGTGTGGCTTTTGTGTGTATGTGTTTCATTGTGAGATGATTTATTTGACCCTTCCTCAAATCCTTCAATTTATTTCTGTCATTTGTTGATCTAGGTGTCCTAGATTGAGTATTATGAAGATGAGGTGGCTGAGAATGCATCACAGTAGATGTTTTTGAGATGGGCTTGTGTTGTGAAGTCTCAACCCCTTCTGATTAAAGTAACATTAGATGTATTATGATTTTTCATGTCACAATTTGAACAATACTTGTTGAAATAGAAATTTTTAGTGGAGTGATTGTTCATATTACAGATAGAACAATATTGATTGAAGAAGCATTTATCTGTCTTGTGATTGAACATGTCACAAATATCACAATACATTTGTTTGTTTCTTGAATCAGATTTTTCTTTGTGTGACTCAACTAAAACTTTCTTTTGATGAGTCACATTCTTTTCTTTTGGTGTTGAATCAAAATCAGCCCTTTTAGTAGATTGTTTCACAACACTACTTTTTGTTCAGTTGTTTAGGCTGTTTCTGTTTCTTCAACCTACTTCTCACCTCTTTCTCAAACTGGTCAACATGTTCTTTGTTATAGATATCAAACCCAACTCCCTGCCTTAACCTTGATGACTGAGGGTCTGATGAAGTTTTATGTGTTGAACTCAGTTTTACAGTTTTCTCTTTTTCAGTGAAACCTTTTCTGATTTGCTTGAATTTTGTGGAGATACAATCTCATTATCAAAACTACTCTCAGTAGTGGGTTTCACTGTTTTGAAATATTTCTATTTGCCTTGTAAAACAGATGGTATGAATTTTATAAAACGCACAATTGCTTTTACAGGGCTTGATGGTTTCATGACATTCATTGTCTTGTCTGAGCACTCTTTGATTTTGATTGGGTGTCCTAACTTGATTTTATCCTCATTGGTTTCAAAATAAACATCAGGTTTGATTTGAGGATTTGTGACTAGTTTCACTACTGATTTAGGTTCCATATTTTTAGGTTCAATTGATTCAGAGAGTGAGACAGAGTCAGGCATGACAGTGTAATTGTCATTGTATGGTAGAGGACATGAATTATACCCAATCCCTGACATGTCCTTTGGATCCTTTTGTGAATCCAGCATTTCTTGTAGCTTGACTGAAGACATTTGAAACTTTTCAAGTTTCACTTCAGTCATAGATTGTTGAGCTTTAGCTTGAGCTAACTTTTTAGTAAGTAGCTCATTTTCAGCTGCAAGATTGTATTTCTCACCATGCAATTTTTCTATGTCAGAAATGAGAGATTTGATTTTGATTTCAAAACTTTTTAGTTCTCTCTTCATCATTTCTGACTTCACCTTTCTCTTTTAATTTTATCTGCCAGTTTATGATTGTGTTCTCTATACTCTTGTAATTCATTTATGCATTTCTCACTACAAAGGTTATTTTACCTCAGTAGGCATTGAAGATGGTCCATCATTGATGTGAGCCATAAGAGCATGATTCTGGAATTGAGGCTTGACTTCCTCAGCATACACACTCCAGTCACATATCCCATCTTGTTTGATCACAGGGCACTGGCAGAAGGCTAACTGCTTGCATGGCTTGATTAGTCAGCTGTGGTTGATTCTGGTATGTTTGTTGATGATGAGAATGATGGTACTGCTGTTGTTGATTGTTTGAGTGATAGCTTGAATTGGGCTGTGATGATGATTGACCTGGAGAGTTCCTTGAATGGTTGTTTCTTTAGGAGCATTGCACTCTCTTGAGAAATGGCCAGTCATGCCACAGTTGAAGCATTTTACCTTGGATTTGTCATATCCAAGTTTTGTGTTCTCATTCAGGCTCAACTTTCTTCTTTTTTGAAGAATTTCTTTGCTCTCATGGCAATCATTGCCATTTGCCACTGTAGATCCATCTCCTCAACATCATCAGGATCTATTTCTTCTAAATCTTCCTGTATTAGGTAGGCAGAAGTGAGTCTTCCCCCAAGATATGCTTCAAAACTTGCAACAAAGGCATTGTAAGTTGTCTTTTGCTCTTCTGATTTTAAGTCTTCTGGAGAGGTTTGAGGAGCAGTGGAGAGTTGGGGCTTGAGCTAAGTTGAATGGTGATTGAATGGTGAAGATGCAATGAACCCAGTATTGTTCATTTGATCTCTTGATGAGATGAAGTCATCTTCCTCTGTGATGAAAGCATTTTCAACAAATGTGATTCTAAAAGGAATTTGTAGGCTTCAATCACTCTTGGTCCACTCAGATTTCTACTTCATTCATCAAGTTCCAAAGCTTCAATCTTGGCTATCATAATGTCTAGAATGGTACTCTCAAGATCAAGAGTATTTTTCAGCATTGTGATATTTTGCTTCCAACTTTCAGGTAGACTGTGAAGCATTTTTTTGTTAAGTTCTTTAATGTTGTATGAAACACCCATAATTCCAAGTCATTGACCAACTGTACAAATCTGTGCAGTTGTTTTGATATGGATTCTCCTTTGGTGTGATGGAAGGTTTCATATTGATTGACTAGCTTGTCTTTGTTAATTTCAGCAACCTCACTGCTACCTTCACACATAATTTGAGAGCATCCCAAACAGCTTTAGCAGTTCCATATTTTTCCAATCTTTTCAGCACATCCATTTTGAGTGCTTGAGTCAAAATTGAGTATGCTTTGAGATCATTTTGATTTTCTTATAGTCATCTTCATCCAGAGTTAAGTCTTCAATTGGTATTCTAGCAGTCTTGTACAGTGCAGCTTGAGCTGTTGATAGAGTAACAGGATTATGTGGACCCTTAGATATTGAGATCGAAAAGTCAGGATCTACACCTGTGATATAATTTCTAAACCGTATTCTCCATTGTTTAAACTTAGATTTGTGTTTAAGCATGGGAGGTTTAGGTGTATGACCTAGTTCAGAGTAACTGTTAGAATCCATGTTGATTTGTGAAAGTATAGATTTAGTTGATTTTAAGATTGATTAGTTTCATGAGTCCAACTTGTTCAAGCAGTTCTTTCGAGGTTCAAAATGAGTATTCTTGCTGTTTGACAGGAGTATTATTGTTGTTTGCTAAGTAGAGATGATGATATCTACTACTAGCAACTTGATTATCAGATCAATCAGTTCTATTCAGTCTGTGCACAGATCTAAAAAAGAATCGAGAGCCAAAGCTCTATACCATCTTGCTAAATCAATATTTCAGATTCATGAGCTTGGATCTTAGGATTCATCAGTTCAGATCTAGAAATCAAAATTAAGATGGGGGACATGTGTGAATCATAGAACAAAGAGACGGATATAATAATGTTATGATTTTATTGATGTTGATAAACAAGTTACAATGAGAATCATAGATGGCTGGTGAAATCAAACCCACCCAAAGGAGAGGATTTCTCCTTTGATGGTGATTTACACCATGAGAAACACACACACAAAAGCCACACCTGCATAAATGCACTAGTGGGTCTATTTATACTAAAATTACAACATGACCTAATTTTGACTTTCTAATTGTCTTGATGTTGACTTGTCATGTTGAATTGTCTTGTTTTGTTGAAATCAACTTGGTCTTGAACTTGTACAATGAGATCTTCAGTTGGATGTAATTATGATTTGGTAAGCTTCAGTTTATTCAATTGTTGAATCCAACAAAGTTATAAGCCTTAGTTTTCAGTTTACAAAACATTATATTAAGGTTTGATTCTGTTGCGTTTTCATGTTTAAATGGTTTAAACAACTTTGATAATGGTCCAGCAAACTCAACATTGGTATCTAGAGCCGGATATGTGCATGACTAGCTTCTATTGTCCTTGTAAAATGGTTTTATGGGGTTTTAACAACCTAATAGGGGTTGTTTTGTGGTGATATAATGATACCAATGTTGTGTGTGTGTGTTTCTAGTTCTGATACCAATTGACTGGGTTTGAGTAAGAGTGATATCTTACTGAGAATCAAATATGATAATCAAGTCAAGATTGAGTGGTGGAAACAAAAATCAAAGAATATTCAAAGCAAGGGAAGAAATTACTCATAAATGTTGTTTGTTTGATAATGAAAGTTGATAAGTTACAGAGAATAATTACAACAAAAATTCTCTATCTATCAGCCGTCTGTTGGTGCAGAGAGCACAGATTGCAGAAGATGTGAGGACTGGAATGTCATTCCATCCTGTTTTCCTTTTAGACAGACAATGTTGGAACATATGAATTAGGAATCTCCAAGGCAGATCCACTAATCCTTTGACTATCTGTTTTGCTTCATAACTCCCTTCATAACCAATTTTAGAGAAAAATGTGGTTATTTCCTCATCATCCAATTCAAGAGGATCATCAGCATTATCATTGAATTGCAGACATCTTCTAACAGACTCTTTGTGATCCTCAGAGTTTTCACTCCATCATCTTTAAATACTTCAGCTGATTCCCAGAATGACCTGATGGGATTCTCGTAGATTGTTGTCTTATTGTCATGGCATATGCTACCCTTGTGGTAGATAAGAATCTTATCATATCTCTAAGACCTTCGCTTCAGGCACATCAAGGTTTAGATAACCGCTGACGTTATGGAGATTGCTCCATGTAAGATTTTTCATGTAATCCACACAAGAGACATGTGTGTTAGTTAACAATTTTGACTTTAACTTTTGTTTGATTTGTTAATGTGACTTTGATTTGTTACACATTTTTTCTTTTCACTTTGCTCTGTTTTTCGCAGTAAAGATGATTATCAAGGTTTTCAATATCAGTTGAATTCCTATCAATTTATATGTTTATTGAGATCGAAAATGTGTATGCATCACATTGATGAGTTTGATTTTGTGTTCTTCAATATTTTCTGGTTCATTGTTCGATTTAGGTTAACAGTCCGATACTTAGGTCTTGGTTTCAAAATATGTTGAAGTTATACTTATCTTCGAAATAACTGTGGTTCTGAATTGATGACAAGAATTTTTAAGAAACCACAACAAAATCTTTGAATGTTTGTGATGATGATGATGATTGATGATGGTGTACTGTAAGTTTGCGCTTGTCTCACTATAAATTCTCTCAAATTTGAAAAGTATTAAATGACCCGTTTGAATTCCTTTAAATAGTCAATAATACAATTGAAAAATTTTATAAGTTTACAAGCCGATACAGGCAACACTGTAGCAAATGCTGAAGGTTATTTGTTTGATTTTGGTCATCCGCATTTGCTGACTGTAGCAAATGCGGAAGACACAACTTTTGACATTGAAAGTCCGCATTTGACTACTTTTGGTCATCCGCATTTGTGACTGTAGCTAATGCGGAAGGTTTAATTTTGACTGACTGTCCGCATTACCCTACTGTAACAAATACGGAAGTTTGTTTTCAATATATTTTATTCTATCCGCATTTGTGTACTGTTGCAAATGCGGAAGTTAAACTTGAAATTTTTGGCAGTCCGCATTTGTGTTGTAGTAAATGCGGAAGAACGACATTGTAACAAATGCGGTTGAGTTGCTGTTTTACCATATCCGTATTTGTACACAGTAGCAAATGCGATAGAACAAAGTCAATCAGCATTTGTGCAACTACATCAAATGCGGTTGACAAGTCAACACAGCACTGTAGCAAATGCGATAGAGACTTGTTCATACTATTGTTAACTGTATCAAATGCGGTAGAGTAAATTTCACCTTCACTTCACACACTAATGCGGTAGAGTAAAATCATTGTCCGCATTAGTTGCACTTCAAAAAAATTGTTACCCGCATTAGTTACATGCATGGGTTACCTTCACCCGCATTAACTAATGCACTTACCTGCATTAGCTTTTGAACTTAATCAAAAGTTAATGTGATTGAATTGATTATTCATCTTATTAAGATGGTGCCTTGATTATTTTGCTTATGAAGTTGGCTCTTGAAGTTGTCAATTCTTGCTTGGATTGACTTGTATGTCACGACTAATACTGGTTTCCCAATTGACAGATCTTGGGCTTATCATGCTTCTAAGAATCTGCATAAGCTGAGATATAATGGTAAAACTTATTGCAACAACACCAACTAAAACTCTTTTTGTTTTTTTTCAAAATTAAGTTAATAAACAAAAATTTTAGACTTACTCAACCTTTTAAATTACTCGCCCTAAAGTTTATGTCCATTTTTGGAGAGGAAACTTTAAAGATATAAAAGTTTTGAATATTATTTTGATTTATATTAATAATGAAGAGAAAAATCTCTTTGTTTGGATCATATCAATCTTACATTACACATGTGCATCCTTTATGATTAAATGGACATGATTATGAACTTGAAGATTGAAGGTATGTTTGTCCTCTTAAACTCATACCTGGTTGATATTTTGATGCAAATGACTTTTATCATGTTTTGGTTGATTTATTATTCAATGTGTACCTCACACACATAAGCATGAATGATCAACCCTCCTTTACATGTTGGGTTTGATAGAACACAAAGTAAACAAGTTTCAACCCTTTTAAACTTTCTGAAAATGCAGCGGAAGTATAGAATTATAACATGTTTATAGTCTGAAAAATCCATGTTCTTAATGATGTTTTAAGATGAAAAACAAACCCAAAACAAAAGGATCTTAAATATGTGAATGAACAAGCTATGAACACAAGTTAAGAAACATAAAATCACAGCTTCAATGAGCTGTGATAACTACCTTATTCCAGCCAAAAAAAAACGACCAAGAAAGGGTTGAAAATGCTTGTGAATCGGCCAAGACTCCAAGGAAGAAGCCCTCAAGCTTGTATACCCCAAGCCTCCTTGCAATCACCTTCTTGTTAGGAAGATTCACCCACCAAAAAGCTTTAAAAACCCTCTAATAACAAGCTGCTGGAAACGTGGCTATTGAGAGAGAGGAGAGAGCTTTTTATCTATTGCATGTCAAGAGATTGGATGGAGAGAATCAATTGAACAAGACTTGTTAATATGTGTGTTGTTCAAGGAAAAAGGGTCCAATCCCCTAACAAGGGGGGCGGCCGAAATATTGGTTTTAAAAAGGGTTTCCCACCCTTTTGATTGAACACATACACATAAGTTAAAATGTCTTGTAACTAGACATACATTAACCATTTAATTGTATGTACAAGTTATATAACTTATACAATTAATCATATAACTTACAAGTTATAATCTCTCATTATTATTTGGTGTCATCTAACCAATTTAAATAACACATCAAATAATATTATTGAACAAATATCCTAATATTTGTTCCCTTTCATATGCAACTTATTTAGAAAACCCATTTTCTAAATTGGTGTAAACATTTAATTGTATGATCATATCATCAATTGAATATTAATTGGTGTTTGCTAAGCTTGTTATTGGGTATAACCCGACTTGGATCATAACGTACTAACCACATCAATTTCTACTGTCTTTGGCACACAGAATCCAACAATCTCCCACTTGCCCAAGATTCATAGAAGATTGATGCAAGCAGTAAATACCGCCTAACAACAGTTTACTACGCCCTAATACGCATGACTTATAGCCATTCAATAACATCATTCCTTTCAAGTACCCTACTTGAAATGATTTAGGTGAATTAATCATCTATCCTTTTGTTACAGATGTCATGTTAAATCCAAGGACACAGAATGATCATTCCTTGTTGATTTAACTTAATCAGGCCTTAGACATCTAACTCTCAATGAATAAGAGGAACAAATTCCATCTTGACTACATACGTTTCTCACAAACACCTCGTATCATACCTGAACATACCCTTATGTACTGTCCATTATTTTCAGGCATAATACTTGGTGAATATCAAAACCCAATATGTATCTCAGGTCGGAGGATACCAAATGATATTCGCCTTTACTCAAAATTACTTATGATCAATCAATAACCATGTAGTAAAGTTTGAGTTGCGGGTTAGTCCAATATTTGCATCCCACAAATATTTATGAACCTTGGTAGCAACCCATTGCTCTATATTCATCCTTATGAATATCACCAATCCAAGTTCATAATAATCTTACCTCACACTTGTTCCCACAAGTATGAACGACTACGGACATTTAGAGTAAACAATTTACTCATGGAATAAACATGCTAAATTGGAACATTAATTGAAACATTATAACCAAATAATTTTATTCAAATAATAAAGAGTTCCCCATATCCAAATACAAAATTCACAGATCAGATCCAATCACTAGAATATCGAAGTCCCATGGCACAAGTATGACCTTCATGCTTTGCCTTTTCTAGGAGCTTCATGAGAGGATCCGCAATGTTTTCTGATCCGTATGAACTTTGCGAATACATATCTTTCCCTTTTCAACTTCATCTCGTATGTAGTTGAATCTCCGCTCAATGTGCCTTGTCTTTTGATGAGCACGGGTTTCCTTGATTTGAGCAATCGCACCCTCGTTATCACAAAAGATCTCTAGGGGGTCCTGAATGGAAGGGACAACCCCTAATCGGCAATGAATTTCTTTAACCATGCAGCTTCTTGAGCTGCCAATGAGGCGGCGACGTATTCTGATTCTGTAGTTGATAGGCCACCACACCTGTTTGGAGCTTTTCCAAGAGACCGCTCCTCCATTCAGAATGAAAATATATCCCGATTGTGACGGAGAATCATCACGATCGGTTTGGAAACTCGCATCCGTGTAACCTTTTACAACGAGTTCCTCATCACCGATCCATAGATTAAGAACATATCTCTTGTCCACCTTAGGTATTTAAGTATGTTCTTAACAACCATCCAATGACTGTTTCCAGGGTTTTGCTGGTAACGCTTGTCATGCTTAAGGCGCATGACGCTTCCGGTCGAGTGCATATCATCGCATACATGATGGATCCATTAGCAGATGCGTATGGGAAGCCTTCATTTTATCTGCTCATCCTTTGAGCCAGGACATTGAGTCGTACTCAATATCGTTCCTCTTTGAATAGGTATGGTACCTTTCTTAGAGGTCTCCATCTTGAACCTTTTCAAGATTTTATCAATATACGCACTTTGATTTAAACCAATCAGCTGTTGATCTATCCCTATAGATCTTTATTCCCAGAATATAGGCGGCTTCTCCAAGATCCTTATGGAAAAAAACTTCCAAGCCAGGTTTTTACGCTTCCAAGGTTGGAATGTCATTTCCAATAGTAGTATGTCATCAACATACAATACTAGGAAGTTATTGTGCTCCCACTAGCCTTCTTATACACACAAGCCTCATCAGTGTTTTTGATGAAGCCAAATTTCTTTACCTCCTCATCAAAACGATGATTCCAGCTTCTCGATGCTTGTTTCAATCCGTAGATTGATTTCTTTAACTTGCATACTTTATTAGGATGTTTTGGATCGACAAAACCTTCAGGCTGAACCATATAAACATCTTCCTCAAGATATCCATTTAGGAAAGCGGTTTTGACACCCATTTGCCAAATCTCATAATCATAATGAGCAGCTATGGCAAACAATATCCTTATAGACTTTAGTATCGCAACAGGTGAGAAGGTTTTATCATAATCAACTCCTTGAGTTTGAGTGAAACCCTTTGCTACAAGTCTAGCTTTATAAGTATCCAAGTTTCCATGCATATCGGTTTTCTTCTTGAAAACCCACTTCTTCCAACTACCTTGGAATTAAGAGGTGGTACAACAAATTCCCAAACTTGATTGTCATACATGGATTGCATCTCAACGTTCATGGCCTCAAGCCATTTATCACAATCCAAATTGGACACTGCATCATGGTATGTGGTTGGTTCATCTGAATCTACCACACAACATCCATCCATGAAAAATCCGTATCTTTCAGGTGGATTACTAGTTCCACCACTTCTACGAACGTTTTGTGTGTATTGATCAACCACTTGATCAACTTCAACCTCCTCATGTTGAGTGCTAGTTTCAACCAAACGTGCATCGGGTTGTGGTTCTTGATCCTCCTCAAGATCCACTGTTCTACTACCAGTTCCTTCCATAAGGAACTTTGCTTCTAAGAACTCACCCTTTCTGGCAACAAATACCTTTTGTTCCAATGGATCATAGAAATAATATCCCATAGAATCTCTAGGATATCCAATAAAGATACACTTGGTGGATCGGACTTCCAATTTGTTTGGGGTGGGAGTACAAACATAAGTCTCAATCATGAAATAAATCCAAGCATATTATAACAAAACATAATCCTTTTATTCCATTAACTAGGTCCAAATCCTAGATTATTGGAAGCTTCATTTGATCACTTTAAACTTGGGCATTTCCTGAAACATGATAAAAATAAAAGGTCAACTAAAAAGTTGGTGAGTGTCCAAGGTTTTCAAACATAATATAACAAGGTTACATGTAGCAATTCATGTCATAGGTTATAAGTTAGCAAGGTTATAGAACACATATCGTTACAATCAAACCTCGACTTGATTACAAGTATATATGATTGGCTAAGCGTATTTGGTTCCCATGATGAACAAGCATACGTCATCAGGAGCCGGCAATACATCGGCTTTAGCACCAAATAAGCTTCTCAGGCCCAAAGATCTAAGACGTCGCCAGGCTAGCAATAGTTAATGATTGCAAACAAAATATGTATCTCATATAATCACTTACAACACACAAATAACCATGACAAAATATAAAGATGAATTGCAAGTGCTTTACAAGTTCAAACGTTTATAAGTGTATGTTGTATATGTATCATGTTTCACCCTAATATAGTGTGAAATATATAAAAAGGGGCAAGGAATCTCACATGATGAATAAGTATATAATGGAGATTAGAAATAAGAATGATGTATGTCGTTCCAAGATGAATCGTCACGAGGCACCTAAGTATGTATATTTAACAGATTTAAGTTTAATAATAAGTTTAACGAATTAGTGAGGACTAGGGTTCTAAGTCAAATTTGGGGGTTTCTGTAAATACGGTAAATAATAAGGAATATACCATTTCATGTCTTTTAATAGAAAATATGTAATTAACCCATTTAAAATAACTAATAAGGTTTACATATAAATTTTAAATAAACACTTAGAACAAACATGATTTAAACGATAATAAATTAAAGGTAATATTTAAATAAAAATCATTTTGCTAACTAAGATTTGAAATCCATTTTAATAGGAATAAAACTTAGAATAATCTTGTAAAAAAGTTTTATTAAAAATTATTTAATTATCTACATCTTAATAAATATTCCAGAAAATTATTTGGTGTTTATAAAAATATTTAAAGTTTACAAAATCTATTTTTATAATTATTAAAAATTTTCCATAATTAAATCAAGGCTTAGAAAGCCTTAAAAATATAGTTGAGGGAGCCCGGGTTCGAACCCGGGACCTCAAAGTTGTAAGGGTAAGACTCTAACCAGTGAACCAGGCTCTCAGCCGTGATGTAAATCCGGCTTTAAATTTTAAAAGCAATCCTTAAATGATTTCCCCCTAATTTACATGAACCCTAGAACCTTCTTTGATTAAATTGAAGTTCGATTCGATAACATTTTCTGAAATAAACATGAGGCTTTGATTCCCCATGTGATTCGAGTGTGTTGATGTGTTATACTTACGTGATTTGATACGAACCGATGGAAATGACAACCAAGATCGAGTCGCGGTCATGAGTGTAGAAGGACGAGCAAACTCCAATGGTAATCCAACAAAACCTGTAGGGAGCTTTCTTGGGTGCTATGGATGATTTCCCCTCAATCAATTGCTCCTCAAAATGCACAGTGGACAACGTTTGATCAAATCGCAAACTCGACAATGGTGAGGTTCAATTGTGATGTTTAGGTGTTGTTTTAGATAGAATTTCGTTTGGTAGAAGTGTAGAGTTGTTTAAAGCATCGATTCGATGACAATTAATTGAATTATTATCATGTTTTAATGGGTGAACGGTCATAACATTGAGATTGATGATTATCAAGCCCAAACGACACCCATTACCGGCCTTAAACCGAATTAAAGTGGGATTAAGGTTTGAACTTCCTCACAAAGAGATTAGAAATGTTTGAGCATTTAAATCAAGTGTTTTAGTGGTTATGAGGCTCGCCGGAGCGTTAACCGCCGACGGCCGATAGTGGCTGGAAATACGGGTGAAAGGGGAGGGTGGTTTGGGTTTCTTTTAATAAGTTACACAAATGTCCCCTGTAGTGTAAGGTTTGTTAATTTATGTTAGAAACTTTAAATTCAAGTTTTAAAAATTACATAAATACCCACTAAACTTATTTAAGTTTCAATTTAACTAATTTATTAATTTCTAAGCTTTTGTAATTATTATTATTATTATTATTATTAATATCATTAATACTATAGTTATTATTATTAGTTATTATTATTATTATTATTTTAGTTATAATTATTGGTATTATTCTTATTATTATAACTTTTATTATTGTTACTATTATTAATATTACATAATCATATTATTTGATATTTTTATTTTTAACTATCATACATTAAAAGTTAATGATAATTATGAAGGATAAGCATAAATTACACATGAGTTCCATGATTGATAATAATGACCCTTATAAGAATAAACGAAGTTAACTTTTAGTTAACAAAAATACAAGATGTTACAGTCTCCCCAACTTAAAAGAATTTCGTCCTGAAATTAAGAATGAAACTATTCGAATAAGAAAAAAAACAAATGGTATCAGAGCAGGTTAATCATTGATCGATTTAACAATTGATCATTGAAACTGTTCTTTTGATATCGTAGTTTGATCGAATTAGCAAATTTGCAAGAATTGGTTATAGAGTTTGTTTTTCTGCTGCTTCCTATGAATCAATTTGAGATTCTTCTTGTTTCAAACTGTGTTGTTGAGTTTTTGAGTTAGATCTGTTAAACTCTTATTGAACCTGTTTGAATTGGTGAAAATGGCTGCATCAATCAATGATCCTCACAATACTGGCTCCTCAACAAAGCCTCGATGCTTGTTAGGAGTGAGTACAACATATGGCATGACGAATGCTCCATCACCTATCTTTTAATAGTTCAGGTTGTTGGAAATCTGTGTTCATGGACCATATAAGCCTATGGTGAGTAATACGGAAACCAATGAAATGATTCCGAAGAAGGAAGAGCAATATTCAGATGAAGATCTGAAACTGTTTGAAATTGATGCTAAAGCCCATGGAATTCTGGCCATGGCACTGCCTAATGAAATCTATTCTGGACTTATGCATCATGAATCTGCTCATGACCTCTGGGTTGCTCTGAAAGAACAATTTGGAGGAACTGATGAGGTCTTAGCAAACAATAGAGAAATCCTTGCCCAGCAATATGAGACATTCTCTTATAGAAAGGGTGAGTCACTGACTCAACAGTTTGAGCGATTCTCCTGTTTGATATTTGAGTTGAAAATGGTTAAACATGAATATACAAACAGTCAGATGAACAACAAATTTCTCAGATCCCTGCCTGAGAGATCGGACACATATACCATTGTCCTACGCTCTAGTGCAAATCTAGATATCTATCTCTCACCTAACTTCATGGAAACTGCTAACATTTGAAAGAGAGATAGAACAGAAAAGAAAACTGACTTCATCTGGGAAGCTCACTGATGATTTTGTACCAGGGAATACTGCTCTGGTTGGTCATGAGTTAGAATATGCTACATCATAAAATTCCTTTGATGAGCATATTGATTTCTCTTCAAACAATGGAGATCATGCTTTTGCTGGTATTCATTGTAATTCAGGATGTAATATGACAATCTGTGCTTTTTGATGGATGATTTGAAAGGAATTGCTGATGATGATTTGGAAAAGATGGATATTTTGAGCCAAATGGCATTAGTTAATATCAGATCTCAAAAATTTTACAAAAGGATTGGTAGAAAATCCCTGGTCTCTCTGGTGGAAAACCAAAGTTGGTTTTGACAAGAGAAGTTGAGGTGTCACAAGTGCCATAGACTTGGACATTTTGCAAGAGAGTGTAGATCATATGGATCTAACTCTTCTGCACCCTTTGTGACCTTCCAGGTAATAATTCACAAAACAAAGGGCAACATTCTACGAGTTCTGGTCATCATTCAAAATCAATCATCTCCTGCATATTTTGTTCCTCAAGGTCAAATGCCATATCCTTGTCCCTGTTTTTACATACCACAGTCCAATCAGGTTCCTTTACCCATAGCTCAACAATCACATGCCCTACCTGAGCCTCCACCATCTCAATCAAGTCAACAATCTCAATCTCAATCTCAATCACATCAAAGCTTTTTCACTCCTGGTGTTGTTAACTAGAGTAGTTTACCAGATGATCTTTCTGGTTATTCTAAACAAATGTTTTCTGGTGCTGGTCAACATGGTGGTGAAAATCCTTTTGGAAATCTTGATCTTATGGCCCTGGAGTCTACTGGTGGTTCAGGCTCAAATGCTTCATCATCACAGGTACCACAAGTATCTTCTGAGGCTAAGGCCAAGTTGTGTCTGAGTCATGCATAGCTGCTTTTGCCTCAATTAGAGAAGCAAATGTAGCTTTAATTAATCAAAATCTTGACCTAGAGAAAGTTATTTCCAAAAGAAAAGCCGAGTTTGAGTCTGTTTTAAAAGAAAAAGATGATGAGATGTACAAATAAAATGCCAAATCACTGATGAAAAGGCTAAGGTAGAGGTCATTTTAGAAAATCACAAGAGTCTCAAAGAAACACTTGCAGCTACTCAAGTAGAGTGTGAACGCTGGGTAACATCTTGCAAGGGGTTTGAAATGCTTCTCAGTAAGCAAACTGCTTCAAATGTGAAGTTGGGATTGGATATAATCACACTGAACCTCCTACAGATTTTACTCCCGAGACAGAGTAAAATCTGAAGGTCAAATCAATTCCCAAACCACATCATCATGTGTCTCATCCTCAAGTAATAATGTACAATCAGAGGATGAAGTCAGTAATAGTACCTCAGAATCAATCTGCTGATGGTCTTACTGCTGATGAACACATGATCAAAGAAAAGCTGAGCACTTCAAGTGTTATCTCACAAGGTACTCAAAGTACTGAAGAGCAAGTAACAACACCTGAAGAACATTTCAAACCAAATGAACCAAACATGGTTTGACAACTGCTAAAGAGTCTATCAGGAAATCCAAATGTACTGATAGAAAACTTCTGAAGAGCAAGTCTTCAGTTGTTACAAATCCTTCAGTACTTCACATAAGTACTGAGAGGAAGAAAGTATTGAAGAACACACATTCAGTAGTTTTATCTTTTTCAGCAGCTAATCAACAGAAGATGAGAAAAAAGCCATGTGAAATATGTGGTCTATTCAATCATCTCACTGATGAATGTTGGTACAGAAAGGGTTCCAAATTTAACAAAGATAAATCATTAAAAAGAAATTTAATAAAATGAAAGATGAATTTGAAACCAAGTTTGTGCCACAAACATCTCAACCTGATAAACCAAAGTCTTCACAAAAATCTAAATAAAGAAAGAGTTTTATCATAAAACAGCTGAAAATATTCCTCAAGGAGTATCAAAACAACAAACTAAGTCTGTGTCTTTCAAAAAGGAGGACATGGTGTATCACAGGAACCATTCAAAAACAGTACTGATGTGTCTGCTGAACTGAAGGCTTTAACAACCAATCAGACACAACTTGTTATGATGGTTTAACATCTGTTGGGGAGAGTTAACCAAATAGATGTACCTGTGATTAAACCACTGAAAAGGAAAACTAAGCCAAAATCAAAGGAATCCTTTTAGCACCATCTCCATCTTCAAAGGCTGTTAATCATGACAAATCGGTTAGTATAAATCTGTTGATGATGAGAACAGACCCAAAACCAAAATGTTTGGGTCTCAAAAGCTAACTAGTTGTTGTGATATATGCAGGGTTCTTCAACATGCCATAGAAGCATCTGGTATGTGGACAGTGGAGGATCTATGCATATGACTGGGAGCGGATCTCTTCTTCATGACTACTCTCAAGAAAGAAGGGATTTGTATCTTTTGGTAATGATGCTAAGGGTTACATCATTGGCAAAGGCTTTGTTTCAAATGGTGAAATAAGGTTTGATGATGTCAACCATAGGGAGAATCTCAAGTACAATTTGTTGAGTGTCAGTCAAATGTGTGATAAAGGGCATGTTGCACTTTTCACCAGTTAGAACTATCGAATTCTGTGTTTCAATGTTTTGAATATGATTAACAAGATATTGGATGAACATACTCTCCTGAAAGCCAACCGGATTGGAAGAGCATATGCCTTAGACTTATCAAAGAAAATTGATCTAAAAGGCCATCCATGTCTGTTCTCCAAGGCCTCTCCTCAGGAATCTGAGCTTTGGCACAGAAGGCTTGGTCATGTGAACCTTAGAATCATGAACCAGCTGATCCTTCATGGCTTAGTGAGAGGTCTGCCATTAAGGAGTTCAATATGATGATAACTGCTCTGCTTGTTTAAAGGAAAGCAACATAAAGTATCATTCCCTCCAATAGAAGAACCAAAGTCCATTGCCTACTTGCAATTACTACATATGGATCTTTTTGGTCCAGTAAGAGTGATGAGCATGGCAAAGAAAAATACTGTCTAGTAATTGTGGACGATTATTCCAGATTTGTATGGACCTTCTTCTTACATTCAAAAGATGAGGCTGGTCAAATTATAATCTACTTTGTCTTGCATGTGGAAAAGCAGTATTCTCTTTCTCTGTCAAGTGTGTGAGGAGTGATAATGGCACAGAATTTAGAAATCACACACTTGATGAATTTTATTCTCTAAGGGAATCAAGAGGCAATTTAGCATTACTAGAACTCCTGAACAAAATGGAGTGGTGGAGAGAAAGAACAGGACCCTTATTGAAGCTGCAAGGTCAATGTTGGCTGATTCTAGTTTGCCACTAACCTTTTGGGCTGAAGCTGTTAACACAGCTTGTTATGTGCAAAATAGAGTATTGGTAAATCAAAGGTTGATGAAGACTCCTTATGAAGTGTTACATCATTTGGCTCCTCTGATTTCCTTCTTTAGAGCATTTGGGTGTCCCTGTTATATTCTCAACACAAAGGATCCACTTCAGAAGTTGAATCAAAGGTGGATGCAGGGTACTTTGTTGGGTATTCCTCTACTTGCAAGGCATATAGAGTTTTTAATTGCAGATAAAGATTGTAGAAGAAACCTTGCATGTAAAGTTTAATGAATCACCAAAGGAGAAAATCCCACAAAACCGGAGTTATTTGATCGGGACATACTGCAATATGTTACTTATCAGTCTCCAAATGTTGCAGGTTCTGTGAATCCATCATCTTTTGCAACCTGTTATCCATCTATTGGTATAAATGCAAGTTTTAGTGATCAACTGCCTGAGTCTACTAAACTTGATGTTCCTATAGCTTTAGCAGTTCCATCCACAACAAATGCTGATGAGATCTCTGAATCCTCTACTCATTTGAATTATCATCTCATTCTAGGTTTCAAGAATCTGGATCACCATCTGTTGTTGCTGAATCACCTACAAACACTTGTACAGATCTTATTGAGTATCAAGAACTGAAGAATCATCCCATGTCTCAGATCATTGGTGACATCAATGCTGGTGTTTCAACCAGAATCAATTGTCCAACTTTTGCTTCTATGCTCTCTTCATCAGTCAGCAAGAGCCAAAGAAGTTATCATATTGCATTAAGAGACAATGGATGGGTTGAAGCTATGTAACTTGAGCTTCTTCAGTTTCAAAAGCAGCAAGTGTGGGAACTGGTTCCTCTTCCCCAAGGTAAGTGTGCCATAGGCACTAAATGGGTGTTAGGAATAAAACTGATGAAAAAGGCCAAATTGTCAAGAACAAGGCTAGACTGGTTGTACAGGGTTTTCACAAGAAGAAGGTATTGATTATGATGAAACCTTTGCCCCTGTATAGCCAGACTGGAAGCAATCAGATTGTTTTTAGCTTATGCTGCCTTTCAATCTCAAAGTTTTTCAAATGGATGTCAAAAGTGCATTCTTATATGGTAAAAAAAAGAAGAAGTTTATGTGTTTCAACCACCAGGTTTTGAAGATCATAAACATCCAGATGGGGTGTATAAGCTGATAAGGCTGTTTATGGGCTAAAACAAGCACCTAGAGCTTGGTATGAAACACTGTCCAATTTTCTTCTTCAAAATAATTTCACTAGAGGCTCCATAGATAAAACCTTGTTCATAAGAAAGTATGCTTGCATAAGCTCCTTGTTCAAATTATGTTGATGATATTATTTTTGCATCCTCTGATCCACAGTTGTGTGATGCCTTTACTAAGTTGATGCAACAAAAGTTTGAAATGAGTGCCATGGGAGAATTACAGTTCTTTCTGGGGTTGCAAATCAAACAAAAGGTTGATGGAACTTTCATTCATTAGTCAAAATATACAAAGGGATTGTTGAAAAAGTTTGATTTACAAAACTGTAAGCCTGTTTAACTCCCATGTGCAGCACCACACAACTGGATGCTGATCAGAAAGGTAAAGCAGTTGATGAAACTCTTTACAGATGTATGATTGGTTCCTTGATGTACCTTACAGCTTCTAGACCAGACATTTGTTTGCAACTTGTGTTGTGCTAGATTTCAGGCTGCACCAAGTATCCCATATGATTGCAGTCAAAAGGATCTTTAGATATTTGCAAGGAACTCAATCTCTAGGACTGGTGGATTCCACTGGGCATTCTTGCAAATTAGTTGCTTTCTCTGATAGTGACTATACAGGGTGTAAATTAACCAGAAAATCACCTCTGGTGGATGCCAATTTCTAGGCATTGTTAGTTTCTTGGCAGAGTAAGAAACAAACCTCTGTGCTACATCCACTGCTGAAGCAGAGTACATTGCTGCTGCAAGTTGTACATCTCAGGTACTCTGGCTTCAGAATCAGTTACTGGATTATGACATTACACAGACTAAGACTCCTTTACTGATGGACAGTGCTTTAGCTCTTTGTATGTTAAGAATCCTGTCCAGCATTCTAGGACCAAACATATTAAGATCAGACATCATTTTATCAGGGATTGTTATGAAAAAGGTCTGATTGATCCAAAGTTTGTTCCTAGTGCTGATGAGCTTGCAAATATATTTACTAAGCCTTTGGACAGTGCAACTTTTCAAAATCTTGTGCTAAGGCTTGGTATGATGCAACTTGAATAATGACAACTACTGATGATCTCAGCTCCCAAGTACTCATGAGCATCAGTATACAGCTATCACCAATAGGTACTGAAGTTATTTTATCTTTAGCAGTTTTTCATAACTACTGAAGACTAAATTCCTTAAAGTACTGAAGTACTTTATCTGTTGCAAAGTACTAAAGGTTACAACTACTGAGGTATGTTCTAACAAATAAGTACTGATGACCAATGAAACATCTAAAAATCAGATAATTTGCTAGTAAGTGTTAAGGTCAAATGAAACAACTGAGATATGTGAATTGATGATAACAACTGATGAGTAATTTTATTCTTCAATTGTTTCAAATAACTGCTGTTTCATTTCCAACAACTGAAGCCAAAACCAAGTCTTCAGTAGTTTTCAACTACTGATGACAAACACCAAGTCTTCAGTTGTTTACAACATCTGAAAGTTAAAACCATGTCTTCAGTCGTTTTCTAACAACTGATGACTAAAACAAAAACTTCAGCTGTTTTCTTTCAGCCGTTTCATACTATATAAATACCTAACCCTAACTTCAAACTTTTCATAAATTGATTTCCGAACGTCATCTCCCATTAATGGCGACCATGTAAATCAAACCTCGCACAACTGTGTTGCCACTTCACAACAAATCGCCCTTTGGACTAAGTTTGATGATGCTATTGATCTGATGGCTGATTCCAGTATCGAAGTGCTTTTCTTCTAAATCCAACCATCATCCCGACTCTCTTCGTCAATTCTGGACAAATGTCACCATCCATACTGGTGAGAATGATGTCACGATCACTCTCCAGTCATTTGTAAACCAGAAGAAGGTGGTAGTCACTCCTGCTATCATTCGCCAAACGCTAGATCTGAATGATGCTACCTTTGTCACTAAATACCCGAAGGGCACCATTGATCTATCATTCATTAACCATGGATATGAGGGCACCTAAGTGCTACAACCATTCTGAAGAAGCACTTTCATGATGCTGAACGCCTAATCTTCCACATGATCAATGTTTCCTTGCCCCCAAAACCTCTTCATGGGATCAAATTTCATCCAGGTGGCAGCAGGTATTGTATTCTATTCTTGAACGCCAAAGCTTAAATTTTTCAAAAATTATGTTTTTAGAATTAAAAGATCTGGCAATCAAACCTGTACCTAACAGATGGCTATTATATCCAAGGTTTCTTATGGCCATAATCATGAATCAGTTACAATCTGATGGCCCTATTGGCCTTGGAGTCCCTGTTGTGGTAGTTTTGCTAGAGGTATAATCCAGGCACCACTCTGACCCACACCTCAAAGAGGCTGCCAAACTGCTAAAACCCAAGCAGGAGGTACCCACAACCTTATCCTCCAGATCCAAAGTCCCCTCCAAACCTCATTCCAAACAAACCAAAAAGGCTACTCAAGGAGTTGAGTCCCCTGATGATGCCCCTGCAACACAAAGGCAGGATGAAACTATAGGTAGTAATCCCCCTGTAGTTTCTAGGACTCTACCAGCTGAAACCGCTCAGGAATCCTCTCAACAGGATCCTGATGAAACCAAAAATGGGGAAACCACATTACTGGAATCTCTCTCACTTGAGAGGATTGCCATTGAAGAGCACCATTCACCCCAGGTGCAATCCTTTTCACACCTATCTCCCACTGAAGCCACCCCTATAAGCCCAACTGTGGTTATTGCACAAGTGCTGACTCAACTACATTCCTCTACCCCTCCCCAGAAACCTATTACTACTGGCAAACCTCAACCGTTGAGGGAGAGGATTATAATGTAGCTGATAACCCACAACACAGGGATTACAGATTTCAATTTCCCTGTGTAGAGGAAGAGATTAGAACATCTAGTGAGGCTGCCTCTTCTCCTTGTTCAGCATATGATCAGGATGAAGCTGGTATCATTTCTAAGTCCTCACCAGAGGCAACTGCCAATGAACGAAATTATCCTGAGGCAGGAAGTCCCCAGTTCCGAGAAATAGGGGCACATGTGAATACTGATCTACACTCAGCACATGTTCATCCTGATTTCATCGGAGGTCAGCTGATTCAACACAGACTGATGATGACCTGGGCTTTTTCTTTGATGTTCTAGCCAACAATACTATTATTGAGACTGAGGTATGCAGACTACAGGAACTACTTGCCAAAATGTCACAAGAATCAAGTCCATCTGCCCACATTCACCCACAGATGGTAGTTTCTCCTGAACTATCCCAAACACTGAGCCACTCTCAACAAATTTGCCACCAGCCTCTGCTTCAGGTGCCATTTCTCAGGGACAGAACCCCTCTGAGCTAATGGTTGCTGCCTTTCAAACATCCTTACCTCTAATCACTTCCATAACTACAAACACTATACATCAAGCCATTGATGAGAGGCTTTCCTTAACTCTGCAATCTTTAGTTGATGCTACTATTTCTAAGAGACTTTCTGACATTCACACCCCTGAACCCAATGCACCCAAAAAGGGGGAGTCTAAGTCAGTGAAAGTAGACAAAAGAAAAAGAGCTGAAGAGAGCAGAAAAAGAGAGGAAAGAAACCTATAAGAGGAAGAAAAGCTCTGAAAAGACTGAAGGTGAGAAAAAGTTAGAAGAATGATCAAAGAAGCTGATGAGCAACATAGCAGATCTATGGATACGATTATTGATCAACTCTTCAACAAGGATTTGACACTGCCAACTTGACTCTGAGATCAAAAGGTTAGAGATTCAAGAAATTGAACAAAGATAGGCAAGTTGGAGTGAGAAAGAAAGAGAAAGGCTGGAAACTATGGCAAGATTTATATCAAAACATCTGGGAAGGTCAATCATTGAAGTAAAATCATGGTCCAGAGACAGTATTTTGGAGATAACCACCAGAATCTGTTCTTCTGAAGTATTTAACAAAGGATTGATCATAGAAGCTCTTGATAAAGCTGGTGTTGGGAAAAGGATTGATATGGCAAAATTATCCAAAGCTTCACTCACATCCAAGATGCTAGAGCAGCCTGCACTATCACCCAAACCAAAACAACCACCTTCATAACCCTCAAAACCAACTCCTTTACCTAAGAAACCTACTGAACCCATTACCAATGATGCACCTAAGAGGAAGAGAAGGGTGTTGAGGATGGAAGAAGAAGAAGATGATGATGAGGATGATAGTCTGCCACTCTCTACTGTTCTCAAAATAAAAATGCCTGAGCCTAGGAGTCAACCAACAACAAACACACATGACTTTCAAAGGCAAATGGTAAAAGTCAAACTTGAAGAAGAAGAACAGCACAAACAACATGATGAGCAACTGTTAAGGATGATTGATAAAGAGTTTCCCAAGTCTTCATCCATACAAGTTATGAAGAAACATGCTCATAGGTTGTATGCTCTCAGATTTACATTCCAATATCAAAAATAGAGAGTGAGAATTTGGCCTGACCCCAGAGTAAGTGACAAAATTTACAAAAAGAAGATTCCAAGCAGATACATGGCCAAGTAAAGAAGATTGTAGATGTTGTGATAATGCTGGCCATTATAGTGTCACCCTAGGAAATCCTTGATGACTTCAAGAGAGCTTACAAGTCTAAAATGACTCTACAAACTTTACTAGAAAAAAAAATGGTAAAGGGGTTAATTTACAAGAAGCTTGAAGAAATAAGAAGAAATGAGCTCCAGTTATTGCTTGAAGGCACTCATCCTGATGAGTTTGCATACAGAGAGATAACAACTGTGGAGCTGAAAAATGGAAAGCATATTAAGTACTTATCTGAGTACTATGGGCCTGAGTTCTTCTTTGAAAGTGGAGCTGAAGAACTCACAATGGAAGAACAAGTTGTTTTCCTTGAGGCCTATGTCAGAGAGTCTTACAGACTTATCATTGGGAAGTAGGTTTTGTTGGACCAAAAGAACCAATGAGCCGGATCAGAAAAACCTTTAAGTCCCACAGACGACACAACAACTACTGAAGACCACAACAGCTGAAGACAACAGCTGATTACAAAGTCTGAAGACAAATGCTGAAGACAAAGTCTGAAGACAAGTGCTGAAGACAAAGTCTGAAGACACAAGTGCTGAAGACAAAGTCTGAAGACAAGTGCTGAAGACAAAGTCTGAAGACACAAGTGCTGAAGACAAAGTATCAGACGTTGTCACAACAGCTGAAGGGGTCTTCTTCAGTAGTTGTGACGGTTTACCTTTCAGTAGTTTTATGTTTTATCTTTTCAGTAGTTGACACAACAGCTGAAGAATACTTCTTCAGTTGTTGTGCTCATCAGTAGTTTTATATTTATCAGTAGTTTTGTAAAATGACTGAAGAGCTTGTTCTTCAGTCCTTGTAGTTTCAGTAGTTTCTTATCAGTAGTTTCTTATTTTGTACTTAACACTCTGATATGTTCTCAGTAGTTGTGAACATTTCAGTAGTTTGTTAACAGTTAGTTATTTTTGTAATAGATCTGCCAGTTGTCACTTACCCGTGATAACAGCAGCGATTGCACTCTATATAAGGAGTGTCAACCTTATATAATAATATGAATGATTTGATCAGAAATATTCGATACTATTGAAACATTCCTTGTTACAGAAATATATTCTCTCGTTATAACCGTATTATTTTTGCATCCTCTGATCCTCAATTGTGTGATGCCTTTACAAAGTTGATGCAACAAAAGTTGAAATGAGTGCCATGGGAGAATTACAGTTCTTTCTGGGTTTGCAAATCAAACAAAAGGCTGATGGAATTTTCATTCATCAGTCCAAATACACAAAAGATCTTTTGGAAAAGTTTGATTTACAAAACTGTAAGCCCTGTTCTACCCCCATGTGTAGCACCACACAACTGGATATAGATCAGAAAGGTAAAGTGGTTGATGAAACACTTTACAGATGTATGATTGGGTCCTTGATGTATTTAACAGCTTCTAGACAAGATATTATGTTTGCTACATGTGTTTGTGCTAGATTTCAGGCTGCACCTAAAGAGTCTCATCTGATTGCAGTCAAGAGGATCTTTAGATATTTGCAAGGTACACAATCTCTAGGTTTATGGTGTTCCACTGGGCACTCTTGTAAATTAGTTCCTTTCTCTGATAGTGATTATGCAGGGTGTAAGTTGACCAGGAAATCAACTTCTGGTGGATGTCAATTCCTAGGCAACTGTTTGATTTCTTGGCAGAGTAAGAAACAAACATCTGTTGCTACATCCACTGCTGAAGCCGAGTACATTGCTGCTGCAAGTTGTACATCCCAAGTACTCTGGCTTCAGAATCAACTTTTGGACTATGGCATTATAGAGACTAAGACTCCGTTATTAATGGATAGTGCTTCAGCTCTTTGCATTGTCAAAAATCCATTCCAGCACTCTAGGACCAAACATATAGAAATTAGACATCATTTTATAAGAGATTGTTTTGAAAAGGGTCTAATTAATCCCATGTTTGTGCCTAGTGCTGATGAGCTTGCAGACATTTTTACTAAGCCTTTGGATAGTTCAACTTTCCACAACCTGGTGTTAAGGCTTGGTATGCTGCAGCTAGAATAAGTGACAACCACTGATGATCTCAGTAATAAGTACTGGTGATCATTGGTAACCATGTCACATATAAGTACTGATGAGTTCTTTCACCCTCAGGAGTTTTTATAACTACTGAAGGCTAAATTCCTCACAAGTACTGAAGTACTTTATCTGTTCTAAACTACTGATGTAGTTACAACTACTGAAATCAGTACAAATAGATAAGTATTGACGTCCTATGAAACACCTGAAAAGCAGATGCAAAGTCTGATGAGTAAGTGTTGAGGACAGTATGAAACAGCTGCAAAGCTAAGAATTGACGAAAACAGCTGATGAGTAATTTCTCTTCAGTTGTTTCTACAACTGTTGTTTCAAAACAACTGAAGCCAAAACCATGTCCTCAGTAGTTTACAACTACTGAAGACTAACACCAAGTCTTCAGTTGTTTACAACTGCTGACAAAACCACTGTCTTCAGTAGTTTCACAACTACTGATGACTGATACCAAGTCTTCAGTTGTTTCATCACCTGAAGTCAAAACTGTCTTCAGTAGTTTTATAACTACTGATGACTAAATCCGAGACTTCAGCTGTTTCAACGTCTGACGGTTAATACCACGTCATCAGTAGTTTCAACAACTGATGACTCACACCAAAACCCTCAGTCGTTTTCTATCCCGACCTTTAAATACCTTATCCCACCTTCAGAGTTTTTATCTTCTCTTCTCAAACCTAACGTTCAAAAACTCTTTACCCTCTCTTCATCAATGGCGACCATGCAACTAAAACCACGACAGAACTGTGTCGCACATCTCACCAAATCGCCATACTGGACCAAGTTTCACAACGCCATTGATTTAATGGTTCAATCACCCTACAAAACGCCGTTTCTGGTAAATCCCACCATATATGCCGCATCCCTTAACCACTTCTGGACAAATGTCACTTTGGTCTCTGAGGAGAACGACACAGAGTCTCTTCAATCGTTTGTCCATGGCCAAAAGGTGGTCATCACTCCAGACACTCTTCGTCAAACCCTTAATCTGGATGATGCCACTTTCCCAACTGGTTATCCAAAGGGCACAACAGATCAATCATTTGCCCACCATGGATACCAGGGTGACTTGAGTGCATCTACCTTACTGAAGAACATTTCCCAGATGCCGAACGTCTCATATTTCATATGGTAAATGTATACCTTGCCTCCAAGACCTCATCATGGGATCAAATTTCCACAAGGTGGCAACAGGTAATGTACTCCATCCTTGAGCAACAACCTTTAAATTTTTCGGAAATACTATTTTTAGAGCTCAAGGATATGGCTCAAAAACAAACTGCTAACCGTTGGATATTATATCCTCGGTTCATAATGGCCATAATTGAAAACCAGCTTCAAGCTGAGGGACTTGTTGGCCTAGGAATCCCTGCTATGGTTGTATTGCCTGAAGTATACTCCCAGCACAACTCTGACCAATCACTCAAAACGGCTGCCAAGCTACGCAAACCCACGCAGTTGGAACCCACAGCCACCACCTCCAAATCAAGAGTCCCCACCAAACCCACTAAAAAGAAAACCAAAAAGGCTACTCAGGGAAATGAGTCCCCTGAGGATGCCCCTGCAACACAAACGCAGGCTATATCCACTGGTTATAACCCCCTAGTGGATATCAGGACTCTCCCAGCCACAGCCGCTGAGGTTTCCTCTCAAAAGGAGCCTGCAGCAACCACAGAAGGGGTACCCACAAATCTGGGATCTTCTTCATTTGAGGAGATTGCCATTGAAGAGCACCATTCTCCCCAGGTGCACACTGCTTTTACCCCATCTCCCCATGCAACCGCCCCCCAAAGTCCCACCCTTATCATTGCAAACGTGCTGACTCAGCTGCATGCCTCTCCTCCTCCCCAACAACCACCAACAAAGGGGAGAACCACAGCTATTGAGGACGAGGATCACCATGCTTCTGACAACCCACAACATTGGGGTTTAACTGTTCTATCTCCTGGTGTGGATATGGAGACCAGAACATCTGGTGAGGCTGCCACCTCTTCTGAATCAGCATATGATCAGACTGAGGCTGGTAACATTCCTAAGACCTCACCAAAGGCAACAGCTGATGAAGGACAAAGTCCTGAGGCTGGAAGTCCCCAGTTCCAAGACAAAGGGGCACATGCTACAACTGGTCTACACCCAGTGCATGTACATCCTGCTACAAGCAGGAGGTCAGGTGATTCAGCTTCTGCTGATGATGACCTGGGCTTCTTTTATGATGTTGTTACCCAGAACACAATCCTAGAGGAGGAAGTCAGTAGGCTGCAAAAACTACTTGACCAACTCTCTCAAGGAGAAAGACCATCTACCACCACATTAACCCAACAGATGGCACCTTCCTCTGAAGGTCCCTTAAACACACAGCCACTACAAAATTCTCAGCCACCTGCCTCTGTTTCTGGCACTATTTCTCAGGACCAAAACCCCCTGAACAAATGGATGCTATCCCTCAAATCCCCTATCTCTCATCACACCACAGCTAGCAGAATTTGTTATTAAAACTATTGATGAGAGACTTTCTACTATCTTACAACCTCTGGTGGAGGATGTACTGTGCCAACAACTTTCTGCTACTCAATCCCTTGCAACCAATGCACCCAAAAAGGGGGAGAGTTCAGCAGTGAAAGCTAAAAGAAAGAGGATGGAGAAGGAGAGAGAGAAAGAGAAAGATAAAGAGGTGGAAAAAGAGAAGGATTGTGTGTATGAGGAAAAAGAGAAGGAGAATGTGATTGAGAAGGGAGCTGAAATTGAAAAAGTACATGAAAGTCAAAAAGATTTTCATGTCACATACAAGAAAAAGAAGAGTGCTGAGAAAGAGAAGAACTTGAACGAAATGGTTAAAGAGGCTGATGCTGAACACAGCTGATCAATGGACAATATCATTGATCAGCTGTTTAGGCAAGGTTTCGACACTGGAAAGCTGGATTCTGAAATAAGAAGATTAGAGATCGAAGAGATCCAACAAAGATGGGCCAGCTACAGCACTATGGATAGAGAGAGACTTGAGATCATGATCAGATTCATCAGCAAATACCTTGGGAGATCATTGATCGAAGTAAAATCATGGACCAGGGACCGCATCTTGGCCATAACCTCCAAGATCTGTTCGTTTGAGGCATACACTAAGAGGTTAGTAGTCGAAGCTTTGAATGAACCAAGAGCAGGGAGCAGGACTGAGCTAGCCAAATACTCAAAAGCAACACTCACCTCCAAAATGCTAACTCAGCCTGTCAACATTCCCTCTCCAAAACAACCACAACCACAACCCACAACCAACAAAACCAACTCCCTTACCATCTAAACCAACAGCCGATGATGCACCTAAGAAGAAGAAGAGAAGGGTGTTGAGGCTAGAAGAAGAAGAAGAGGATGATGTGGAAGAAAATAGGCTGCCTCTGTCTGCAGTCCTAACATTGGCTAAAGCCAAACCCATGCCCATCACTCCCACCTCACAGATGGAAGCTGTGAGAGTAAAGATTGAAGAAGAACAACAGCAAAGGCTTCATGATGATGAAATGTTGAAAAGCATCGACAAAACTTATGATGCTTCGTCATCAATAATAAGTATAAAGAAAGAAGCTCTGAGGTTGTACACCCTTGCCAACACATTTCAATATCAGAAGGAAAAGGTGAGAGTATGGCCTGATCCTAGGGTGGGTCACAGGATTGTAAAGAAAGACATTCCTTCGAGATACAAGGGCCAAGTCAAAAGGATCGTAGATGAAGAGATCACAGTGGTCCTTGTAGTATCACCCTGGGAGATTGTAGAAGATTTCAAGAAGGCCTATGAGACTAAACAACCACCCCAAAAGATGTTAGAGAACAGAATTATTAAAAAGGGGTTAGTCTACAAGAGGCTTGAGAACTTCAAACAAAATGAGCTTAGTCTGTTACTTGAAGGGACTCATCCTGATGAGTTGCATACAGACAGATTACAACAGTTGAGCTCAAAAATGGTAAACAGGCCAAGTACATCTCAGAGCTGTATGGGCGTGAAAGATTGTTTGATGGTGAAGCCGAGAACCTGACCATGGAAGAACAAATTATGTTTCTCAGAGCATACACTAGAGAATCCTACAGGCTTATGCATGGGAAGTGAGTCTCATGGATGGGGGAACAGCTCAGTGTCCAATTCCCCAATACAGAGCTCCTATCCATACATTGCCAACCAAATCATCAGAGACTCATTTCCAGGCCAGTGCTTATATGGGTCATCTTCTCAACTGATCAAGAAGGAAAAAGACCAACCATTCTGCCAACAATAAGTGGGACCTCAATTAAGTTAAAGGTTTTGGCTGCATTGGTTCAGGGGGAGTTTGTTGGACCAAAATAACCAATGAGCCGGATCAGAAAAACCTTTAAGTCCCACAGACGTCACAACAACTACTGAAGACAACAGCTGATTACAAAGTCTGAAGACAAGTGCTGAAGACAAAGTCTGAAGACAAGTGCTGAAGACAAAGTCTGAAGACAAGTGCTGAAGACAAAGTCTGAAGACAAGTGCTGAAGACAAAGTCTGAAGACACAAGCGCTGAAGACAAAGTCTGAAGACAAGTGCTGAAGACAAAGTCTGAAGACACAAGTGCTGAAGACAAAGTATCAGACGTTGTCACAACAGCTGAAGAGGTCTTCTTCAGTAGTTGTGATGGTTTACCTTTCAGTAGTTTTATGTTTTATCTTTTCAGTAGTTTGACACAACAGCTGAAGAAATACTTCTTCAGTTGTTGTGCTCATCAGTAGTTTTATATTTATCAGTAGTTTTGTAAAACGACTGAAGAGCTTCTTCTTCAGTCATTGTAGTTTCAGTAGTTTCTTATCAGTAGTTTCTTATTTTGTACTTAACACTCTGATATGTTCTCAGTAGTTGTGAACATTTCAGTAGTTTGTTAAGAGTTAGTTATTTTTGTAATAGATCTGCCAGTTGTCACTTACCCGTGATAACAGCAGCGATTGCACTCTATATAAGGAGTGTCAACCTTATATAATAATATGAATGATTTGATCAGAAATATTCGATATTATTGAAACATTCCTTGTTACACAAATATATTCTCTCGTTATAACCGTATTTGTTCTTAATGCATACAAGTATCAAACTCTTTCTACAATTTGTCTAATTCTTGTTCTTATTCCGCTGTGCTACGCTCCATTACATCAAACTTGTGATCACTGATCCTGACAGGTTTCATGGATGGGGTAACAGCTTTGTGTCCAATTCCCCAAGACAGAGTTCCCATTCATCCTTTGCCAATCAAACCTTCTGAAATCTCATCCCTGGCCTGAGCTTATATTGAAGAATTCTGAGCTGATCCAGATTTTGTTTCTGCCAATAAGTGGGACCTCAATAATTTTAAAGGTTTTGGCTACATTGGTTCAGGGGGAGTTTGTTGGACCAAAAGAACCAATGAGCCAAATCAGAAAAACCTTTAAGTCCCACAGACATCAAAACAACTGAAGTAATCTACAACAGCTGAAGACAAAGTCTGAAGACGACTGTTGAAGACAAAGTCTGAAGACAACTGCTGAAGACAAAGTCTGAAGACAAAGTTTGAAGACAAAGTTTGAAGACAACTGCTGAAGACAAAGTCTAAAGACAAAGTCTGAAGACAACATCTGAAGACAAAGTCTGAAGACAACAGCTGAAGATAAAGTCTGAAGATCAAGTTCTTAGAAGTTGTCACAACAGTTGAAGTAGTTCTCTTCAGTAGTTGTGATGGTTTACATTTCAGTAGTTTGTAATCAGTAGTTTTATGTTGTGGAAAACATCTAAAGTTCTTATACTTCAGATGTTATAACTTCAGTAGTTGTAATGTTAGTTTATACTTAGCTTTTAATGAAGGTGTCCTCAGTTTTGTGGACATCTTCAGTAGTTTAGTTACTTTCAGTTGTTTGTATAAATCAGTTAGATGTCACTATCAAGTGACGTCAGCTGATGTCACATTCCTTATAAAAGGAATGTTGACCTAATTTCCCCCATGGGAAGTTTGTGCATGAATGAAAACATTCTTTTTGCAGAAAACTCTCTCTCTATAACTGTTATTGTTTGATTGAATATTCATATTATTCTTGCTAGAATTTCATCTAATTCGTGTGCTATTCCGCTGCAAATCCTAATCTAATTGATCAAACTAGATCTCGATCCCTTCAGAACGGATATTTTTTCTTCACGTGTTCCACACGTTCCCAAGTAAATTCAGCGCCACGCTTATTCTCCCAATGAATCTTGAAAATTGGGGTAGTTGTGGTTCTAGCCTTCTTCATAATGCGGTCCATGATTTCAACAAGTTTCTCAACAAAATGCAATGACTTGTCAATCTGCATGTCTTCCGGCGGAACATGCAGACTTTCATCAGCCAAGCACTTTCTCAAGTTTGAAACGTGGAACACAGGATGAACTCCACTAAGGTCGGAAGGTAACTCCAGTTGGTAAGCCACCTTTCCAACCCTTTTTAGGATTTTAAAAGGTCCTACAAATCTCGGAGCCAGTTTACCCTTCTTCCAAAGCGAACAAAACCCTTCCATGACGAAACCTTAAGAAGAACCATCTCCCCAACTTGGAATTCCAATGGCTTACGTTGCTTATCAGCATAGCTCTTTTGTCGACTTCTTGCCACTTCAAGGTTCTTGTGGATTAAGAGACTTTATCGGTCGTTTCTTGTATAAGTTCAGGACCAGTGATGAAGTTTTCACTAATGTCGGTCCAGCAGATCGGTGAATGACATTTACAACCATAAAGTGCTTCGAATGGTTCCATCTTGATACTTAAGTGATAACTATTGTTATATGAAAATTCCGTGAGTGGTAGATGCGTATCCCAATCACCACCAAAGTCAAGGACACACACGCGTAGCAATTTCTCCAAGGTTTGGATCATTCGCTCTGTTTCACCATCAGTTTGAAGATGGTAAGCCGTGCCTAGATCCAATTGAGTACCCAAAAGTTCTTGCATAGACAACCAAAAGTGTGAAGTGAAACGAGTATCTCGGTCAGATATGATGTGCAGAGGTACCCCATGACGACTTACAATTTCATCGACGTATATACGAGCCAACCTCGATGTCTTGTAAGTATCACGTATGGGTATAAAATGTGCTGATTTGGTCAATCAGTCAACGATCACCCATATGCTATCATGTCCACGAGAGGTTCGGGGTAGCTTGGTTACGAAATCCATGGACATGTGTTCCCACTTCCACATAGGAATATCGGGTTGCTCAAGTAATCCACTTGGACGTTGATGTTCGGCTTTAACCTTCGTGCACGTGAGGCACTTAGCTACGTAAGTCTCTATATCTTTCTTCATTCCAGGCCACCAATATTAACCACGCAACTCCATGTACATTTTATCAGAGCCACGATGAAGAGAATAACGAGTTTGATGAGCTTCGTTCATGATAGAGGTACGAAGATTATCATGATTTGGAACCCAAATTCAATTTGAGAAGTACATCAATCCATTGGGTTTCATTTCCAATCGGGTTAAAAGATTATGCTCTAGTTCATCTTTCATTCTTCCTTCTTGTTACACCACTTGTTAAGCCTCCAAGATACTAGACTCGATGTCACTATCTATTCTCAATTTTTGCAACAATACTGTAGTCTCGTTGACATGTAGTCGAATCTTAGTATCAAACTCAACCCAAAGTGTCAAACCATTGTCATTGATCGTGAATTACTTGGAACGAGATTGTCTTGTTATGACTCTTTCAGCTTAGAGCATCGGCTATAACATTTGCCTTACCAAGATGGTATCGAATGTCATAATTGTAGTCACTAATCAACTCCACCCAACGACGTTGTCTCATATTGAGATCTTTTTGGTTAGAGACGTGTTGAAGGCTTTTGTGATCAATGTAAAAAATGCATTGCGTACCATACAAGTAGTGTCTCCAAATCTTCAAGGCAAAAATGATAGCTCCAAGCTAAAGATCATGTGTTGTGTAATTCACCTCATGGATCTTCAATTGTCTTCATGCATAGGCTATGACCTTTCCACGTTACATGAGAACACAACCAAGGCCTTGTTTTGATGCATCACAATATATGATGAAATCATCGTTCCCATCAGGTAGGGTCAAGATAGGAGCATTGAACAACTTGTGCTTTAACGCTTCAAAAGCTTCTTCTTACTCGGACCCCCACTCGAACGGTTTATTCTTTTGTGTCAAAGAAGTGAGCGGCCTCGCGATCCTTAAAAAGTTGGTAATGAATCGCCGATAATAACCAACAAGACCTAGGAAAGAACGAACTTCAGTAGGGGATGTAGGAACACAATTCTTCATAGCTTCCACCTTTGCAGGATCAACATGAATTCCTTGGCTATTCACCATGTGTCCTAGAAATTGAACTTCCTCAAGCCAAAATTCACACTTTGAGAACTTTACATACAATTGAACTTTCTTCAACAACTCAAGAACTTGTCACAAATGTAGCTCATGATCGGTGTTGGACATGGAATAGATAAGTATGTCATCAATAAAGACGATCACGAACTTATCTAAATAAGGCTTGCATACTCAGTTTATGAGATCCATGAAGACAGCAGGAGCATTAGTTAAACCAAAAGGCATGACCATGAACTCATAGTGCCCATAACGAGTACCGAACGCGGTCTTTGGGATATCATCATCATGGACTCGTAATTGATGATATCCAGAACATAGATCAATCTTTGAGAATATAGCAGCCCCTTGAAGTTGATCAAACAAGTCATCAATACGAGGAAGAGGATAACGATTCTTGATGGTAGGCTTGTTAAGTTCACGATAGTCGATGCACACACGAAACGATCAATCTTTCTTCTTCACGAAAAGAACATGTGCACCCCAAGGCGAAGAGCTAGGATGAATGAATCCCTTCTTGGATAGTTCTTGAAGTTGACTAGAGAGTTCTTGCATTTCCGATGGCGCAAGTCGATAAGGTGACTTAGCCACAGGGTTTGCTCCCAGAATCAAATTGATTTTAAATTCTATTTCACGCACGAGAGGTAAACCACTAAGGTCATCGGTAAATACTTCTGGAAAGTCTCGTATGATTGGGACATCCTTAAGTTCTTTCCCTTTGACTTTCGTGTTGACCACATAAGCCAAGAAGGCCATATATTTCTTGCTTAAGCACTTTCGGGCTTGAGTGCAAGACATGAGTTTAAGCCCTTTGGAGGATTTTTCACCGAACACCTTCAATGTGTCACCAGAGGATAGCGGTATACGAATGCACTTATCAAAACAAATTATCTCGGCATGGTGTTTGGCTAACCATCTATTCCAATGATGACGTCAAAGCTTCCAAGTTTCATAGGAATAAGATCGATAAGAAAATCGTGCACGTCAAGACTTAAAATGCAATCACGAATAACGACATTAACAGTGATTGGTTCTCCATCGGCAACTTCAACGGTGAGAGGTTCTTCTAGTTTCGTATGTGGCTTAGCAAGTATGGGTTCAAACTCCAACGAAAAAAAACACTTATCGGCTCCAGAGTCAAATAGAACATATGCATAAGTTTTTTTAATAAGAAACATACCTATTCAATTTTAAAGGTATTTAATGATACATGTAACGCATGAAAAGAATTAGGTCACCAAAGTTAAAGGTAAGTTAACATACCATTCACCACATCGTTGTTTGCTTGTGCTTTATTTGCATTGATGTTGAAAGCCCGTCCTCGGGCTTGTGGAACATTACCCATAAGACAAGGGCATTGTGGGCGGAAATGACCAGGTTCCTCACAATTGTAGCAAACACGGTTGGTGACCATTACGGCATTGTTAGGTGCACGGTGACAAGTTGCCACCAAGTGACCATATTTACTGCATAAGGTACAGCTGTGACATGGTTGATTCCCCGGATGATGATACCTACAAGTGTTGCACATAGGTTGAGGACCAGCATAGGCCCTAGCCCCAGGCACTTGTGCCATAGGTGCAGCCGCAGGTACAAGTTGCATTTGGGGTTGTTTGGGTGCAGCCACAGCATAGTTACGTGCTTGTGTGAACTTGTGCTTGTTGTTGTTGTTGTTGTGGGATGGTTCAACTTTAGTCTCCTTAACGGTCTCGGTAGCCGTCTTTTCCACCTTCTTTGTGTAGGGTTTGTTAGAACAAGATTCATAGTTTAACCATTTAAACTTAGTGAAAACACAGCGGAAACATACATTATAGCATAGTTAATGAACTGAAAATGTCGGGTTTCATCTTGATATTATGAAGTCACAAACAAACCCAAGAACAAAGGACCTTTATATGTGAATAAAGCTAGCAATGTAAACACAAAACAAACATTATGGACAGCCATAAAGAGGCTGCCATAAACTACCTTTCAGGAGCCAAATACGAAATGGATGAGGATGATATGGATCAAGAACAAACGACCAAGGCACCAAAGGAAGGTCCTCTCAAGCTTGCATACCCCAAGCTCTAATACAAACACCTTGATGCTAGGATTGAACACCAAAAACCGAATGATAGGACTGCTAGAACCTATTCAGCCGAGAATCCCTTCAACAAAACAAGAAAACCATTTTCTTGTGTTATGGTTTTGCATGTAAGAGAGAGAAGGAGATGGAGTGAATGTCTATCCAAGTGTGTGTGTTTTCAAGACACTTAAAACAAAACCAAGAAGTGGTTTACCCAAATGAGGCGGCTGAAATTTCATTGGTTTTGGTTTTTCCCCCCAAAAAAATTAAAACACAGTTGACAAGGATTAAATAAGTTATTCATATAATTAACATTTTAACTGAATAACTCATATACACTCACTTATTGTTTGAAGTTATTTAAGTAACTTAAATAACATTACAAACAATATCCATAAACAAAATATCCAGATAAATTGTTCAATCTCATATGCAACTTATTTAGAAAACCCATTTTCTAAATTGGTGTTTTCATTTAATGTATGATCATATCATCAATTCAATATAATTTGGTGTTTGCTAAGCTTGTTATTGGGTATGACCCGACTTGGATCATAACGTACTAACCACATCAATGTTCTATGTGTCTTGGGCATAAAGAATTCAACAATCTCCCACTTGCACAAGCTTCATAGAAGATTGATGCAAGCAGTAAATACCACCTAACAACGGTTACAACCCTTAATATGCATGACTTAAAGCTATTCAATAACATCATCCCCTTCAAGTATCCAATTGAAATGATTCAGGTGAATCAATCATTATCCTTTTGTTACAGATGTCATGTTAAATCCAAGGACATAGAATGATCATTCCTTGTTGATTTAACTTAATCAGGCCTTAGACATCTTGCTCTCAACGAATAAGAGGAACAAATTCCATCTTGAATACATACTTTCTCACAACACTTCGTGTCACACCTGAAGATAGCCTACGTACTGTCCATTATTTCAGGGCAGTGAAGAACTAGCTCAAGGTATAACACTTTGTGAATATCAAAACCAATATGTATCTCAGGTCTGAGGATACCAAATGATATTCGCCTTTACTCAAATTTACTTAGATCAATCTAGAAGATTCCATGTAGTAAAATTTGAGATGCGGGTCAGTCCAATATTTGTATCCCACAAATATCTATGAACTTTGGTAGCAACCAATTGCTCTATATTCATTCCTTATGAATATCCACCCATCCAAATTCATAATAATATTACCATCATACTTGCTCCCACAAGTATGAATGATTACGAACATTTAGAGTAAACAATTTACCCATGGATTAAACATGCTAAATTGGAACATTTATTGAAATATTATAACCAAATAATTTTATTCAAGTAGTAAGATAGTTCCAAATATTCAAATACGAAATCACAGATCAAAGCCAATCACTAGAATATCGAAGTCCCATGGCACAAGTATGACCTTCATGCTTTGCCTTTTCAAGGAGCTTCGTAAGAGGATCCGCAATATTTTGATCTGTGTGAACTTTGCGAATACATATCTTTCCTTTCTCAACTTCATCTCGTATGTAGTTGAATCTCCGCTCAATATGCCTAGTATTTTGATGAGCACGAAGTTCCTTGATTTCAGCAATCGCACCTCGTTATCACAAAAGATCTCTAGGGGGTCCTGAATGGAAGGGACAACCCTAGATCGGCAATGAATTTCTTCAACCATGCAGCTTCTTGAGCTGCCAATGAGGCGGCGACGTATTCTGATTCTGTAGTTGATAAAACCACCACATCCTGTTCAGAGCTCTTCCAAGAGACGGCTCCTCCATTCAGAATGAAAATGTATCCAGATTGTGATCGTGAATCATCACGATCGGTTTGGAAACTCACATCCGTGTAACCTTTTACAACGAGTTCCTCATCACCAGATCCATAGATTAAAACATATCTTTAGTCCTCCTTAGGTACTTAAGTATGTTCTTAACAGCCATCCAATGACTGCTTCTAGGATTTTGTTGGTAACGGCTTTTCATGCTTAAGGCGCATGAAACGTCCAGCCGAGTGCATATCATTGCATACATGATGGATCCAATAGCAGATGCGTATGGGATTCCCTTCATTTATCTTGCTCATCCTTTGAGCTTGGACATTGAGTCGCACTCAATATTGTTCCTCTTTGAATAGGTACCGTACCTTTCTTAGAGTTCTCCATCTTGAACCTTTTCAAGATCTTATCAATGTATGCACTTTGATTTAAACAATCAATCGCCTTGATCTATCCCTATAGATCTTTATTCCCAGAATATAGGCGGCCTCACCAAGATCTTTGTTGGAAAAACAACTTCCAAGCCAGGTCTTTACACCCTCCAAGGTTGGAATGTCATTTCCAATAGTAGTATGTCATCACATACAATACTAGGAAAATGATGATGCTCCCACTAGCTTTCTTATATACACAAGCTTCATCAGCATTCTTGATGAATCCAAATTTAATTACATCTTCATCAAATGGTGATTCCAAGTTCTTGATGCTGTTTCAATCCATAGATTGATTTTTTTAACTTGCATACTTTGTTAGGATGTTTTGGATCGACAAACCTTCAGTCTGAACCATATAGACATCTTCCTCAAGATATCCATTTAGGAACGCCGTTTTGACATCCATTTGCCAAATCTCATAATCATAATGAGCAGTTATGGCAAACAATATCCTAATAGACTTTAGCATTGCAACAGGTGAGAAAGTTTCATCATAATCAACCCCTGATTTTGAGTGAAACCCTTTGCTACAAGTCTTGCTTTATAAGTATCCAGGTTTCCATGCATATCGGTTTCCTTTTGAAAACCCACTTACATCCAATTACTTTGGTGTTAAGAGGTGGTGTAACCAAGTCCCATAGATGATTGGCATACAGGATTGCATCTCACGTTCATGGCTTCAAGCCATTGTCACAATCCGATGGATGACAGCAGCATGGTATATTGGATTTGTCATCAGAATCTATCAAATAGCATCCATCAGTGAAAAATCCATATCTTTCAGGTGGATTACTAGTTCTACCAGATCTACGAACGTTTTCTGTGTATTGATCAACTATTTGATCACTATCAACATCCTCATGTTGAGTTCTAGTGTCAACCAAACATGTATCGAGTTGCGATTCTTGATCCTCTTCAAGATCCACAGTCTACTACTAGTTCCTTCCATAAGGAATTTGGTTTCCAAGAACTCACCCTTTTTGGCAACAAATCCTTTTGTTGTATGGATCATAGAAATAATATCCCATAGAATCTCTTGGATACCAATAAAGATACACTTAGTGAAGCGGCTTTCTAACTTGTTCGAGGTGGGAGTCTTCCATAAGCCTAACACCCCACACCCTCAAATATGAAAATGATGGAACCCTTCCATGCCATATTTCATAAGGTGTCATTGCCACTTTCTTGGTTGGGGCCATATCAAAATACGGGCCGCAGAGAGCAGAGCAAAACCCCAAAATAATAGAGGTAATGGCTTCTAGCCATCATAGATCGAACCATATCCAATAGAGTTTGATTTCTCCGTGCGGACACACCATTATGTTGTGGTGTTCCTGGTGGAGATAGTTGTGAGACAATCCCACAAATCTATGTGGTCCCTAAAATCATCATTCAGGTATTCACCTCCTCTATCGGTGCGGAGAATTTTAATTGACTTATTGAGTTGATTTTGTACCTCATTTTGAAAGATCTTGAACATTTCAAAAGCTTCATCTTTGTGTCTTAACAAGTACACATACCCATATCGACTATAGTCGTCAGTAAAAGTAATGAAGTATCTTTCATTGTACCTTGTCATAGGTTTAAAAGAACCACATACATCCGAATGTATGATACCTAATAAATCCTTTGCCCTTTAGCTTTGCCACTAAAAGGTGCCTTGGTCATTTTACCTTGTAACAAGACTCACATACATCAAATGAATCACATTCATTTTTTTTTAAAGGACCATTCTTTTGTAATGTTTGTATTCTTTTCTTGTTTATATGACCAAGACGGCAAAGCCAAAGATAAGTATTACTCAAATCCGATTTGAGTTTTTGGTACTAGTTTGGTACAATAAGCTATCATTCAATGTATTTTCACGAACCAATTCATAGATACCATTAAGGGAATACTTTAAAGTAAAACATGTCATTCAAAGTAACATGGATTTCATTTCCAATAAATGATAATACATATCCAAAATGTTTTAATAGGGCTACAGAAATAATGTTCCTAGTCAAACTAGGAGCATACAAACATTGTACAAAATTACTTCCAAACCATTTGGAAGTTTCAAGATGTAGTCACCACGGGCTTCAACTTGAACATTAGCCCCATTGCCCATATAGAGGCTAACATCCCTTTTGTTGAAGTTGCTACTTCTTTTGAACCCCTGCAACAAATTGCAAATATGAGTTCCACATCCGGTATCTAATACCCATGTGTTGGAGGATATTAAGTTTAAATCAATATGGATCATGTATGTAGTACCTGAGGTCTGCCCGGCATCCCTGTTTGCTTTCAACTCTCTGGAGATGGACAGGACAATTTCTTGCCCAGTGTCCAATCTCCCCACACTTGAAGCATGGGTCATTAGAAGCAACCTTTTGCCTCTTCTCCTGTGCTTTGGGTGGCACCCTTGCCACCCCTTTTCCTTTTCCCATTACGGGTCCCTTACCCTTGGCAACTCTTGCCTGGGGTGGGATGAGGCCTTTTCTTGTTCCCACCTTCATGGATGGTGAGAACGGGTAAACCCCTTTTACCCATGGCCGCCTCGGCCGTTTTGAGCATAGAGTGAAGCTCCCAATGCTTTTGTCCCAATCATTCATGGTAGTTCAACACGAACGTCTCAAACCTTTTGGTAAGGCCATTGAGGATCAAATCCGTGGCCAATTCCTTTGAGACGGGACGTTTAGCCTTTCGAGGTGGTCAATGTGACTTTTCAGCTTAAGCACATAAGATGAAACTGATTGGTTGTTGTCTATACGACATGCATGGAGCGCTCGAACCGTTCGAAGCGCTTAACCCTTGCTTGCTATTGGAACGTTTCCTTCAGTTGGGTTATTATGTCATAAGCTCCGTGATGCTCATACTCTTTTGGAGGTCCGGAGTCATGCTGGCCAACATAAGGCAAGACACTGGACAGAGTCCTCAGTGTATTTTATCCAATCATTATAGGCCTCCTCATCATCCTCACTAGGTTGATCGGGGACGGGTCGTCTAAAACATATGATCGTCTCTCTTGCTGAGAACGATTCTCAGTTTCGATACAATCGATAAAATTGTTATGATTTAGACGTCTTTTTGGAGAATGGCTCGTAAAGATTGGGCGAAGTGGATGAATTATCGTGATTATCAATATTATGGTGGCCATCTACAAAATTTAACAAAGATCAATTTTAGTATTTTCGATATGTTATTTTAATAATTAATACATTTTAAGGTCGTTTTCATATTAAAATCTAGAATCAACATTACATTTAAATGGGGTTAGGTGACCTATCCCCGATTTAAATTAATAAGGTGGTCAACGATTGACGATTGCAACCATTTGCAACTTTTAGAGGTATGGGATCGACTTGAAACATCATATGTAAGTCGGCATGTTAATCCCATCAACACCATTTGGAAACCATATCGTAGGTGATCCATTTGATATGGTTTGCAAATCAAGACACCCTACTTACACACGTGTGAGTTTGCCAAAATAAGTGGTTAGGTGACTTTAGCCACGAATATGGCATTCTCACCTCAAGTCACAAGTTCCCACAAAATGCTTAGGTGACCTTTATCCCACTAAGAGTTCCCAAGCGATTCAAGTGTTGTGTAAAAGGACGGTGTTGATCTTATTTATTTATAAAAGGTATAGTGATATTATAATACAAGTTTAGAAAACATTATATTTACATATTTGTATGTTTTCAAAACAAGGTACCTTATGGTATATTGATTAAACCCCTTTTAATCTTTGAAATCATTAAACAATTTTAAAAACTTTTATTACCTTTTAATGATTAAAGCCCATTTAGATAGTTTGTTATGATCATGGAAAGGATAGTTAAGCAAACATCATATGTAAAGACATCAACCACAATACCATCATCAACAACCATGAATCAACCAAAAGTAAGTGCATAACCATAGCATCTAAAGTGGCCACACTTGTTTGCCATCACAAGTGTGGACCATAGGACATTCCTAAGGGTCAAAACACATCACAAAAGTTCCATGAACCTCCCACTTGAAACCGCATCCAAATGCTCCATGTTTCTTGTGTCTTCCCTTTGCGCTTCTAACACATACATCTTTATATTACAAGACATTATGTCCTAATACAAGACTTCTAGTAATATTAAAGTACCTTATCTATTTATTACAACCCATAATAAATAAATTACACTTTAAACAAAGCACAAACAATAGACTATACAACCCAATTGATTGAATGAATGATACAACCATTACAAACATCCAACAAACAAGGTCAAGGCTAGGTTATGCACCATAATGAACAATGATCATATCATCCAAACCAACAATGAATCCCCACTTAAAACCCACTAAATTTCAGCCAACATAAACTGAAATTTCAGGTTTTATGATGCCCAAATAAACAACAAATATAACATACATGTCTTTCAAAGTTTAATCACAAGCATGTGTGATATAACTTTGAAAGTTGGGGATTCAAAAAACATGAACATAGCAGCCCCTAAAAGGGGTTTCAAAGTCCATAAAACGAAAATACAAGGACAAAACAAGCTAGCTATCCACATAACGGCTCTAGATGCCAATCGTAGGTTTGTTAGAACAAGATTCTATAGTTTAACCATTTAAACTTAGTGAAAACGCAGCGGAAACATACATTATAACATAGTTAATGAACTAAAAATGTCGGGTTTCATCGTGATATTATGAAGTCACAAACAAACCCAAGAACAAAGGACCTTTATATGTGAATAAAGCTAGCAATGTAAACACAAAAAAAAACATTATGGACAGCCATAAAGAGGCTGCCATAAACTACCTTTCTGGAGCCAAATACAAAATGGATGAGGATGATATGGATCAAGAACGAACGACCAAGGCACCAAAGGAAGGTCCTCTCAAGCTTGCATACCCCAAGCTCTAATACAAACACCTTGATGCTAGGATTGAACACCAAAAACCGAATGATAGGACTGCTGGAACCTATTCAGTCGAGAATCCCTTTAACAAAACAAGAAAACCATTTTCTTGTGTTGTGGTTTTGCATGTAAGAGAGAGAAGGAGATGGAGTGAATGTCTATCCAAGTGTGTGTGTTTTCAAGACACTTAAAACAAAACCAAGAAGTGGTTTACCCAAATGGGGCGGCCAAAACTTCATTGGTTTTGGTTTTTCCCCACAAAAAAATTAAAACACAATTGACAAGGATTATATAAGTTATTCATATAATTAAAATTTTAATTGAATAACTCATACACACTCACTTATTGTTTGAAGTTATTTAAGTAACTTAAATAACATTACAAACAATATCCATAAACAAAATATCCATATAAATTGTTCAATCTCATATGCAACTTATTTAGAAAACCTATTTTCTAATTTGGTGTTTTTATTTAATTGTATGATCATATCATCAATTAAATATATTTTGGTGTTTGCTAAGATTTTTATTGGGTATGACCCGACTTGGATCATAACCTACTAACCACATTAATGTTCTATGTGTCTTGGGCATAAAGAATTCAACACTTTGCACCCTTCACAAACATGGTGCCCGCTCGTATATGATTCTAGGTGAGTTGAAGGGTGATAGTAATGGCTTCTTCCAAGGTTGTGGGTCGGCTACCCACACAACATCTTGAATTTGGGGTGGTGCACCCTTGATGAACTTCTCGATGTTGCGGGGGACAGTGTCGACCATGTGAGGCAGTAGTATACTCAACTCATGATGCCTAGTTGAGTAGGCCAAATGGTCACCACCATCTTGCTTCAAGTTCCGAAATTCCTTCTCCAACTTTTGTAATTCACTTCTCGTGTAGAACTTCACGATGGCGATGTTCTTAAACTCTTCCGAGGTAAGTGCTAGCACAGCTTCAGAACCATGATTTCTCTTCTCCTTATTCCACAAGGTAAGTGCCCTTTGTTGGAGCATACTAGTGGCATAACGAACTTTGAGTGCCTCGGGACACTCACAGTTGACAAAGGTATTTTCCATGCTCTCGAACCACTCAACAAGACCAGTGGTTCCTTCCTTGCCATTATAACTAGTGGGCTTACAAGAGCTAAAGTGTTTGAAAGTACATGTTTGGTTGTTGCGCCCTCGGTTAGCACTATTCTCCCCTTGACTATTTCCATTGTTGCTAGAGTTGGTCATTAAGGTGCTATTGAGTACAACAACTATGGTCGGGATGATGACAGCCATTTGCCGGGCAATCATGGCAGCTAGCTTACGATCAGAACTTCCACGCTTTCCATGATGACTAGACATGCTGGAATATACAAAATGAGTTAGACACGAGAAGGAGAATAACAAGGAGTATATTTTAAACAAGGATAAGTCAAGAGTTGTAAGGCACATGGAATGGTTCCATTTGGTAACACGTTACCATTGGAAACGTTGACACGTCAAGGTAAATTGACCCATTCTACATAGAAACTCATGTATGTTGACCATAGTTTATCACTCATCGTAGAATTCCCCAGGTAAGCATAACTAGTCCCGTAGGATTTATGCGATATGCTTACCTTAACCCGAGGGCCTTTTGCCAGGAAAACCAGGATACAGGTGTCTATGTGTCAAACAAATTTCTTAGGTTCATGAAATCAAAACCTTGATGAGATTTTCATAGATTAGACATATAGTCTAAGGAATTAAACCACGATAATAAGTATACGATACCACGTGTAGACAAGAATAAGTTGAAGAAGTTTTAGTTGTCGGGGAGAGTCAAAGAGTCAAGGATAAGTTTAGGGAGACAAGTAACAAAGTTTTAACAATTACATGGCAATCCTATGCTAAGGCATCAAGTTGCATATAAGTATGGCATATTATGTAGCATGCAAAAAAATATACTATTACAAGAATACTAGTATTATTCTATAAGGTTCATGCATCAACTATAGTCTAGGTCACCATTTCAAATAACCTAAATCCCTATAGTTATGGGCTTTGATACTAATCTGTCACACCCTAACCTTGATGGCGGAAACTTCGATGTGTGAGGGTTAAGATTGTTCACAGCCACATAACGCTATATTTAAATGTAAATATTAAAATTATATGTTTTAAAAGAAAGTACAAACATAAGTCTCAAACATGAAATAATTCCAAGCATATTATAAGAAAACATAATCCTTTTATTCCATTAACTAGGTCCAAATCCTAGATTATTGCAAGCTTCATTTGATCACTTTAAACTTGGGCATTTCCTGAAACATGATAAAAATAAAAGGTCAACTAAAAAGTTGGTGATTTTCCAAGGTTTTTATACATAATATAACAAGGTTACAAGTAGCAATTCATGTCATAGGTTATAAGTTAGCAAGGTTATAGAACACATATCGTTACAATCAAACTTCAACTTGATTACAAGTATATATGATTGGCTAAGTGTATTTGGTTCCCATGATGAACAAATATACGTCATCAGGAGCTGGCAATACATTGGCTTTAGCACCAAGTAAGCTTGTCAGGCCCAACGATCTAAGACGTCGCTAGGCTAGCAATAGTAATGATTGCAAACAAAATATGTATCTCATATAATCACTTACAACACACAAATAACCATGACAAAATATAAAGATGAATTGCAAGTGCTTTACAAGTTCAAACGTTTATAAGTGTATGTTGTATATGTATCATGTTTCACCCCCAAAATAGTGTGAAATATATAAAAAGGGGCAAGGAAACCACATGATGAATAAGTATATAATGGAGATTAGAAATAAGAATGATGTATGTCGTTCCAAGATGAATCCTCACGAGCCACCTAAGTATGTATATTTACCATATTTAAGTTTAATAACAAGTTTAACGAATTAGTGAGGACTAGGGTTCTAAGTAGAATTTGGGGTTTTTTGTATACGGTAAATAATAAGGAAATATACCATTTCATGTCTTTTAATAGAAAATATGTAATTAACCCATTTAAAATAACTAATAAGGTTTACATATAAAATTTAAATAAACACTTGGAACAAACATGATTTAAACGATAATAAATTAAAGGTAATATTTAAATCAAAATCATTTTGCTAACTAAGATTTGAAATCCATTTTAATAGGAACAAAACTTAGAATAATCTTTGTAAAAAAGTTGTATTAAAAATTATTTAATTATCTACATCTTAATAAAAATTCCAGAAAATTATTTGGTGTTTATAAAAATATTTAAAGTTTACAAAATCTATTTTTATAATTATAAAAATTTTTCCATAATTGAATCAAGGATTAAAAAGCCTTAAAAATAGTTGAGGGAGCCTGGGTTTGAACCCGAGACCTCAAAGTTGTAAGGGTAAGACTCTAACCAGTGAACCAGGCTCTCAGCCACGATGTAAATCCGGCTTTAAAATTTAAAAGCAATCCTTAAACGATTTCCCCCAATTTACATGAACCCTAGAATATTCTTTGATGAAATTGAAGTTCGATTCAATAACATATTCAGAAATAAACATGGGGCTTTGATTCCCCATGTGATTTCGAGTGTGTTGATGTGTTATACTTACGTGATTTGATACGAACCGCTGGAAAAGACAACCAAGATCGAGTCGCGGACGTGAGTGTAGAAGGATGAGCAAACTCCAATGGTAATCCAATTAAACCTGTGGGGAGCTTTCTTGGGTGCTATGGATGATTTCCCCTCAATCAATTGCTCCTCAAAATGCACAGTGGACAACGTTTGATCAAATCCCAGACTCGACAATGGTGAGGTTCAATTGTGATATTTCGGTGTTGTTTTAGATAGAATTTCATTTGGTAGAAGTGTAGAGTTGTTTAAAGCATCGATTCGATGAAAATTAAATGAATTATTATCGTGTTTTAATGGGTGAACGGTCAGAACATTGAGATCGATGGTTATCAAGCCCAAACGACACCCATTACCGGCCTTAAACCCGAATTAAAGTGTGATTAAGTTTCGAACTTCGTCACAATGCGATTAGAAACGGTTTGAGCATTTAAATCAAGTGTCTTAGTGGTTTATGGGGCTCGCCGGAGCATTGGCCGTCGGCGGCCGATAGTGGCCGAAAATACGGGTGAAAGGGGATGGTGGTTTGGGTTTCTTTTAATAAATTACACAAATGACCCCTGTAGTTTACGGTTTGTTAATTTATGTTAGAAACTTTAAACTCAAGTTTCAAAAATGACATAAATACCCCCTAAACTTAATTTAAGTTTATATTTTAACTAATTTATTAATTTCTAAGCTTTTGTAATTATTATTATTATTAATATCATTAATACTATAGTATTATTATTATGATTTTAGTTATTATTATTGGTATTATTCTCATTATTGTAACTTTTATTATTGTTACTATTATTAATATTAATATAATCAATATTGTTTGATATTTTTATTTTTAACTATCATACATTAAAAGTTAATGATATTAAAAATAATAAGCATAAATTACACATGAATTCCATGATTGACAATAATGACCCTTATAAGAATAAATGAAGTTAACTTTTAGTTACCAAAAATATGAGATGTTACAAGCACAGACACAAAACCTAGAGTTCTTCATAAAGCATGGACATTGAGGACTTACCATCCTCACTTGCAACAATCCATACTGACTAACTTCCTCAAGTTCACATTGATGTGGACTCTATAGACTCCTTCATTCAGAGTCTTTTTGAGGAAGGTATACCAAGGGCAGTGTCATCCCCACCTCAAGGAACTTCCAACTACATCATAGGGTGGATGTATGATGCAAACAAAAGAGCCTTGATTCTTCAAATAGTTCAAGGGCAGCAAGAAGTCTTCAATTTTCATACTTTGAACTACTATGAAGGTCTTGACATAATCAACATTCCACTTGTCAATCCAAGCCAATCTAGACAAGCTGACAGGCTGGCACAAAGGATTAAGATAGATTTACTGAAAAGTTCAGTCTAAGAAGGAGACAAAGGCAATTAGGTGATACTATTGGTCAACTAGATGTTGAGGCAGACCCTAAGATTAGCTATGAAGGGGAAACCCTGACCGAAGGCTTAGTAGTAGAGCCTGAGAGCTCTATCACACCTATAACTACTTAAGCAATTCATTCCCTCAGTGAAGCACCTGCTGGTGAAGGTGTATCACAACCTCTCTCTGGCTAGAGCTTGGAGGCTACACCAAGCAATGAAGGCCAAAGCTCTCTCCACCTGAGTCATAAAGGTCTGTGAGTGACAAAGGGAAAAGGAAAATGACTTCTGAGGAGATTATGGAGGAAAGAGAGAGAGAGAGGAAGAGGAAGCTAAGGGGAGAAAGTTCCTTGGGTCTGATTCATGAAAGCTGCAATCAGTGATGCCCCTAGACCAAACACTCAAGATGGTGAGTTGAGGGCAGTCAGGATTACTTACCAGCAAGCCAGGAACTATGACATTGATGAGATTATATCTCTCCCCTTAGAGGAGCTCAATGAACTGGCTGACTTGGAATTGTCAAGAGAGAGGAAGGAAGCATAGGATGCAAAGTTACTTCTCCAAATCCAACAGGAGAAAAGACAAAAGAGATTGTACAAGCATATTCCTACTCTCTCCCCAGTTCAAGAAAGTCCTGCACAAGAGGTTGTAGCTCCATAAGAACCTCTAGTAGACAAAGAGACTGATAGGATCAATATGATCAACTACCTGAGTGCCATAGGCCTATACCAAGCATCTGCACTTCTTCCCTTGTCCTTTGAGTATATAGAGTTTGAGTATCTCAAACAGCTTGAGCTTGAAGTACTTAAAGAAAAAAAGGCAACTAAGAGAAAGATGAGGGAAGATACTGCAAGGTCAAGAGCCATCATCCAAAAGAGCATGAAGAAGTTTGTTGATAGACAAAGGATGATGAGCTTCTTGAGGCTATATGGATTCTCCAGAAGGAGACTTGGCCCTATGTCTCTATCTACAATGGATGAGCATATCAGGGTAATCAAGCAGAAGATCAAAAGAGGAGAGCTACTTGACTTACAATGCCCTCCAAGTGAAGTTCCTCCTAAAGTGGAGGTTAAGGTTGAACAACCTGAGACAACACAACTTGAACCTCCTGCTGAGCCTCAGCAAGTTCATCTTTTGATCCACAGCTGGGTTAAACTCCCTCTCCTTCTGAACCTGTGAGGTAGGAAAACCCAACTGAGCAAGACAAAACTGATCAACAAGGTGCTACAGACCAGTCTTCTCAACTAAAGTCATCAAAGAAGAGGAAGAGGATGGCTTCTAAACCATAGTCAAAGAAGAAGAAGAAGTGTAGACCATCCACATCCTACCTCAGGGTGAATCAGATCAAACTAAGGAAGTGCATGAAGAGACAACCCAATCAACTCCAATTCAAGTGGCTCCTTTTGCTTTTGAGAGATCCATCTTATCCTGGACCTTCACAACTAATCCAGAAAGATGGCATGTGATCAAAGATCAAGGTGGTGTGAATGAATACACATGGCAAGATCTAGTCAACCTCCCTCAACATGATCTCTTTGAGTTGAGAAGATACTATGAAAGTCTAAGTAATCCTAACCATCTAGTGAAGAAGGGAATGGTCATCATCATGATGAGGACTGTCAACTGATGAAGATCTTTAAATGTTTTGGCAACATCAGCCTAGGGGGAGTTTGTAAGGATTCCAATACGTCTCATGCAGTCAAAACATTCATAGCATCCAAAGTCTCTATGCATGCATGCACTAAAGTACCATAGTAGAAATGCTTCGAAAGTTTTACATCTTACATGAGAAATATTTTAAGTGTAAAATCTTCCGAAGCCAAGACGAATATCTTCCAAAGCCAAATATGTAGTCTTCCGAAGCATCAAAGACAAAGTCTTCCGAAGCCAGTTTATGAAGACAGATTTCTTGCGAAGACTTTTATGTAAATGCTATTATCTGATGTACTTTTCCATAAAGCTGGACCACCTTTCCGCTACAACTTTGTTTGGTTCACCAACTATCACAAGTTGTTGAGAAGGTCCATGCTTTTGGTAAATTTTAAATTGAGGTCTTGAGTATGAGCTTTCTACTTTATGTACTATATCCTTTTTGTAATATATTAGGATGTGAGCTATGGCATGTCATAGTCATAATTGAAAAGGCAATCTACCTTTTGACTCTAAATTTGATTTTGTTGTCTAGTCTTATGTATCTAGATGGTTTTCAAATTATGGTCGGCTGTAGGATGTAGTATACTCTCAAGAACTTGTAACTTTCCATTATGATTTTGTAACACTTTGTAATAGAACTTGAGAAGCAATATACAACATTCTTGAAAACCAAATACTCGTGTTCTTTGCTATCTTGTTCTGTCTCTTACTTACTTGGGTTCTTAGCATCTATTACTTTAGTTAACCAATTCCCTATTTGATCTATTAAGTGTTCTAAGAACTCTCCTCAATTATGTTGTTGTGTTGTAAAAGTGCATCACCCCTTCTAATGGTCTTGCACCCAACCCAAGCTATTTCAGAGGTAATAGTCATATCTTGCTTTATCATTAGTCATTCTGGGTGTCAATCCACCATCTACTTCGTCCTTGTATAGTCGGCTTCATATTCTAGTTCTTCTTTAAGTAAGAATTTGTCTTTGTATTCTTTTAGCTACGTTCAAATAATCTTTTAATCAAATAGACATTTTAGCAACTTTGGGAGTGAGTCGAGTTTTTCGTATTGATGTAACCTGCCATTAATTGAAAAATTAGATTCCAAAGCTACCATGAAAGTTTGGGGGGTTAGTAAATCTTGAGCCATGATGGATAGGATGAGAAATTGATCTTCATTACCTTTCCATCAAGCAAAAAAGTCAAAAATTTTAAAATCTTGTGGAGGTTAACACATGATCGGGTTTTGTCACTTAACATAAATGTTTCTCTCCAACTCACTAAGCCACATTCTGTTTGATGATGTAGAATCCCTTAAGTGTTGATCATAGTATACTAAGTAAGCAAACACAAGAAGACAGGTTTTTCAAAATACTTGCATATATTACTTCTTAACTCAAAGCATTGTGACATACAAATCAAAGCAACAGAAAGTGGCTCAGCAGCAAATGAGAAAATCAGCCGAGACATACAAATCAAAATCTGTATTTTGACATTTGTGATATGTTCAATCACAAGACAAAAAAGTGCTTTTATAATCAATACTGCTCTATCTGTGACATGAACAACCATTCAACCAAAAATTGTTATTTCAACAAATATTGTTCGGTCTGTGATATGAACAATCACAATACATCTGATCGTTACTTCAATAAGAAGGGATTGAGAATTCCCCAAAACAAACCATCTCAACAACATCACAAGGCAAAACTCAAGTCGGGAGTCATTTGCATAATGATCAATCTAGAACATCTAGATCACTCAATGACATGAGTAAAACAAAAGAAACATGGAAAAGTCAAAGAAACAACCATTTCATCAATCAAAAGTTTGAATTTTCAAAACCCAAAATGATCTTTGAAAATGAAAAAGGATTTAAATTTCTTCAAAAGAACAGAGATCAAAGGTTTTACTACTCATCTGACTCATCTGTTGATCTTGATGAGAAGACTCCAACAAGATATCTTAAGCAATCTCCCAGATCTTCTCTAAATAGATCACAATTTAGAGGAAAGTATCAAGAAGTCACCATAATAGATAGAAATGGGAAACCCAAGACTACCATGGCTTGGGTTCCACATTGTAACTAGTTCTTTATGCTTGTAGGGTCATTCATATAGGTCCAACAGCTTATGGTACGTGGACAGTGGATGCTCCCGACACATGACCGGAGATCGTTCCCTCCTTTATGACTTCAAGCACATACAAGGAACTACAGTGGCATTTGGTGGAGATTCATAAGGTGGTAGAATTACAGGTGAAGGATCTGTGACAAATTGGATGCTGAGCTTTGACAGAGTGAACTACTGCGAACAACTAAACTTCAATCATTTAAGCGTGTCTCAGATCTGTGACAAGAAATATTCAACTCACTTTACAGACACTCACTGCTACATTCTGAAACTTGGATTTCAGATCTCTGAAGAATAGGTTTTCCTAAAGACCCCGAGGAAGAATAATACTTGTGTTTTAAACCTGTGTTCTGCATCACCTAAAGAAGAAACATGTCTTTTGTCAAAAGCATCATTTGATGAGTCACAGCTTTGGCACAGACGTTTGGGGCACACCAACTTTAGAAACATGAATAGATTGGTCAAAGGAAACCATGTCATTGGTCTTCCACAAAAAGAATTTTGCTTTGTTGATCACTGTTTAGCGTGCCTCAAAGGAAAACAACAAAAATCTTCATATAAATCCAAGCTGGTGAACATAAACAATACTCCATTGAAGCTCCTTATATGGATCCGTTTGGACCAACTCATGTCATGAGTATTGGAAAGAAACAGCATTGCTTGGTGATCATTGATGACTTTCACCATTCACATGGGTGTTCTTCTTACTTCATAAAAATGAGGCATCACAAATAATTCAAAACTTTATCACACAAATTGAAAATCAACTTGATCTTAAGGTCAAAATAATCAGAAGTGATAATGGAACTGAATTCAAAAATGAAGACATGAGTTCTTTTTGTACAACCAAAGGCATTCCTCATCATTAAGCGTAGCTAGAACTCCTCAACAAAATAGGATAGCTAAAAGGAGAAATAGAACACTGATCGAAGCAGCAAGAACGATGCTAGGCGATGCTAAGCTGCCAATAACCTTTTGGGCAGAGGCAGTTAACACATCGTGCTTTGTACAAAACCGAACTCTAATTGTAAAAGAAAGCAACATGACTCCATATGAACTGATTTTTCATAGAAAACCATTCATTGGATTTCTTAAATCATTTGGTAGTCCTGTCTCAATATTAAACACCCAAGACTATCTGGGAAAGTTTTCATCTAAGTCTGATGAAGGATTCTTTGAAGGTTATTCTTTTGTTTCAAAGGCTTATAGAGTGTTTAATCCTTGATTAAACATATTGATCATTCAACAAATGTTCAATTCAAGGAACATTCGTTTCCCAAATCTACAAATGGTCCCGACTGGTTGCTTGATATTGACTCTTTTACAAAATCATTTGATCAATTTCACTTGTCTGATGCAGGAAATCTCCATTCAGATGACATGTCTTTGGCTGTAGAAAGAAGAAATGACTTTCCATTAATTCCTCCTACATCTGCTGAATACATGAATGAAGATGTTCCTCTCCAAGCTGATCCTATCAGACAACCATCACTAAATCAGAGTGTTTCAACTAAAGGAGGTCCAAGCTTGTTACCATCACACTCAGATGACCTTTCAACTGAGATCAAAAATTAGAAACAAGCCACTCCTCCATCTGAAACCCAAAAACATCAAATGATGAAAGTAATCACAGTGCTGTTGAAGCTGAAATAGAAGCTGAAATGGTGTCTGACAACCTTCATAATTCAACAACAGTACAAGATGAAGATGCCTCTGACCATAATGAACTGAATGTCTCCAATCTTGATGTAACTATTGCTGGTGACTTCATTCAAACCACCAGAATACCAAGAATCATCTAGTTGAAACCATTATTGGTGATCTTAATGAGAAGGTGACAAGAAGCAAGTCAGGTATTGCAAACACTTGTTTGTTCTCATGCTTCCTTTGTCAAACAGTACACAAAAATATCAAAGAGGCTCTTCAAGGCAATAGCTGGATTGAAGCAATGCAGGAAGAATTGCTCCAATTCAAGAAGCAAGAAGTATGGCAATTGGTAGATCTTCCCGAAGGACAATATCCTATCGGTAACAGATGGTTGTACAGAAACAAGACTGATGATGAAGTATACACTCAAGAAGAAGGAATCGACTATGACGAAGTATTTGCACCTGTGGCCAGATTAGAAGCAATCAGAATCTTTCTAGAATATTCTGCATCCATGAAATTTACTGTTTATCAAATGGATGTGAAGTGTGCCTTCTTGTATGGAAAGATTGCTGAAGAGGTCTATGTGAGTCAACCACCGGGATTTAAAGATCCAGATTTCCCTCACAGAGTCTATAAGCTTGACAAAGCTCTGTATGGTCTTCACCAAGCTCTACGAAAGTGGTATGAGACTCTGTCATCTTTTCTTCTTGAACATGGATACGAAAGAGGAAGATTATCAGACTCTCTTCAGAAGAAGAAGAGGAAAAGACATGTTGTTAGTCCAGATTTATGAGGATGACATTATTTTTAGCTCAACAAACAAGCAGCTCTACAAATAATTTGAAGACCTTATGCATTCAAAATTCCAAATGAGTGCTATAGGGGAACTCACTTTCTTTCTAGGGGTGCAATTCCAACAGACAACAGATGGAATCTTCATCAATCAATCAAAATAAGTGTAAACTATGCTGAAGAAATTCCACTTTACTGACTGTCAGTCTATCAGAACTCCTGTGGTACTAAATGAAGATTGGACCTAACCCTGAAGGCAAATTTGTGGATCAGACTCACTATCGATCTATTATCGGTTCACTTATGTATCTAATAGCCAGTAGGCCTGACATTAAGATTGGTGTTTGTGTGTGTGCTAGATATGAAGCTGATCCAAAAGAATTACATGTGAATGCAGTCAAGAGGATATTCGGATATCTAAAGGGCAAACCAGCTCTTGGATTATGGTATCCAAAGAAAGGAGAATTCAATCTCTATGCCTTCACAGACAGTGATTTTGGAGGATGCAACTTCAACAGAATATCCACCTCTGGCGGTTGTCAATTTCTTGGTCCCAGACTAGTCTCTTGGCAATGCAAGAAGCAGACAAACATGTCTGTATCAATAGCAGAAACTGAGTATATTGCAGCATCAGCCTGTTGCTCTCAAGTACTCTGGATTCAAAACCAGATGCTTGATTATGGTTATAACTTCTTGCACACACCAATTCACATTGACAACACTGCAGCTGTTTTCACAACCAATAAACCAGTTCAGCACTCAAAAACAAAACATATTGAAATTAGACTGTGCTGAAAAAAGGTTAATCAAATTGATTCAAGTACCCAATGAAAATCAATTAGCTGACTTGTTTACTAATGCATTGGAACCTGGTAGGTTTGAATTTCTGGTTCAGTCAATTGGCATGATTAACCTTGAGTAATAATAATTCAAAACATCAAAAACAAGTCAAAAATACAAGAAAAACACAAAAAAGAGTCGATTTATGAAGAATAGAATATCATTTGGGAAATGATATAATTACAGTTGTTATATCATTCACTGTGCTTAATTTCAAAATTGCAAAGACTGTCATGACTTACCAGATATGTTGGTAGGCTCAACTTGGAAGAGAAGATACATGCAGTGATGAATTAAAAATCTTATTCAATAGTGAAACACTCATCACAAAGTATAGGTATGTATTGGCTTATCTGAGTACATGTGTGTGTAGTAACCTAAACACACTAGGTAATGATGCTTTATGAATCTCTTTCACCCACATCAAGTTTCATCTTTGTTTTGCTGAGAAAAGTCTTGATGAAACAAGCATATAGTGCAGATGTAAAGATCTAAAAGATTCCTAATGAGGAACACATCCAAATTGGATGAATCTACAAAAGCAATACATTCAAAGTGAATGAACAAAAGAATCCTATCATGGATCACCTTCCAAAGTGAAGTGAAAAGAATCCTAATATGGATCATCATGAAAAGGATCAAAGTAAAAGAATCCCAAGAGCATCAGTGAAAATGAGTTCTCATAATTTAAGTAACCTAGTAAGAAAAGTTGTGAAAAAGTTTTACCATGCATTGTATAAGGATGGTTGATCATTCCATGCTTGTGTGTGTGAGGTACATATTGAATAATTAAATCAACCAAAAACATAATAAATATTATTTGCATCAAAATATCAACCGGGTATGAGTTTAAGAGGACAAACATACCTTCAATCATCAAGTTCATAAACATGTCCATTTTATCATAAATAATGCACATGTGCAATGTAAGATTGATATGATCCCAACAAAAGATATACTTCTCTTCATTATCAATAATCATTGTATATAATTGTCAAAAAGTTTTTAAATCTTTAAAGTTCTTATCTAGATGTGGATATAAACTATAGGGGGAGTAATTTAAAATTTTTGATTAAATCTTTATATTGTTACTATCTTAAATTACTTTCTTAAAACATTAAAAACAAAAGAAAAAGAAAATGCATGTGTTGTGGCAGAAGTTATATCATAGTATCTCAGCCTATGCAGATTCTTGGATCCATGAAAAGTCCAAGATCAGTCAAACAATGGGAAACTTGTATCACTTCTGATGTATAGTCAATCCAAGCAAGAATTGACAACTTCAACAACCAACAACTTCATAAAAATTCAATCAATGACATCTCTTCATAACATGAAAAATCAAAACAGTCACATTAACTTATGATTAAGTTCAAAAGTTAATGCAGGTAAGTGCATTGGTTAATGCGGGTGAAGGTAACCCATGCTTATAACCAATGCGGGTAGCTTTTAATTTCCAAGTGAAACTAATGTGGACAATGATTGTAGTCAACCGCATTAGTGTGTTACAAGTATACATGAAATTTTGAAGTGTTAAAACCTATGCGAAACAAAAATTGTTCTACTGCATTTGTAAATGCGGATAAAACAATTTTCAAGTGTTCAATCGTATTTGTAAATGCGGATAAACTTTTAAGTGTCCAACCACATTTGTCAAATAAAGATGAAATTGACACTTCCGTATTTGTTTTACTCATCCGCATTTGTGGATACATATCTTCAATATTCGTGTATTTTCAAGCAGAAATACTTAAGTGATTAATCTCTAGTCAATGAATGATGATCAAGGTAAATGTATTTTATTCTATCGCATTTGCTACAGTGAGTAAATGCTGACAAACTTATGTAAATGCGGATGCCCAAAATCACAAGTTAACTCTTCCCCATTTTCAACAATAAACAAATGCGGGTAGCAAAGTTATTGAATTCTCTCTTCCGCATTTACTAAAGTAAACAAATGCGGATGACCCAAAGACTTAAAATTTACTCTTCCGCATTTGCTATAGTGTTTTAAAAATGTGACCGCATTTGCTCTGAAACTTGTAAAATTTTGTAAAAGCCATTATTTGACTACATAAAGGAATTTCAAAGGGTCATTTAATACTTTTCAAACCAGAGAGACTACATAGTGAGACGTGCGCAAAAACACAGTATACCTTCTTTGATCATCTTCATCATCAACAACCAAAGGATTCAGTGTGTTCAAATCAACCTGTTATTATACTCGATTCCAAACAATAGTAGCATTGATAGAAAGGTGAAATTTCCATAAATTTTTCATGACCTAACTTTGAGACTGTTGAACCAAAAGTGAATGAAGAACCAATGATAATGAAGAACACACAAAATCTAACTTATTCAAAGATATGTTATACATTTTTGACATCAATGAACATGCAAACTAAGAGAAATTTTAACCATCATGAAAAACCTTCATAGTTGTGTTCATCACAAGAACAAAGTATGATGAAAATCGAAAATGTGCAACGAATCAATGAAGTAACATCTAATAAATAGTAAATCTAAACTTGAAAAACAAAAGAAAATGTGATTCTTCTACAACAAATTCACCATTTGAAGTGACAATAATGAAATAGTGACTTCAAACGTTCATCTTTGACCACTAAAAGTCAAACTGATCAATTATGCACATACTTTATCATCAAAACTAACACATATGTCTCTTATGCAGATTAAATGGCAAATCTTTTATGGAGCAAGCTCCATAATGTTAGCGGTTATTTAAACCTTGATGTGCCAGAAGGTGAGGGACTCAGAGATATTATGAGATTCATCTCTACAACAAGGGTAGCTTATGCTATCACTGTTAGACCCACCATCTATGAGAACCTCATAAGGTCTTTCTAGAATTCAGCTGAAGTGATTGAAGCAGATGGTGTTAGAACTTTATCTGGAAGAATTGATAATGATCACACTCTGAGCATCACTAAAGATTCTGTAAGAAGATGTTTGTATTTTGGTGATGATGCTGATGCACCACTAGAACTGGATGAGGATGATATAACCACCTTCTTTGCTGAGATTGGGTATGAAGGGGGATTTGAAGCTAAAGAGATTGTAAAGGATTAGTTAATTTGCACTGGAGATTTCTAAACCACCTCTTTCAGCACTGCTTATCCAAGAGAAAAATAGGGTGGAATGATATTCAATCACCACTTCATCATCAATTTTTGCTCTATGCACAAACAGACCATTCAACATGTCTTCCTATGTATTTAATGGCCTGATTTCAAACATACAAGAGGGGAAAAGATACAAGTTCTTGATGTATCCAAGATTCATTCAGTGCCTAATAAATGAAGCATTCTCAAATCTTTCTACTGAGGGACCAGTTCTTGATATTCCTCATTATGATGCAAAATCATACAAGTACATTAAGAAGAGGGATCCCAGAAACTTTTATAGTGGAGCTCACTCAACTCTTCTTCCTTGGATGCTTCAACAGATCAATCCAAAAGAACAAGGAGAAGAACAAGGAGAAGACAAGATGCTCAAGATCACAATGATAACAAGCTATTGGTGTAATAGGCAAAGGTCAGTATCACCCCATGATGGTGCAGGGGTGATTCTCATACTGAACCTGAAATTCATGACTATGCATCTCCATTTGTGCCTTCTCCACAACCATCTCCACAACCATCTCCACAACCATCTCCACAACCATTTCCATAACCATCTCCACAACCATCTCCACACCATCACCACAACCATCACCAATATCCCAACCACCAATATCACCACCTCATCACTCACCAATATCACCACCTCATCACTCACCAATATCACCACCTCATCACTCACCATATCACCACCTCATCACTCACCAATCACCATATCAATCATTGCCTACCCATGATATTCCATCTAAGTTTGGAGACTCAACAAGCATATCTAAAGCTTCCAAATCATCTTTGGATGAGGAGGATCATCATGCTCAAATGCCTATAAAGAGAGTCACTTCTATGACTGCTCCCTCAGAGAGTTTTGCTAAATCTAATGTAAATAAACCAGATGAAAAAGATGAGTTAATCTCTCAGCTCCTACAAAAAATTGAAAGGATGGAAAGAATACTGAATAGGAGGGTTGGAATAATTGATGATAGGATTCTAGAGCTTGATGAAAAGGAGCAGGAGTTAAAAGAGCTTAAAGAAAAACATGAATTTGAAAAAGGAGAAAGAGAAAGAGATTGAAAGCTTAAAAGCTGCACTTAACCATTCTAGAGAAGAAGTAAGTGGCCATGTTGATACACTTTCCATTCAAACTATAGCTATGGAAGAGCAAGAAGATATGATTGAAGAACAAGCAGAGATCAACTCCAATCTCCAAAGTCAAATTGATAGCCAAAATAAAAGAATCTCTGAACTTGAGATGCTAATTGAAATACAAAGATGTGCTGATGCTGAAGAAAATAAAAAGAATGAAGAAAGAATGACGACCGATGAGAAACAATCATGTGACAACCGACCTCCAGGTCGTTATTCTAACCCTAATCTACTTGCATCATTACCCGTCTTATGTGTATTAATAGTAGAAACAATCTAACTCTATTGGTGATTTTAGAATCATCTTTTGCTATTTGTTCCAATTTATGATTGTATGTGATTTTAGTGACTTTTAGTTAATTTGAGTTTTACCTTTTTGAACTTAGTTTTCCGGGAAAGTCAATTAGTCACTCTTACTACGAAATCAATTTATTAGCAAAACAATTAAAATGTGTGCATACATACACACTTGTAAATTCTCGATTCATGCATGCATGGACATGCACAAGACACCACAACTAACAACATCTACCAAATAATATTCTATACTACACTACAAAATTATAGCACTTAATAATTATTTTACAATTAAAATTCAAATATTAACCCCCATAAAAAGCAAAATCTCGGCCCCCCCTCTCCCCAAATCACCACACTTCTACACCACTACACACCACCACCTTCAACCCTCCACTCCTCATTCATGCAAGCATTTCCACCTCTCTCACTCTCTTCTCTTGGTTTCTCTCCAGAAAAACACACACACACACCATGATTCTGAACACCATTGCAGCCCCATATTCGAAGAACAACACATACATCCATCGGCCAAGCTCAAACAAGCGAGAAGGTGCCATTTTGTGAAGATTGGTGCTTGATTCTTGCAAGTCCGAGATCCTACAGCACTTGTTCGAGTTTCGCTAGCTTTGTCCAAGGAATTCCAGACCATTCTTGACCATCTACATTCTCCAAAACGTGAACAATACCAAGTGTAAGCTTCATGTCACCCGAAAATGGTCATTTCATGTGTTTTCTTCACTTTTCTTTTAAAAACACCTCCTCTCTTTCTTATACCAGAAACCCAACACCATCATCTTGTTCTTGAGGAGCTTTCAACTTCACAAAAGGTATCTCACATGTTATATTGGTCATTCTTGAGGTGGAAACCGATTTCCATCATGAAAACCCTCTTTTTGGGTGTTTTGCACCATCTAACTTGTAAATCCTGTAACCCTTGAAAGAAAAAATTGCAATCTGCTTGCTAATGGTTTAATGGACTCCTAATAACCTGTTTTGAAAGTTACAAAAGGTTATATAACTCGAACATGTGGTTGTTGCACGGGCTACACCTTCAAAACATTCTTTCTACATGAAATAACACTATTTAAGCACTTGTTTGAAAACCCTCTCACAAGGTTCATAACCTGCACATGAACGACTTTGGAACACCTGAATAATCTGATATTAAAGTTAAATAAGGTTTTGGTAATGTTTAAGCTCAAGTTATAATGATTTACACATGTGTTATGGTCGGTTATGGCTAAATCACTAAGTTGATGGTTCATTGTTGTATTGGGTGACCTAGCCGTGAGTTTGAGACATGATTTCAGAAAGTTTTGATGAATATTAAGTGTGTGGTAAATGGTTAATCTCTGGAAATTAAAGACATGTTAAGATTTGACCCACTTTAGTCATTTTCGGGTCCCGAAACATGGTGAAATAATTGTAAAACAATAAAACATGGATTTTAACCATCATAAAAAAGTATTCCAGGCTTAATAATGGTTAATAAAGTGTTCTGGAGTCAATGGGTAATTTAAATGGTCAAAAAGGTAAGTTAAATGGAGTTTTAACTAAAAACGGGTATTAACCGGGTGTCGTTTTTGAGAAAAATCCAAGAAAAGGGGTTTAAAGCTAAGATTTATAAGACCCATGTCATGTCAGCAAGTTAAGTGTTAAAACTCCTAAAGGATTTGAAATATTGGTCAAATAAGCTTTTAAATGGACAAATTCGGTTAAAAACACGTTTTAACGGGTTAAACGTAAAAACGAGGCATTCAACTATTAGAGGAAAAATTTCTCAATTAAAGGACTTGAAACTTATAAAAATGTCCTTAAGTGATACCTACCAGTCCAAGACTCAACTTTATGGAAATCCCTAATTAACCGTTAAAACTCTCCGGTTTTACTGCAACAGGGAACATTAAACGCATAGGTTTTAAACTGGATCCATATTCTGAAATTTGGAACACTTACTCAAGAATAAGTCAAATTTTACTCTAAGAACCTAATTTTTGGCCTTAATAGTCATAAAGAGTAAGAAACCAAACTTGAGGGTAGAAACTGTCAATTTTGAAACTTGAGGGACTAAACTATAAAATTTTACCAAACTTTATAACCAACTCATATAAGACTAATAATCACTTGAACAACATATTGACCCTATATCCTTAACTTAATGGTGTAAAATCCTAAATTATATGGGAAACTTTTCATACAAACCCTCACGGAATCAAAGCCTTATCCAACAACTAAATTTTTTTTGACACACTTGTTGCACCTTAAATAAGTTTAGAGCAGTAGCTTATCACTTAATATATTCATGTTAGGGTGCTAGACTTGAGACATTCCCGGCACACAAAGAGTTATTTTTGGCTTAACACCTAAGGTGAGTTCTATTGATCCCCTTTTTACTACTGCTTTGGGGTGAAACATGCTCTGTTATTTATGAACTATATTTGTGCTTTACTTGGTGATTGTATGTGGGATTTATGGTTACCTGCTGATACTTATATCATTATCATTAATTCTTTCTTGAATCGCTTGTTTTATGGATAGATCTATTTGGGGAATCCCCCACACACAGCGGCTTCCGTTCTAGGAAGGGTACCCCACTGAGATCCTAAGGGGTCGTTTGTGGCATGTGACATGTTTTGTTAAGAAACTATGGTGAACCATCCGGGCAGGTATGGTACACTGGTTTGGGGCTCAGATCTTCCTTCGGGAATAACCGGTTAGACACCACTTTAGAAGAGGCCAACCGGGACTGAGTGAAAGGTTGATTATGATTCTCCCACGATGTTGAAACTATGATTAATTTCTTTTTACAAAGTGAGGATTTTGTTAAGTCCTTTTTGTTTTTTCAACTTTAAGCACTTGAATTCACCCACTTTTTAGTTGACACATTTCTTTTTGAGCATGTTTCAGGTAATTTGTGAAGAGATCCTTGCTGTCGTGAAGACCTACACTTATCCCCATGACCATGGCATTGACTTTTTTTACTTAATGAACAATTTTACATTTCTGTTGAGCAAATACAATTTGTTTCTACGTTGGTTGTATAACTCATTTGGGGGCTGGATCTGTTTCTAGCCCTGATATCTTTTGAAAACTTTTAATGCCATGTGATATTCTCTCATTTGAGCTCTTGTAATGGTTTGTTTCCCTGCCATATGTTGTTGCTAGTCTGTGATGTCGCACCCTACTTGGGCCCGGGGTGACAGATTGGTATTAGAGCCAAAGGTTGTAGAGAAGTTAGGAATACCACAGTAGACCCTAGGCTACAACCCTGATACCCGAGGACTGTCATTGTGGGAAGTGTTGGATGATGGTGTTGAGTAAATTGATGATTTCACTTCATCCACGTAATCATGAATTTACCGGACGTGTAATTTCCATCACGGACCTTTAGGTAATGGTTGGATTTTTTCTCATTAACATTGATGATTTTGAAACTTATTTTAAAAAGGGGATTTAAATGATTTCTATGATGAGCTATGTTGTTCGATAATAATTAAAGAGACTACTGATTTGAATAACACGGATAATGATATGTTGGAATAATAGATGCTACTGCCATCACTACTATTACTTGTACTATTATTATAATCATGAGCTATGAGAAACCAAATTACTCATGATGTATTCCTTACAAGACACAACGGCTATGGCTGATAAAGGTAAGGCGCCTGCTCACCCTAATAATGAGACTACTCCTATTGGGACCCTTAGGGTGAAGCCTCAGACAGAGTATGAGGCATATCTCTAGAGGTGCGGACATCCAGGATGGATATCCGTCACGTCAGATGACACTAAAGCTTCTGAGGACTCTTCCTCTACATCACCTTCCAGGAGCCGGACGCGCTCCCACTCTCCTCACATAACTGCTTCTATCCACTCACCCATCCCACCTATAGGGAATAGGGGTGCACGTGTTATCACCCATCCACGCAAGAGTGCTAGGCCAGGACCCTCAGTCTCCTTTAGGATGCCACCTCCTCCACCACCTGTTAGGACTCCGATACCGACACCTCCGCTGTTTGACCCACGTGATGAACACCTGACGCCACCAAGGCACAACATGTATGACGGCCCTAGCGTACTAGCTGGTGATAGGTACTCCCAGTCGAGCCACCGGGCAAGCGACGTAGGACCCTCTGATGCAACACTGGATGAGATCTTGAAGACCGTTCGACATCACGAGTTGACTCTTCAGCACGCCACTCGGACCTCCCAGTCTGCTCAATTCCAGTTTATAATGGCTACGCATGGGGTGCAGCGGTTGGAACAGGAGCAAAGAAAGAAGAGCTCGGGATGGTTTAGAAGGCTGAAGAAAAGGTGGATGTGAGAGCATGGGTAAGAAGCAGAATTATCTGTCTTCAGACTGTTGAAGGAAACTATTTCAATTATTATTTGATAGTATTATTATTATTATCATGGTAGTGATGGCACCTTCCAACTTGTAAGAGCTTGACTCTGATTCAACTTTGTTGGATGATACTACTATCTCTATTTAACTATGAACTGTTTGTTTGGATGCTAGATTATTGGGCTATTTATATTGAATTGCAATATGTTGCGTTGTGTATTGTAAATGGTCTGTGCCCCTTTCTGATTGATTGTCTAACTGTTATGATATGCTTTGAATTGGACCTTGTAAGAATCACTTAGTGGGTTGTATGTATATATACACACCATGATCCCTCTTCCCGAGGCAAGGTGTAATAGGGTATGATGCATGAGCTATTCGAAACAAATTTTGAGATGCTAAACGAATCTATTTGTGATACTATCAGAATGCCGACTAGGAGAGGAACACGATTTGGGTGGCGAGGAGGTACTAGGGGCCGCCGTGAGGAAGCCAGACAAACTGGAAACCAACCTACCCCACCAGGAACTCCCCGCAGGGAAAATGCTAATCAAGAAAATGACGAGAGAATTGCTAACCTCGTAGCACAACAAATTGCTAACGCCATTCCGACCATTATCGCTCAGATCAATGCTGATCGAAGTAATACTAATGGTAATGATCGGCCAGGGAGTGATGAGGGCCACAATGAGGAAGCCGAGGCGTTAAAGAACAGATGCTCCTATAAAACCTTCATGGCATGTAAGCCTAAGGACTTCTACGGCACCGAGGGTGCTATAGAGACGTACAGATGGATTGATGAAATGGAAGCTGTCTTGGACATTAGCGAGTGCAAGATGGATCATATGGTGAGATTCGCATCCCAATCCCTCAAGGGATCAGCTCTTCAATGCTGGAAGTCGATTACTCAAACCCGTGGAAGAAATGTGGCTAATTGAATGAGTTGGACCGAATTCAAGGAATTGATGACCAAAAAGTATTGCCCCATCAACCAACTCGAGAAACTAGAGGCAGAATTCCTAAGTCTGGAAATCAAAGGTCTCAACTACACGGAGTATATCAATCGTTTCTTAGCCCTATCCCGACTGGTTCCCCATCTGGTGACACCCGAATCTAAAGGTGTAGCACGTTTCCGCTCCTCCCAGCCTTTAACCTTACAATCTACGGTTGACCTTACCAGCAGTTTGATTGATGACTTAGTTAGGGTTGGATGGACTGAGCAAGCTAGGGCTGATGAGAAGAGGAAGTCTGTTGGTGAGAAAAGAAAGTGGTTTGAAGTAAAGAGAGAGGTTGGAAGTAGTAGCGGGTCAGGTAGGAAGAGTTCTGAAGGTGCGAGGCACGATGACCAGGGAAGCAAGACCTGAAAACTATACTCAGGGCAAGCTCATTTTGCAACAAGTGCAAACTACACCATCAAGGGGAATGTAACCCGATGCCCTGTTTTAGATGCAAGAGAATAGGTCATTTAATCAAGGACTGTACTTACACACCAGGAAAACAATGCTATGAATGTGGGGATGTAGGGCATATGAGGAACAAGTGTCCTAAACTGGGTAGAGACAAGGATGCCAAGCACAACAAGCCAAAGGGAAGAGCATTCATTATGGACCCAGCTGGAGCTCATAGGGAACCTGATGTGGTTAACGGTACGTTCCTTGTAAACAACCATCCTGTTACTGTTCTGTTCAATACTGGAGCGACTGCTAGTTTTGTCTCTAGTACTTTTAGGTCTTTGATTGATAGATGCGTGTACCTTAACCGATATGTTTACTCTAGAATTAGATGACCTGGTAACATTTTAGAAACTAACGAAGTCATCAAGGATTGCTCACTGAACCTAAAAGGAAATACATATAGGATAAATCTGATGCCCATTAAGTTAGGAGGATTCGATGTGGTTGTTGCTATGGACTGGCTAGCTAAGCATCAAGTCAAAATCGTATGTGATGAGCGCCTACTCAAGATACCGTTGAGCGACGAGGAAGTGTTAGTGGTACAAGGCGAGAGGAGTAACACTCTATACCCTATGGTATCCCACTTAAAAGCTACCAAGAGCTTAATGATGGGATGTCCAGCTTTCATAGTCTATATGATGAAGACTCAAGAGGAGAAGAAAGTTTTAGATATCCCCGTGGTTTTTGAATACCCAGAAGTGTTTCCGGAACACTTGTCGAGACTTCCCCCGAATCAACAAGTTGAATTCCAGATAGATTTGCTGCCTGCTGCTGCACTAGTAGCCAAGGCACCATACCGACTCGCCCCACCTGAAATGAAGGAACTGATGGCGCAAGAACTACTTGACAAGGGATTCATACATCTGAGTGTCTCTCCATGGGGTGCCCCGGTACTGTTTGTGAAAAAGAAAGATGGAACCATATGAATGTGCATTGATTACAGAGAATTGAACAAGCTGACCATAAAGAACCATTACCCTCTTTCAAGAATAGATGACATATTTGATCAACTGCAAGGAGTAAGTTATTTCTCCAAAATAGATTTGAGGTGAGGTTACACCAACTGAAGATAAGAGAAGAGGACATACCTAAAATGGCCTTCCAAACTAGGTATGGACACTATGAGTATTTAGTCATGCCCTTTGGACTGATTAATGCACCAACAGCGTTCATGGACCTCATGAACCGCGTTTGCCGCCCTTATCTCAACAAGTTTGTGATTGTGTTTATCAACGACATATTTATCTACTCCCATAGTAAGGACGAGCACGAGAAGCATCTCAGGCTAATTCTTGAATTACTCAAGAATGAACAACTATATGCCAAATTCTATAAATGCAAATTCTGGATGCGTAAGATTCAATTCTTAGGGCATGTGGTAAATGAGAATGGGATTCAAGTCGACCCTTCCAAGATTGAGGCTATAAGGATTGGAAGGTTCCTGAAACTTCCACGGAGATAAGGCAATTCTTAGGGCTGGCCGGTTACTACCGATGGTTTATAGAGGACTTCTCGCGCATAGTGCAACCCTTGACTGCACTAACTAAGAAGAACACAAGCTGTGTGTTTGTGTGGAAATGAGAGCAGAATGAGGTGTTTGAAACGCTTAAGGAGAAGTTGTGCAGTGCACCTATCCTTGCTCTTCCAGAAGAGTAGAAGATTTCATGGTCTATTGTGATGCTTCGCGTCAAGGACTAGGATGTGTACTGATGCAACGCAACAAGGTGATTGCTTATGCATCTAGACTACTGAACGATCATGAGAAGAACAATACGACGCATGATCTGGAATTGGGTGCCATGGTGTTTGCTCTCAAAATGTGGAGGCACTACCTTTATGGCACGAAGTGCATCATCTACATTGACCATAGAAGTTTGCAACACATTCTTGACCAAAAGATGCTAAACATGCGTCAGAGAAGATGGGTCAAGCTGTTAAACGACTACGAGTGCGAAATCTGTTACCATCCCGGTAAGGCCAATGTTGTGGAAGATGCTTTGAGCAGAAAGGTGAGGGAAAACCCTCTTCGTGTACGAGCCTTAAGGATGAGTGTGTATACCAACCTTATCGCAAAACTGAAAGAAGCTCAAAACGAAGCATTAAAAGAAGAAAGGTTAAAAGAAGAAGGGTAACCGGAATGGAAAAGCGATTTGAGACAAGGGACGATGGTACATACAAAGTACGAAGGGAGAACATGGGTGCCGAAGCACGGGGGAGTTCGAGAGGTAATCCTCGACGAAGCCCACAAGTCTAGGTACTCGGTTCACCCTGGAAGTGACAAAATGTACGAGGATCTAAAGGCACTTTTATGGTGGCCTGGAATCAAGAAATCAATCGCTAATTACGTTGGGAACTGTCTAACCGGTGCCATGGTAAAAGCTGAAAATCAAAAACCGTCAGGAACGTTACAACAGCATGAAATCCCAGAATGGAAATGGGATAACGTCATGATGGATTTTGTTATAAAGTTACCCAGAACATTTAGAGGCAATGATGCTATTTGGGTAGTAGTGGATAGGCTCACGAAGTCAGCTCACTTTTTTCCAATTCGAGAAGACTACGACTTGACGAAATTGGCCCAACTATATGTCGATGAGATAGTAACTAGGCATGGAGTGCCTCTGTCAATCATCTCCGACTGTGTTAGCCGTTTCACTTCTCATTTCTAAAAATCATTCTAGTAGCCTTTAGGAACCCGTTTGGATCTAAGCACTGCGTACCACCCACAAACCGATGGTCAGAGTGAGAGAACCATTCAAACTTTGGAGGATATGTTAAGAGCTTGCGTGATTGACTTTGGTGGAAACTGGGATAACCATCTCCCTTTGGTGGAATTCGCCTATAATAATAGTTACCACGCAAGTATCAAGGCAGCTCCGTATGAGGCTCTATACGGCAGGAAATGCCGATCACCATTGAGCTAGAATGAGATCGGTGATAGCCAATTAATGGGACCCGACATCGTGTTGGAAACCACTGACAAGATTTTTTAAATTAAGGAATGACTAAGGGCAGCCAGAGACCGACAAAAGAAGTACACTGATAGGTGACGGAAACCTTTAGAGTTTCAAGTGGGTGACAGAGTAATGCTAAAGTAGCACCATGGAAGGGAACCGTGAGGTTTGGAAAGAGAGGAAAGTTAAGCCCGAGATACATTGGACCATTCGAAATACTGGCAAGAATTGGCCCCGTGGCTTACAAATTGAAACTACCTCAGAGGTTGAGCTACATACACGACACCTTCCATGTGTCGAACTTGAAGAAGTGCATGGTAGACGAAACCCTAGAGCTACCAGTGAAAGAAGCAAGAATCAATAACAAGCTGAACTTCATGGAGGAGCCCATAGAGATCATGGACCGCTTGGTCAAGCAACTTAGGCGGAGCCGCATACCTAAGGTCATGGTTAGATGGAACTCAAAACGAGGACCTGAATTCACTTGGGAATGTGAAGATGAGATGAGGAAGAATTATCCACACCTCTTCAAACCCACCCGTTCAGATTCTAATCGAAGCTAAAATTTCAGGACGAAATTTCCTAAACGGGGGGAGAATGTGAAAACCGACCTCCAGGTCATTATTCTAACCCTAATCTACTTGCATCATTACCCGTCTTATGTGTACTAATAATAGAAACAATCTAACTCTATTGGTGATTTTAGAATCATGTTTTGCTATTTGTTCCATTTTATGATTTTAGTTTTTTCATGACTTTTAGTTAATTTGAGTTTTACTTTTTTGAACTTAGTGTTCCAGGAAAGTCAATTAGTCACCCTTACTACCAAATCAATTTATTAGCGAAACAATTAAAATGTGTGCATACATACACACTTGTAAATTCTCGGTTCATGCATGCATGGACATGCACAAGATACCACAACTAACAACATCTACCAAATAATATTCTATAGTACACTACAAAATTATACCACTTAATAATTATCTTACAATTACAATTCAAATATTAACCCCCACAAAAAGCCAATCTCGGCCGCCCCCCTCTCCCCCAATCACCACACTTCTACACCACTACACACCACCACCTTCAACCCTCCACTCCTTATTCATGCAACCATTTCCACCTCTCTCACTCTCTCACTCTCTTCTCTCGGTTTCTCTCCAGAAAAACACACACACACCACAGTTTTGAACATCATTGCAGCCCCATATTCAAAGAACAACACCATACATCCATCGGCCAAGCTCAAACAAGCGAGAAGGTGCCATTTTGTGAAGATTGGTGCTTGATTCTTGCATGTCCAAGATCCTAAAGCACTTGTTCGAGTTTCTCCAGCTTTGTCAAAGGAATTCCAGACCATTCTTGACCATCTACACTCTCCAAAACGTGAACAATACCAAGTGTAAGCTTCATGATACCCGAAAATGGTCATTTCATGTGTTTTCTCACTTTTCTTTTAAAAACACCTGCTCTCTTTGTTGTACCAGAAACCCGACACCATCATCTTGTTCTTGAGGAGCTTTCACTTCACAAAAAGTATCTCACACGTTATATAGGTCATTCTTGAGGTGGAAACTGATTTCCACCATGAAAAACCTCTTTTTGGGTGTTTTGCACCATCTAACTTGTAAATCTTGTAACCCTTGAAAGAAAAACTTGTAATCTGCTTGCTATTGGTTTAATGGACTCCTAATAACCTGTTTTGAAAGTTACAAAAGGTTATATAACTCGAACATGTGGTTGTTGCACTAGCTACACCTTGAAAACATTCTTTCTACATGAAACAACACTATTTAAGCACTTATTTGAAAACCCTCTCAACCAAGGTTCATAACATGCACATGAACGACTTTGGAACACCTGAATAATCTGATATTAAAGTTAAATAAGGTTTTGGTAATGTTTAAGATCAAGTTATAATGATTTACACATGTGTTATGGTCGGTTATGGCTCAATCACTAAGTTGATGGTTCCTTGTTGTATTGGGTGACCTAGCCGTGAGTTTGGGACATGATTTTAGAAGGTTTTGATGTATATTGAGTGTGTGATAAATGGTTAATCTCTGGAAATTAAAGCATGTTAATTTGACCCACTTTAGTCATTTTCGGGACCCGAAATATGGTGAAACAATTGTAAAACAATAAAACATGGATTTTAACCATCATAAAAAGTATTCCAGGCTTAATAATGGTTAATAAAGTGTTCTGGAGTCAATGGGTAATTTAAATGGTCAAAAAGGTAAGTTAAATGGAGTTTTAACTAAAAACGGGTATTAACCGGGTGTCGTTTTTGAGAAAAATCCAAGAAAAAGGGTTTTAAGCTAAGATTTAAAAAACCATGTCATTTCAGCAGGTTAAGTGTTAAAAGACCTAAAGGATTTGAAATAGTGGTCATATAAGCTTTTAAATGGTCAAATTCGGTTAAAAACGTGTTTTAACGGGTTAAATGTAAAAACGAGGCTTTCAACTATTAGAGGCAAAATTTCACAATTAAAGGACTTAAAACTTATAAAAATGTCCTTAAGATGATATCTACCTGTCCAAGACCCAAATTTATGGAAATCCTTAATTAACTGTTAAAACACTCCGGTTTTACCGCAATCAGGAATGTTAAACGCATAGGTTTTAAACCGAATCCATATTCTGAAAATTTGGATCAATTACTCAATAATAAGTCAATTTTTACTCTAAGAACATGATTTTTGGCCTTAATAGTCATAAAGAGTAAGAAACCAAACTTAAGGGTAGAAACTATCAATTTTGAAACTTGAGGGACTAAACCGTAAAATTTTACCAAACTTTATAACCGACTCATATGAGACTAATAATCACTTGAACAGCATATTGACCCTATATCCTTAACTTAATGGTGTAAAATCCTAAATTGTATTGGAAACTTTTCATACAAACCTCACGGAATCAAAACCTTATTCGACAAGTAAAATTTTTTTGACACACTTGTTGCACCTTAGATAAGTTTAGAGCAGTAGCATATCACTTTATATATTCATGTTAGGGTGCTAGACTTGATACATTCCCTGCACACGAAGAGTTATTTTTGGCTTAACACCTAAGGTGAGTTCTAGTCATCCCCTTTTTACTATTGCTTTAGGGTGAACATGCTCTGTTATTTATGACTACATTTGTGCTTTACATGGTGATTGTATGTGGGATTTATGGTTACCTGCTGATACTTATATCATGATCATTAATTCTTTCTTGAACCTCTTGTTTTATATCGATAGATCTATTTAGGGAATCCCCCACATAGTCGCTTCCGTTCTAGGAAGGGTACCCCACTGAGATCCTGAGGGTTCGTTTGTGGCATGTGACATGTTTTGTTAAGAAACTATGGTGAACCATCCGGGCAGGTATGGTACAGTGGTTTGGGGCTCAGATCTTTCTTCGAGAATAACCGGATAAACACAACTTTAGAAGAGGCCAACCGGGACTAAGTGCAGGGTTGATTATGATTCTCTCACGATGTTTAAACTATGATTCATTTCTTTTTATAAAATGAGGGTTTTGTTAAGTCCTTATTGTTTTTTTAACTTTATGCACTTGAATTCACCAACTTTTTAGTTGATACAAATTTCTTTTTGAACATGTTTCAGGTAATTTATGAAAAGATCCTAGCTGTTGTGATAGGATCAGTGATCACAAGTTTGATGTATCAGAATACAAAGCAGCGGAATACAGACTAGAATTAGACAAATTGTAGCAAGCAATCGATACTTGTAAGCATTAAGATCGCATACGGTTATAGGGAGAGAATATGTATTTCTGATTTCTAGGAATGTTTATAGATGTAGAATATTTCTAATCAAATCAATCATTCATTCCATTCATTCACTCATTCGTCCATTTGATTACAATAGGTTGTCACTCCTTATATAGAGTGCAACAGTCACTGCTGTTATCACGGAAAGTGACAACTGGCAGATCCAATACAAAAATAACTAATTCTTAACAAACTACTGAAATGTTCACAACTACTGAGAACATATCAGCATGTTAAGTACAAAATATAAAACTACTGAAACTACAACGACTGAAGAACAAGCTCTTCAGTCGTTTTACAAAACTACTGAAACATAAAAATATAAAACTACTGATATCACAACTACTGAAGAAGTACTCTTCAGCAGTTGTGACAAACTACTGAGGCTTCAGTACTTGATCTTCAGACTTTGACCTTCAGGTGTTTCCAGCTGATGACTTTAGTAGATATCATCAGCTGATGTCTTCAGTCTTTGTCTTCAGACTTTGTACATCAGTTGTTGATCTTCAGTACTTGTGAACTCTTCAGCTGTTGTACTTTAGTACTTTGGTCTTTCAGCTTCAGTACTTGTGTTCTTCAGCTGTTGTACTTCAGTACTTTGGTTCTTCAGCTGTTAAGGTCTTCAGCACTTGATCTTCAGCTGTTGTAGTCTTCAGCACTTGTCAAACTACTGATTAGGCTTTCAGCAGTTGTTGTGATACCATGTGGGACTTAGAGGTTTTCTGATCTTGGCTCATTGGTTCTTTTGGTCCAACAAACTCCCCCTGAACCAATGCAGCCAAAACCTCTAACTTATTTATTCTCCCACTTATTGATGGCAAAATGTTGGTCTTTTTCCTTCTTGATTAGTAGAGAAGATGACCCATGTAAGCTCCGGCCTGGGAAGAAATCTCAAATATTTGTTTGGCAGAGTATGAATGGGAACTCTGTTTTGGGGAACTGGACACAGAGTTGTTATCCCATTCATGAGATTTACTTCCCCATAATGAGTCTGTATGACTCACGAACATAGGACTCAAGGAGAACAACTTGTTCCTCCTGAGAGAGTTCTTCTGCTCCTCCTTCGAAGAAGAACTCTGGACCATAGTACTCTGATAAGTACTTCATGGTCCTGCCATTTTTCAGCTCCACCGTAGTTACCTCCCTATATACAATTCATCAGGATGGTTGCCTTCAAGGAGTAACTGGAGTTCATTCTTTTGGATGTCTTCAAGCTTTTTATATAACAACCCCTTCTTAATCATCTTGTTTTCTAGTAAGGCTTGAGGTGTCTTCTTTGCTTGGTGAGCTTTCTTGAATTCATCAATGATTTCCCAAGGTGAGACTACAACGGCCAACATGATGGTAGACTCTATTGTTTTTCGTACTTGGCCATTGTATCTGTGTGGGATAGTTCTTTTATGGATTCTAGAACTCACCCTGGGGTCTGGCCATACTCTCACTCTCTCCTTCTGATACTGAAAGGTGTGCCTGAGAGTGTACAGCCTTTGAGCATGCCCTTTCATGGCTTGAATAGATGATGACTGAGGAAATTCCTTGTCAACCATCTTCAACAGTTGCTCATCGTACTGTTTCTGCTGTTCTTCTTCTTCTATCTTGACTCTGACCATTTCCCTTTGAGAGTCAGGTGTGATCATGGGTTGACTTCGGGGTTTTGGTAGCTTCAGAACAGCAGAGAGTGGCAGACTATCATCTTCATCCTCTCTTCTTCTTCTTCTTCTTCCATCCTCAGCACCCTTCTCCTCCTTCTGGGTACATCACTGGATGATGGTTTGGTTGGTGAAGGAATTGGTTTTGAAGAATGAGGATGTTTGGATTTTGGCTTAGAGGTTGGTTGGGAGATTTGAGGGATAGGATCTGTTTGAGTGGGTGGAAGGGAAGGTTGATCTAGCATCCTTGTAGTTAGCTTCGCCTTTGTGAGTTTAGCCATCTCTAACCTTTTACCAGCCCCAGCCTCATCAAGGGCTTCCACAATAATCCCTTTGTTGAATTGCTCAGACAGACAGATTCTGGTGGCTATAGCCAGAATGCTGTCCCTGGTCCATGCGCGGATCTCCATTAATGATCTTCCCAAGTATTTTGCAATAAAGCGGATCATTATTTCCAACCTCTCTTTCTCAAGAGCATCATACCCTGCCCATCGGGTTTGTATCTCTTGTACTTCTAACCTTCTGATCTCACTATCCAGTGTGGCTGTGTCAAACCCCTGCCTGAAGAGTTGTTCAATTATTTTATCCATGGAGCGGCTTGTGTGGTGTCAGCTTCTTTGACCAGCTCCTCCAAGGATTTGTCTTCAGCAGTGTGATCATCAGCACTTCTCTTTCGCTTGTAAGTGAGCAGAGGTTGCTTTTCTTTTTCCTCCTCTTGGGCTTGCATCACATCCTTTTCCTCGGATCTTTTCCTCTTCCTTTCTTTCACTGCAGTACTCTCCCCCTTTTTGGTTGCATTGGAGGAAGGGGTTTGTACCGCAGAAAGAGTATTTTGGACAGCAGCATCAACCAAGGGCTGTAATGTGGAGGAAAGCCTCTCATCAATGGCTTTGATCACTATATCAGTGATCATGGGTGTGATGAGAGGAAGGAAATTTGGAGTGCAGTACCTATTTGCTCAGGAGGGTTCTGGTCCTGAGAAGTAGGGCCTGAAGCAGAGGCAGGTGGTTGATTTTGGGGTGGCTCGGTGTTTGGGAAACCTTCAAGGGAAGGTGCCATCTGTGGGTGTATTATGGTGGCAGATGGACTTGCATCCTGAGACATCTTGGCCAGCAGCTCTTTGAGTCTGCTAACCTCATCCTCTAGAATGGTGTTTTGAGCAACTACATCATAGAAGAAGCTCAGGTCATCATCAGTTGATACTGAATCACCTGACCTCCTGCTTAGAGCAGGATTTACATGCACTGGGTGTAGACCAGTTGGTGCATGTGCCCCTGTGCTTGGTACTGGGGACTTCCAGCCTCAGGACAATGTCCATCATCAGCTGTTGCCTCTAGGAGGTCTTAGCAATGTTACCAGCCTCACTCTGGTCATGTGCTGAGTCAGAGGAGGTGGCAGCCTCACTAGATATTCTAAGCTCCTTGTCTACACCAGGAGATAGAATTGGGAACCCCTGTGCTGTGGGTTCTCAGGTGCACTGTGTTCCTCCCCCTCAATTGTAGAGGTATTCCCAGTAGTAAGTGGTTTCTGGGAGGGGGTGAGGAGTGCAATTGAGTCAGCACTTGTGCAACTATTAAAGTTGGGCTGTGAGGGGCGGTTGTTGTGGGGTGAGGGATAGAAGCAGTGTGCACCTGGGGTGGATGGTGCTCTTCAATGGCAATCTCCTCAAGTGAGTAAGATCCCAGATTAGTATTTGCCCCTTGGGTTGCTGCAGGCTCCTGTTGAGAGGAAGCCTGAGCGGCTGTGGCTGGAGGAGTCATTGTATCCACTAGGGGGTTTGGACTAGTGGATATATCCTGCGTTTGTGTTGCAGGGCATCCTCAGGGGACTCAATTCCCTGAGTAGCCTTTTGGGTTTCTTGTTGGTGGGTTTGGTGGGGACATTGGATTTGGAGGTGGTGGCTGTGGGTTCCAGCTGCGTGGGTTTTCGCAGCTTGGCAGCCAGTTTGAGTGTCCGGTCAGAGTTGTGCCGGGAGTATACTTCTGGCAGAACAGCCGTAGCAGGGACTCCCAAGCCAACAAGTCCCTCAGCATTAAGCTGGTCTGTAATAATGGCCATTATGAACCGTGGATAAGTATCCAACGGTTGGCAGTTAGTTTTTGAGCCATATCTTTGAGCTCTGAAAATATTAATTCTGAAAAGTTTAGTGGTTGTTGCTCAAGGATAGAATACATTACCTGCTGCCATTTGGTGGACATTTGATCCCAAGACGACGTCTTAGGGGCCAAACATACATTGACCATGTGAAAAATCAGGCGCTCAGCGTCATTAAAGTGTTTCTTCATGATGGTGGTGGCACTGAGATCGCCTTGATATCCATGCTGAGCAAAAGATAGATCTATGGTGCCCTTCGGATATCCAGCAGGAGAAGTAGCATCACTCAGTTGAAGAATTTCACGGATTGTTGCAGGAGTAAGGACTACTTCTTTGTTGTTGACGACTGACCGGAGGGATGGTGTGTTGCTCTCCTCAGTTGTAACAGTAACGTTCATCCAAAATTGGTTCAAGGATTCGGCATGTAAGACGGGGTTCAAAGGAATTGCCTTGTTGTATTGGGACTGAACCATAAGATCGATAGCATTATCGAACTTAGTCCAGATCGGCGATTTTGTGAGGTAGGCAACACAGTTGTGTCGCGGTTTAATTTGCATAGACGCCATGGAGAAGAAGGAAGTTTTGGAGAGGAACGTTAGGTTTAAAGAAGATGAAGCAATGAGAGCTAAGGTTAGGGATATTTATAGGGTACGGGTAGGGAAACGACTGAAGGATGTGGTGTTAGTCATCAGTAGTTTTAAACGACCGTTGACATGGTTTATCCTTTCAGACGTTGAAACAGCTGAAGTCGTGGTGTTAGGCATCAGTAGTTTAGAAAACTACTGAAGACCATGGTTTTGACTTCAGAGGATTGAAACAACTGAGGACTTGGTGTTTGTCATCAGTAGTTATGAAACTACTGAAGACAGTGGTTTTGTCATCAGCTGTTGTAAACAACTGAAGACTTGGTATTAGTCATTAGTAGTTATAAATACTGAAGACGTGGTTTTGCTTCAGTTGTTTAAAATGAAACAGCAGTTGTACAAACGACTGAGAGAAAGTTCTCTTCTTAGCTATTTTCGTCAATTCTTAGCTTTTCAGCTGTTTCAAACTGTCCTCAACACATTTATCAGTCTTTTGGCTGATTTCAGTTGTTTCATAGGACATCAGTACTTATCTGTTTTACTGATTGCAGTAGTTGTAACTGCATCAGTAGTTTTAACTACATCAGTAGTTTAGAACAGATGAAGTACTTCAGTACTTGTGAGACATTTAGCCTTCAGTAGTTATAAAACTACTGAGGTTAAAAGAACTCACCAGTACATATGTGACATAGGTACTCATGATCATCAGTATGAATTACTGAGATCATCAGTAGTTGTCACTTATTCTAGCTGCAGCATACCAAGCCTTACACCAGGTTTTGGAAAGTTGAACTATCCAAAGGCTTAGTGAAAATGTCTGCAAGCTCATCAGCACTAGGCACAAACTTAGGATCAATCAGACCTTTTTCAAAACAATCCCTTATAAAATGATGTCTGATCTCTATATGTTTGGTCCTAGAGTGCTGGACTGGATTTTTGACAATGCAAAGAGCTGAAGCACTATCCATTAACAATGGAGTCTTAGTCTCTGTAATGCCATAATCCAAGAGTTGGTTTTGAAGCCAGAGTACCTGAGATGTACAGCTTGCAGCAGCAATGTACTCTGCTTCAGCAGTGGATGTAGCAACTGAGGTCTGTTTCTTGCTCTGCCAAGAAATCAAGCAGTTGCCTAGGAATTGACATCCACCAGAAGTTGATTTCCTGGTCAACTTACACCCTGCATAGTCACTGTCAGAAAAAGCAACTAATTTACCAGAATGTCCGGTAGAATACCATAAACCTAGAGATGGAGTGCCTTGCAGATATCTAAAGATCCTCTTGACTGCAATCAGATGAGACTCTTTAGGTGCAGCCTGAAATCTAGCACAAACACATGTAGCAAACATAATATCTGGTCTAGAAGCTGTTAAATACATCAAGGACCCAATCATACATCTGTAAAGTGTTTCATCAACCACTTTACCTTTCTGATCTGAGTCCAGTTGTGTGGTGCTGCTCATGGGTAGAACAGGGCTTACAGTTTTGTAAATCAAACTTTTGCAAAAGATCTTTTGTATATTTGGACTGATGAATAAAAATTCATCAGCCTTTTGTTTGATTTGCAACCCCAGAAAGAACTGTAATTCTCCCATGGCACTCATTTCAAACTTCTGTTGCATCAACTTTGTAAAGGCATCACACAACTTTGGATCAGAAGATGCAAAAATGATATCATCTACATAAATTTGAACAAGTAGATTATGCTGCCCAGTTTTCTTAATGAATAAAGTCTTGTCTATGGAGCCTCTAGTGAAATTGTTTTCCAGAAGAAAGTTTGATAATGTCTCATACCAGGCTCTAGGAGCTTGTTTTAACCCATAAAGAGCTTTATCAAGCTTATACACCCAGTTAGGATGTTTATTGTCCTCAAAGCCTGGAGGTTGACATACATAAACCTCTTCTTTAACTTTACCATACAAAAATGCACTTTTGACATCCATTTGAAAGACTTTAAGGTTTTGATAAGCAACATAAGCTAAAAACAATCGAATTGCTTCCAGTCTGGCTACAGGGGCAAAGGTTTCATCATAATCAATACCTTCTTCTTGTGCAAACCCCTGAACAACCAGTCTGGCCTTGTTCTTAACAATAAGCCCATTTTCATCAGTTTTGTTCCTAAACACCCATTTAGTGCCTATTGCACACTTACCTGGAGGTAGAGGAACCAGTTCCCACACTTGCTGTTTCTTGAACTGAAGAAGCTCAAGCTGCATGGCATCAACCCATCCATTGTCCTTTAAAGCAATGTGATAATCTTTGGCTCTTGCTGACTGATGAAGAGAGCATAGAAGCAGAAATTTGACAATCGACTTCTTGTTGATACTCCAGCAGTGATATCACCAATGATTTGAGACATAGGGTGATTCTTCAGATCTTGATACACAATGAGATCTGTGCAAGTGTTTGTAGCCGGTTCAGCAGCAACAGATGGTGATGGTGAATCATTTCCTTGAAACCAATCAGTGGATGGTAATTCAAAGGAGGTTGAATTCGAAGAAATCTCATCAGCATTTGTTGTGGATGGTGCTACTGGCGCTACAGGAACATCAGGTCTAGCTGAGTCAGGCAGCTGATCACTAAACCTGAAGGGTGAGTACTGCAATCATCATCATCATCAGCAGTACCACCAGGTGGTGAACTGTTGACAGGAGCAACAGCAGGAGTTTGATAAGGAACATATTGCAGTATGTCCAAATCAAATAACTCCACAGGATTTTGTGGAATCTTGTCCTTTGGAGATTCATTAAACTTAACATGTAGAGTTTCTTCAACCATCTTTGTTCTGCAGTTGAAGACTCTGTATGCCTTGCAAGTAGATGAATAACCAACAAAGTATCCTGCATCCACCTTAGGATCGAATTTGTGGAGTTGATCCTTTGTGTTGAGAATAAAACAGGGACACCCAAATGCTTTGAAAAATGAAATCAGAGGAGCCAAATGATGGAGAACTTCATATGGAGTCTTCATCAACCTCTGATTTACTAAAACTCTATTTTGCACATAACAAGCTGTGTTGACAGCGGCCCATTCAAAGGTCTGGCAACCTGAGTCAGCCAGCATGGACCTTGCAGCTTCAATGAGGGTCCTGTTCTTTCTCTCCACTACTCCATTTTGTTCTGGAGTCCTTGGAATGCTGAACTGCCTTTTGATTCCCTTTGAAAGATAGAAGTCATCAAGTGTATGATTTCTGAACTCAGTTCCATTATCACTCCTAATACACTTGACTGGAAGGGAATACTGCTTCTCAATGTACAACACAAAATGGATAATCTTCTGAGCAGCCTCATCCTTTGAATGTAGAAAGAAAGTCCATACAAATCTGGAGTAATCATCCACAATTACCAGACAGTATTTCTTCTTTTCCATGCTCATTACTCTCACAGGACCAAATAGATCCATATGCAGTAATTGCAAGCAGGCAGTGGACTTGGACACTTCAATAGGAGGAATGAGACCTTGTGCTGTTTTCCTTTTAAACAAGCAGTGCAGGTTTCATCACAGTGGAACTCCTTTATTGGTAAGCCTCTGACTAAACTATTGTGGCTAAGCTGATTCATGTTTTTGAGATTAACATGACCAAGCCTCCTGTGCCACAGTTTAGATTCTTGAGAAGAGGCTTTGGAAAATAGGCAAGGATTGCCTTTGAGGTCTATTTTCTTAGAGAGATCTAAGGCATACACTCTTCCTGTCCTGTTGGCCTTCAGGAGAGTGTGATCATCCAACACCTTGTCAATCAAGTGCAAAACTTTGGATGACAGAATCCTACAGTTTTGACTTGTGAAAAGGGCAACATGGCCTTTATCACACATTTGACTGACACTCAAGAGTTGTACTTGAGATTTTCCACATGATTAACATCATCAAATTTGATTTCTCCATTGGAGACAAAGCCCTTACCGATGATGTAACCCCTAGCATCATTGCCAAAAGAGACAAATCCCTTCTTTCCTTGAGAGTAGTCATGAAGAAGAGATGTTCCCAGTCATGTGCATAGATCCCCCACTGTCTACATACCAGATGCTACTTTGGCATGTTGAAGAACCCTGCAATAATAAACAATCAGTTAGTTTTAGAGACCCAAACCTTTTTGGTTTTGGGCCTGGTCTCATCAATAGATGGTAAACTAACATGTTTATTTGTAACAACAGCCTGAGAAGAAGAAGATGGTGTAGAAGAGGAGTCCTTTGGCTTAGACCTCCTTTTCTGTGGTTTCAACATAGGAGAATCTAGTTGGTTAACTCTACCCAACAGATGTTGTACCATCATCACCAGCTGTGTCTGATTTTGTGATAAAGCTTTCAGCTCATCAGACACATTACTAGTGGAGTTAGATAAGGTCCTATGTTGCACCTTCTTCTTTTGAGCACCCTCAGCTGTCACCTGTTTAACTCCTTCCTTTTTGGATTTCTTTAAGGACTTAAGGGTTACAGGATTTGATGTTGCTGATACAAATGTGGTCTCAAACTCAGTTTTCATTTTTACCATTTTCTCATTAATTTCTTCTTTTTGTTTGAGTTTGGAACCTCTTTTGTACCAACAATCATCTGTAAGATGATTGAACAAACCACATACTTCACATAGTTTCTTCTTCATCTTAGGTTGATCATCAACTAAAGATAGTGAAGCAACAGAAGACTTGTTCTTCAATGCTTTGGAAGCATTGGTTGCTTTCTTGACTACCTCTTTAGTAGTCTTCAAACTCTTTCTACTGCCAGTTTTCTTCTCTTCAGTACTACAGCAGTTGAAGTTTGAACTTCAGATGTTAAATCCTGCTCTCCAGTCCTTTCAGGACCTTTAGGATTAACTCCTGAGTTGATCAACCTATTGATCATGTGAATGTCAGCATTTGGACCATTAACATCAGCTGATAGGTTCAAAGAGGGCTTGATGCTGACTGCTACTTCTGATTGTGCTGTATCAGAAGGTAGATCACATGATGTGATGGATTGGTTATCACTCTCACCATCAGATTCTACCTCTGCTCTTGGGGTAAAATCTGTAGGTGGAGCAGTGTGATTGTAGCCAATTCCAAACTTCACATTTGAAGCAGATTGCTTACTAAGAAGCATTTCAAAACCTTTGCATGATTGTACCCATCTATCACACTCGACCTGGGTAACTGCAAGGGTTTCTTTGAGATCTTTGTACTTTTCTAGAAGTACATCTTCTCTAGCCTTATCATCAATTATTTGGCAATTCAGTTTATAAACCTCATCATTTTTATCTTTGAGCACAAACTCAAACTCAGCTTTGTTTTTGGAAATTGTTTGTTCTAGCTCAATGTTCTTATTAATTAAAGCTACATTTGCTTCTCTAATGGAAGCAAATGCTGCTATGCATTGTTCAGAACATAATTTGGCTTTTGCCTCAGAGGATACCTGTGATACCTGAGGTGTAGAGGCATTGGAAGATGAAGTATCAGCAGACTCCAAAGCCATAAGAGCTAGATTTCCAAAAGGACTGTCACCACCATGTTGACCAGCACCTGAGAACAGTTGATCATGACCAGACAAGTCATCTGGTAAACTGCTCCAGTCAACAACTCCTGGGGTGAAGAAGCTGTGTTGTTGAGATTGAGGTTGTTGATGAGATAGGGAAGGCTGAGGTTCTGGTAATGCATGAGGTTGTGGTGTCATAGGAACTTGAACTTGATTTGACTGTGGCATGTAATAACAAGGGTACTGATATGGCATTTGACCCTGAGGAACAAATATGCCGGAGATTGTTGTTGAGGATGATGACTAGAGGTGACAGGATGTTGCCCTCTGTGTTGTTGACTATTGCCAGGAAAAGTCACAAAGGGTGCAGTAGAGTTAGATCCAGTTGATCTACACTCTCTTGCAAAGTGTCCAAGCCGTTGGCATTTGTGACACCTCAACTTGCTCTTGTCAAAACCAACTTTGGTTTTGCCAGAGAGTCCTGGGAATTTTCTTCCAGTTCTTTTGTAGAACTTCTGAGATCTGATATTTATCAAGGCCATTTGGCTCAAAATATCCATCTCTTCTAAGTCATCATCAGCAATCCCCTTGAGATCATCCATGATGAAACATAGATTGTCATTATTACACCCAGTAAACTGACCATCACACTTACAAATGCAGAATCAGAAGTGCTTGAAGAGAAATTAATATGCTCATCATACTGGCATTCAGATGAAGCATATTCTGACTCATGACCCACCAAGGCAGTGTTGCCTTGTATAAAGTCTTCAGTGAGCTTTCCAGATGAAGACAGCTTTCTCTTCTGTTCTATCTCTCTCTCAAAAGTGAGCAATTTCCCATGGAGTTGGGTGAGAGATAGTTTGTCCAAACTTGCACTGGAGCGTAGGACAATAGTATATGTGTCCCATCTCTCAGGCAGTGATCTGAGATCTGTTATTCATCTGAATATTGGTGTATTCAAGTTTGACCATTTTTAGTTCAGAGATCAAACAAGAAAACCGCTCATATTGTTGACTCAGTGTCTCACCCTTTCTATGAGAGAATGTCTCATATTGTTGGGCAAGAATTTCTCTATTATTTGCCAAGACCTCATCTGTTCCTCCAAATTGTTCTTTCAAAGCAATCCAGAGGTCATGGGCAGTTTCATGATGCATTAGCCCAGAATAGATTTCATTGGGCAATGCCATGGCCAGAATTCCATGGGCTTTTGCATCAATCTCAAGCAATTTCTTATCCTCATCTGAGTATTGCTCCCTCCTCTTCGGAACCATTTGATTGGTTTCCGGGTTATTCACCATAGGCTTGTGTGGACCATGTACCACTGATGTCCAACACCCTGCGCTGTTAACAGACAGGTGATGGAGCATACGTCTTGGCCATATGTTATACTCATTCCTAACCAGCATAGGTGGCTTGGTTGAGGAACCAGTATTGTGAGGATCATTGGAGGGAGTAGTCATTTTCAGTTCAAAAACAATTTAGTTCAAGCTTTAAAAGTTTTAGACAGACCACAACAAACTCAATGAGAACGAAGAAAAGATCTCAGGATGAATGAGCAGAAATACAGAAAATTCAATCTCTATAACCGTTTCTTGCAAAAACAAAGCTAATTCAATCAACTTAGATCTTGAATAGCAGTTTCAATGATCAATTATTAGATCGATCAATGATTAACCGGCTCTGATACCATTTGACAGGATCAGTGATCACAAGTTTGATGTATCAGAATACAAAGCAGCGGAATACAGACTAGAATTAGACAAATTGTAGCAAGCAATCGATACTTGTAAGCATTAAGATCGCATACGGTTATAGGGAGAGAATATGTATTTCTGATTTCTAGGAATGTTTATAGATGTAGAATATTTCTAATCAAATCAATCATTCATTCCATTCATTCACTCATTCGTCCATTTGATTACAATAGGTTGTCACTCCTTATATAGAGTGCAACAGTCACTGCTGTTATCATGGAAAGTGACAACTGGCAGATCCAATACAAAAATAACTAATTCTTAACAAACTACTGAAATGTTCACAACTACTGAGAACATATCAGCATGTTAAGTACAAAATATAAAACTACTGAAACTACAACGACCGAAGAACAAGCTCTTCAGTCGTTTTACAAAACTACTGAAACATAAAAATATAAAACTACTGATATCACAACTACTGAAGAAGTACTCTTCAGCAGTTGTGACAAACTACTGAGGCTTCAGTACTTGATCTTCAGACTTTGACCTTCAGGTGTTTCATCAGCTGATGACTTCAGTAGATATCATCAGCTGATGTCTTCAGTCTTTGTCTTCAGACTTTGTACATCAGTTGTTGATCTTCAGTACTTGTGAACTCTTCAGCTGTTGTACTTTAGTACTTTGGTCTTTCAGCTTCAGTACTTGTGTTCTTCAGCTGTTGTACTTCAGTACTTTGGTTCTTCAGCTGTTAAGGTCTTCAGCACTTGATCTTCAGCTGTTGTAGTCTTCAGCACTTGTCAAACTACTGATTAGGCTTTCAGCAGTTGTTGTGATACCATGTGGGACTTAGAGGTTTTCTGATCTTGGCTCATTGGTTCTTTTGGTCCAACATGTTGTGAAGACCTAGACTTATCCCCGTGACCATGGCATTGGCTTATTTTACTTAATGAACAATTTGAACAATTTTACATTTCTGTTTAGCAAATACAATTTCTTTCTATGTTGGTTGTATAACTCATTTGGGGGCTGGATATATTTCTAGCCCCGGTATCTTTTGAAAACTTTTAATGTCATGTGATATTCTCTCCTTTGAGCTCTTGTAATGGTTTGTTTTCGCTGCCATATATTGTTGTTAGTCTGTGACGTCCCACCTTACTTGGTCCCGGGCTGTGACAGATCATCTACTGAAAATGTTGAAAAAGAAGTAGATGCTAGCAAAGCAAAGAATGAAGAATCAAGTCTAGAGATCGTGGTTTATTTTGGGAAACAGATGCTACTCAAACTGAGAAAGCTAATTTGAAGAATTAATCAATGCTTTGGATAGCTTTACTTCTGAAGAATTCATTATAGATGGGGATTTTTGGGATTTTGTTGTAGACCAGAGGACCAACACTGAACCCATTGTGGTCACTCCTCATCTCTAGTTTCATTGGAGAAAGAGTTGAGCATGCAAATGGTACCTGCTGTGACATTATTAGAGGAACAGAAAGAAATCACTAGAGAGTTTTGTGAACAAGAAAAAGAAAAGGAAGAAAAAGAGGCTCATGATCAAGAAAAAGTACAAAAAGGGGCTGAAAAATTGCCTGAGGAGATAAAAAGGCTGAATCCTCTTCTTGTCCTCCACTTCAAACTTATGCCGGAAAGGGGAAATACTTATCTGAGAAAGCTAAAGGAAAAAGACCCATGAATAAGAAGAACCAGCAAAGAAAACCAAACCAGATGATCCAAGAACCATTACCCTCTTTCGAGAATAGATGACATATTTGATCAACTGCAAGGAGTAATTTATTTCTCCAAAATAGATTTGAGGTGAGGTTACCACCAACTGAAGATAAGAGAAGAGGACATACCTAAAATGGCCTTCCAAACTAGTATGGACACTATGAGTATTTAGTCATGCCCTTTGGACTGACTAATGCACCAACAACATTCATGGACCTCATGAACCGCGTTTAACGCCCTTATCTCAACAAGTTTGTGATTGTGTTTATCAACGACATATTTATCTACTCCCATAGTAAGGACGAGCACGAGAAGCATCTCAGGCTAATTCTTGAATTACTCAAGAATGAACAACTATATGCCAAATTCTATAAATGCAAATTCTGGATGCGTAAGATTCATTCTTAGGGCATGTGGTAAATGAGAATGGGATTCAAGTCGACCCTTCCAAGATTGAGGCTATAAGGATTGGAAGGTTCCTGAAACTTCCACGGAGATAAGGCAATTCTTAGGGCTGGCCGGTTACTACCGATGGTTTATAGAGGACTTCTCGCGCATAGTGCAACCCTTGACTGCACTAACTAAGAAGAACACAACCTGTGTGTTTGTGTGGAAACGAGAGCAGAATGAGGTGTTTGAAACGCTTAAGTAGAAGTTGTGCAGTGCACCTATCCTTGCTCTTCCAGAAGGAGTAGAAGATTTCATGGTCTATTGTGATGCTTCGCGTAAAGGACTAGGATGTGTACTAATGCAACGCAACAAGGTGATTGCTTATGCATCTAGACTGCTGAACGATCATGAGAAGAACAATACGACGCATGATCTGGAATTGGGTGCCATGGTGTTTGCTCTCAAAATGTGGAGGCAATACCTTTATGGCACGAAGTGCATCATCTACATTGACCATAGAAGTTTGCAACACATTCTTGACCAAAAGATGCTAAACATGCGTTAGAGAAGATGGGTCAAGCTGTTAACGACTACGAGTGCGAAATCTGTTACCATCCCGGTAAGGCCAATGTTGTGGAAGATGCTTTGAGCAGAAAGGTGAGGAAAACCCTCTTCGTGTACGAGCCTTAAGGATGAGTGTGTATACCAACCTTATCGCAAAACTGAAAGAAGCTCAAAACGAAGCATTAAAAGAAGAAAGGTTAAAAGAAGAAGGGTAACCGGAATGGAAAAGCGATTTGAGACAAGGGACGATGGTACATACAAGTACGAAGGGAGAACATGGGTGCCGAAGCACGGGGGAGTTCGAGAGGTAATCCTCGACGAAGCCCACAAGTCTAGGTACTCGGTTCACCCTGGAAGTGACAAAATGTACGAGGATCTAAAGGTACTTTTATGGTGGCCTGGAATCAAGAAATCAATCGCTAATTACGTTGGGAACTGTCTAACCGGTGCCATGGTAAAAGCTGAAAATCAAAAACCGTCAGGAACGTTACAACAGCATGAAATCCCAGAATGGAAATGGGATAACGTCATGATGGATTTTGTTATAAAGTTACCCAGAACATTTAGAGGCAATGATGCTATTTGGGTAGTAGTGGATAGGCTCACGAAGTCAGCTCACTTTTTTCCAATTCGAGAAGACTACGACTTGACGAAATTGGCCCAACTATATGTCGATGAGATAGTAACTAGGCATGGAGTGCCTCTGTCAATCATCTCCGACTGTGTTAGCCGTTTCACTTCTCATTTCTAAAAATCATTCTAGTAGCCTTTAGGAACCCGTTTGGATCTAAGCACTGCGTACCACCCACAACCGATGGTCAGAGTGAGAGAACATTCAAACTTTGGAGGATATGTTAAGAGCTTGCGTGATTGACTTTGGTGGAAACTGGATAACCATCTCCCTTTGGTGGAATTCGCCTATAATAATAGTTACCACGCAAGTATCAAGCAGCTCCGTATGAGGCTCTATACGGCAGGAAATGCCGATCACCATTGAGCTAGAATGAGATCGGTGATAGCCAAGTATGGGACCCGACATCGTGTTGGAAACCACTGACAAGATTTTTTAAATTAAGGAATGACTAAGGGCAGCCAGAGACCGACAAAAGAAGTACACTGATAGGTGACAGAAACCTTAGAGTTTCAAGTGGGTGACAGAGTAATGCTAAAGTAGCACCATGGAAGGGAACCGTGAGGTTTGGAAAGAGAGGAAAGTTAAGCCCGAGATACATTGGACCATTCGAAATACTAGCAAGAATTGGCCCCGTGGCTTACAAATTGAAACTACCTCAGAGGTTGAGCTACATACACGACACCTTCCATGTGTCGAACTTGAAGAAGTGCATGGTAGACGAACCCTAGAGCTACAGTGAAAGAAGCAAGAATCAATAACAAGCTGAACTTCATGGAGGAGCCCATAGAGATCATGGACCGCTTGGTCAAGCAACTCAGGCGGAGCCGCATACCCAAGGTCATGGTTAGATGGAACTCAAAACGAGGACCTGAATTCACTTGGGAATGTGAAGATGAGATGAGGAAGAATTATCCACACCTCTTCAAACCCACCCGTTCAGATTCTAATCGAAGCTAAAATTTCAGGACGAAATTTCCTAAACGGGGGGAGAATGTGAAAATCGACCTCCAGGTCGTTATTCTAACCCTAATCTACTTGCATCATTACCCGTCTTATGTGTACTAATAATAGAAACAATCTAACTCTATTGGTGATTTTAGAATCATGTTTTGCTATTTGTTCCATTTTATGATTTTAGTTATTTTCATGACTTTTAGTTAATTTGAGTTTTACTTTTTTGAACTTAGTGTTCCAGGAAAGTCAATTAGTCACCCTTACTACCAAATCAATTTATTAGCGAAACAATTAAAATGTGTGCATACATACACACTTGTAAATTCTCGGTTCATGCATGCATGGACATGCACAAGATACCACAACTAACAACATCTACCAATAATATTCTATAGTACACTACAAAATTATACCACTTAATAATTATCTTACAATTACAATTCAAATATTACCCCCACAAAAAGCCAATCTCGGCCGCCCCCCTCTCCCCCAATCACCACACTTCTACACCACTACACACCACCACCTTCAACCCTCCACTCCTCATTCATGCAACCATTTCCACCTCTCTCACTCTCTCACTCTCTTCTTTCGGTTTCTCTCCAGAAAAACACACACACACCACAGTTTTGAACATCATTGCAGCCCCATATTCAAAGAACAACACCATACATCCATCGGCCAAGCTCAAACAAGCGAGAAGGTGCCATTTTGTGAAGATTGGTGCTTGATTCTTGCATGTCCGAGATCCTACAGCACTTGTTCGAGTTTCTCCAGCTTTGTCCAAGGAATTCCAGACCATTCTTGACCATCTACACTCTCCAAAACGTGAACAATACCAAGTGTAAGCTTCATGTCACCCGAAAATGGTCATTTCATGTGTTTTCTCACTTTTCTTTTAAAAACACCTGCTCTCTTTGTTGTACCAGAAACCCGACACCATCATCTTGTTCTTGAGGAGCTTTCAACTTCACAAAAGGTATCTCACACGTTATATAGGTCATTCTTGAGGTGGAAACTGATTTCCACCATGAAAAACCTCTTTTTGGGTGTTTTGCATCATCTAACTTGTAAATCTTGTAACCCTTGAAAGAAAAACTTGTAATCTGCTTGCTATTGGTTTAATGGACTCCTAATAACCTGTTTTGAAAGTTACAAAAGGTTATATAACTCGAACATGTGGTTGTTGCACGAGCTACACCTTGAAAACATTCTTTCTACATGAAACAACACTATTTAAGCACTTATTTGAAAACCCTCTCAACCAAGGTTCATAACATGCACATGAACGACTTTGGAACACCTTAATAATCTGATATTAAAGTTAAATAAGGTTTTGGTAATGTTTAAGATCAAGTTATAATGATTTACACATGTGTTATGGTCGGTTATGGCTCAATCACTAAGTTGATGGTTCATTGTTGTATTGGGTGACCTAGCCGTGAGTTTGGGACATGATTTTAGAAGGTTTTGATGTATATTGAGTGTGTGATAAATGGTTAATCTCTGGAAATTAAAGCATGTTAAGATTTGACCCACTTTAGTCATTTTCGGGACCCGAAATATGGTGAAACAATTGTAAAACAATAAAACATGGATTTTAACCATCATAAAAAGTATTCCAGGCTTAATAATGGTTAATAAAGTGTTCTGGAGTCAATGGGTAATTTAAATAGTCAAAAAGGTAAGTTAAATGGAGTTTTAACTAAAAACGGGTATTAACCGGGTGTCGTTTTTGAGAAAAATCCAAGAAAAAGGGGTTTAAAGCTAAGATTTATAAAAACCATGTCATTTCAGCAGGTTAAGTGTTAAAAGACCTAAAGGATTTGAAATAGTGGTCATATAAGCTTTTAAATGGTCAAATTCGGTTAAAAACGTGTTTTAACGGGTTAAATGTAAAAACGAGGCTTTCAACTATTAGAGGCAAAATTTCACAATTAAAGCACTTAAAACTTATAAAAATGTCCTTAAGATGATATCTACTGGTCCAAGACCCAAATTTATGGAAATCCTTAATTAACTGTTAAAACACTCCGGTTTTACCGCAACCAGGAATGTTAAACGCATAGGTTTTAAACCGAATCCATATTCTGAAAATTTGGATCAATTACTCAATAATAAGTCAATTTTTACTCTAAGAACATGATTTTTGGCCTTAATAGTCATAAAGAGTAAGAAACCAAACTTAAGGGTAGAACTATCAATTTTGAAACTTGAGGGACTAAACCGTAAAATTTTACCAAACTTTATAACCGACTCATATGAGACTAATAATCACTTGAACAGCATATTGACCCTATATCCTTAACTTAATGGTGTAAAATCCTAAATTGTATTGGAAACTTTTCATACAAACCCTCACGGAATCAAAACCTTATCCGACAAGTAAAATTTTTTTGACACACTTGTTGCACCTTAGATAAGTTTAGAGCAGTAGCATATCACTTTATATATTCATGTTAGGGTGCTAGACTTGATACATTCCCTGCACACGAAGAGTTATTTTTGGCTTAACACCTAAGGTCAGTTCTAGTCATCCCCTTTTTACTATTGCTTTAGGGTGAACATGCTCTGTTATTTATGAACTACATTTGTGCTTTACATGGTGATTGTATGTGGGATTTATGGTTACCTGCTGATACTTATATCATGATCATTAATTCTTTCTTGAACCTCTTGTTTTATATCGATAGATCTATTTAGGGAATCCCCCACACATAGTCGCTTCCGTTCTAGGAAGGGTACCCCACTGAGATCCTGAGGGTTCGTTTGTGGCATGTGACATGTTTTGTTAAGAAACTATGGTGAACCATCCGGGCAGGTATGGTACAGTGGTTTGGGGCTCAGATCTTTCTTCGAGAATAACCGGATAAACACAACTTTAGAAGAGGCCAACCGGGACTAAGTGCAGGGTTGATTTTGATTCTCTCACGATTTTTAAACTATGATTCATTTCTTTTTATAAAATGAGGGTTTTGTTAAGTCCTTATTGTTTTTTTAACTTTATGCACTTGAATTCACCAACTTTTTAGTTGATACAAATTTCTTTTTGAACATGTTTCAGGTAATTTATGAAAAGATCCTAGCTGTTGTGAAGACCTAGACTTATCCCCGTGACCATGGCATTGGCTTATTTTACTTAATGAACAATTTGAACAATTTTACATTTCTGTTTAGCAAATACAATTTCTTTCTATGTTGGTTGTATAACTCATTTGGGGGCTGGATATATTTCTAGCCCCGGTATCTTTTGAAAACTTTTAATGTCATGTGATATTCTCTCCTTTGAGCTCTTGTAATGGTTTTTTTTCGCTGCCATATATTGTTGCTAGTCTGTGACGTCCCACCTTACTTGGTCCCGGGCTGTGACAGATCATCTACTGAAAATGTTGAAAAAGAAGAAGATGCTAGCAAAGCAAAGAATGAAGAATCAAGTCTAGAGATCGTGGTTTATTTTGGGAAACAGATGCTACTCAAACTGAGAAAGCTAAATTTGAAGAATTAATCAATGCTTTGGATAGCTTTACTTCTGAAGAATTCATTATAGATGGGGATTTTTGGGATTTTGTTGTAGACCAGAGGACCAACACTGAACCCATTGTGGTCACTCCTCAATCTCTAGTTTCATTGGAGAAAGAGTTGAGCATGCAAATGGTACCTGCTGTGACATTATTAGAGGAACAGAAAGAAATCACTAGAGAGTTTTGTGAACAAGAAAAAGAAAAGGAAGAAAAAGAGGCTCATGATCAAGAAAAAGTACAAAAAGGGGCTGAAAAATTGCCTGAGGAGATAAAAAAGGCTGAATCCTCTTCTTGTCCTCCACTTCAAACTTATGCCGGAAAGAGGAAATACTTATCTGAGAAAGCTAAAGGAAAAAGACCCATGAAATAAGAAGAACCAGCAAAGAAAACCAAACCAGATGATCCAAGAACCATTACCCTCTTTCGAGAATAGATGACATATTTGATCAACTGCAAGGAGTAATTATTTCTCCAAAATAGATTTGAGGTGAGGTTACCACCAACTGAAGATAAGAGCAGAGGACATACCTAAAATGGCCTTCCAAACTAGGTATGGACACTATGAGTATTTAGTCATGCCCTTTGGACTGACTAATGCACCAACAGCGTTCATGGACCTCATGAACCGCGTTTGACGCCCTTATCTCAACAAGTTTGTGATTGTGTTTATCAACGACATATTTATCTACTCCCATAGTAAGGACGAGCACGAGAAGCATCTCAGGCTAATTCTTGAATTACTCAAGAATGAACAACTATATGCCAAATTCTATAAATGCAAATTCTGGATGCGTAAGATTCAATTCTTAGGGCATGTGGTAAATGAGAATGGGATTCAAGTCGACCCTTCCAAGATTGAGGCTATAAGGATTGGAAGGTTCCTGAAACTTCCACGGAGATAAGGCAATTCTTAGGGCTGGCCGGTTACTACCGATGGTTTATAGAGGACTTCTCGCGCATAGTGCAACCCTTGACTGCACTAACTAAGAAGAACACAACCTGTGTGTTTGTGTGGAAACGAGAGCAGAATGAGGTGTTTGAAACGCTTAAGTAGAAGTTGTGCAGTGCACCTATCCTTGCTCTTCCAGAAGGAGTAGAAGATTTCATGGTCTATTGTGATGCTTCGCGTCAAGGACTAGGATGTGTACTAATGCAACGCAACAAGGTGATTGCTTATGCATCTAGACTGCTGAACGATCATGAGAAGAACAATACGACGCATGATCTGGAATTGGGTGCCATGGTGTTTGCTCTCAAAATGTGGAGGCAATACCTTTATGGCACGAAGTGCATCATCTACATTGACCATAGAAGTTTGCAACACATTCTTGACCAAAAGATGCTAAACATGCGTTAGAGAAGATGGGTCAAGCTGTTAAACGACTACGAGTGCGAAATCTGTTACCATCCCGGTAAGGCCAATGTTGTGGAAGATGCTTTGAGCAGAAAGGTGAGGGAAAACCCTCTTCGTGTACGAGCCTTAAGGATGAGTGTGTATACCAACCTTATCGCAAAACTTAAAGAAGCTCAAAACGAAGCATTAAAAGAAGAAAGGTTAAAAGAAGAAGGGTAACCGGAATGGAAAAGCGATTTGAGACAAGGGACGATGGTACATACAAAGTACGAAGGAGAACATGGGTGCCGAAGCACGGGGGAGTTCGAGAGGTAATCCTCGACGAAGCCCACAAGTCTAGGTACTCGGTTCACCCTGGAAGTGATAAAATGTACGAGGATCTAAAGGCACTTTTATGGTGGCCTGGAATCAAGAAATCAATCGCTAATTACGTTGGGAACTGTCTAACCGGTGCCATGGTAAAAGCTGAAAATCAAAAACCGTCAGGAACGTTACAACAGCATGAAATCCCAGAATGGAAATGGGATAACGTCATGATGGATTTTGTTATAAAGTTACCCAGAACATTTAGAGGCAATGATGCTATTTGGGTAGTAGTGGATAGGCTCACGAAGTCAGCTCACTTTTTTCCAATTCGAGAAGACTACGACTTGACGAAATTGGCCCAACTATATGTCGATGAGATAGTAACTAGGCATGGAGTGCCTCTGTCAATCATCTCCGACTGTGTTAGCCGTTTCACTTCTCATTTCTAAAAATCATTCTAGTAGCCTTTAGGAACCCGTTTGGATCTAAGCACTGCGTACCACCCACAACCGATGGTCAGAGTGAGAGAACCATTCAAACTTTGGAGGATATGTTAAGAGCTTGCGTGATTGACTTTGGTGGAAACTGGGATAACCATCTCCCTTTGGTGGAATTCGCCTATAATAATAGTTACCACGCAAGTATCAAGCAGCTCCGTATGAGGCTCTATACGGCAGGAAATGCCGATCACCATTGAGCTAGAATGAGATCGGTGATAGCCAAGTAATGGGACCCGACATCGTGTTGGAAACCACTGACAAGATTTTTTAAATTAAGGAATGACTAAGGGCAGCCAGAGACCGACAAAAGAAGTACACTGATAGGTGACGGAAACCTTTAGAGTTTCAAGTGGGTGACAGAGTAATGCTAAAGTAGCACCATGGAAGGGAACCGTGAGGTTTGGAAAGAGAGGAAAGTTAAGCCCGAGATACATTGGACCATTCGAAATACTGGCAAGAATTGGCCCCGTGGCTTACAAATTGAAACTACCTCAGAGGTTGATCTACATACACGACACCTTCCATGTGTCGAACTTGAAGAAGTGCATGGTAGACGAAACCCTAGAGCTACCAGTGAAAGAAGCAAGAATCAATAACAAGCTGAACTTCATGGATGAGCCCATAGAGATCATGGACCGCTTGGTCAAGCAACTCAGGCGGAGCCGCATACCCAAGGTCATGGTTAGATGGAACTCAAAACGAGGACCTGAATTCACTTGGGAATGTGAAGATGAGATGAGGAAGAATTATCCACACCTCTTCAAACCCACCCGTTCAGATTCTAATCGAAGCTAAAATTTCAGGACGAAATTTCCTAAACGGGGGGAGAATGTGAAAATCGACCTCCAGGTCGTTATTCTAACCCTAATCTACTTGCATCATTACCCGTCTTATGTGTACTAATAATAGAAACAATCTAACTCTATTGGTGATTTTAGAATCATGTTTTGCTATTTGTTCCATTTTATGATTTTAGTTATTTTCATGACTTTTAGTTAATTTGAGTTTTACTTTTTTGAACTTAGTGTTCCAGGAAAGTCAATTAGTCACCCTTACTACCAAATCAATTTATTAGCGAAACAATTAAAATGTGTGCATACATACACACTTGTAAATTCTCGGTTCATGCATGCATGGACATGCACAAGATACCACAACTAACAACATCTACCAAATAATATTCTATAGTACACTACAAAATTATACCACTTAATAATATCTTACAATTACAATTCAAATATTACCCCCACAAAAAGCCAATCTCGGCCGCCCCCCTCTCCCCCAATCACCACACTTCTACACCACTACACACCACCACCTTCAACCCTCCACTCCTCATTCATGCAACCATTTCCACCTCTCTCACTCTCTCACTCTCTTCTTTCGGTTTCTCTCCAGAAAAACACACACACACCACAGTTTTGAACATCATTGCAGCCCCATATTCAAAGAACAACACCATACATCCATCGGCCAAGCTCAAACAAGCGAGAAGGTGCCATTTTGTGAAGATTGGTGCTTGATTCTTGCATGTCCGAGATCCTACAGCACTTGTTCGAGTTTCTCCAGCTTTGTCCAAGGAATTCCAGACCATTCTTGACCATCTACACTCTCCAAAACGTGAACAATACCAAGTGTAAGCTTCATGTCACCCGAAAATGGTCATTTCATGTGTTTTCTCACTTTTCTTTTAAAAACACCTGCTCTCTTTGTTGTACCAGAAACCCGACACCATCATCTTGTTCTTGAGGAGCTTTCAACTTCACAAAAGGTATCTCACACGTTATATAGGTCATTCTTGAGGTGGAAACTGATTTCCACCATGAAAAACCTCTTTTTGGGTGTTTTGCACCATCTAACTTGTAAATCTTGTAACCCTTGAAAGAAAAACTTGTAATCTGATTGCTATTGGATTAATGGACTCCTAATAACCTGTTTTGAAAGTTACAAAAGGTTATATAACTCGAACATGTGGTTGTTGCACGAGCTACACCTTAAAAACATTCTTTCTACATGAAACAACACTATTTAAGCACTTATTTGAAAACCCTCTCAACCAAGGTTCATAACATGCACATGAACGACTTTGGAACACCTTAATAATCTGATATAAAGTTAAATAAGGTTTTGGTAATGTTTAAGATCAAGTTATAATGATTTACACATGTGTTATGGTCGGTTATGGCTCAATCACTAAGTTGATGGTTCATTGTTGTATTGGGTGACCTAGCCGTGAGTTTGGGACATGATTTTAGAAGGTTTTGATGTATATTGAGTGTGTGATAAATGGTTAATCTCTGGAAATTAAAGCATGTTAAGATTTGACCCACTTTAGTCATTTTCGGGACCCGAAATATGGTGAAACAATTGTAAAACAATAAAACATGGATTTTAACCATCATAAAAAGTATTCCAGGCTTAATAATGGTTAATAAAGTGTTCTGGAGTCAATGGGTAATTTAAATAGTCAAAAAGGTAAGTTAAATGGAGTTTTAACTAAAAACGGGTATTAACCGGGTGTCGTTTTTGAGAAAAATCCAAGAAAAAGGGGTTTAAAGCTAAGATTTATAAAAACCATGTCATTTCAGCAGGTTAAGTGTTAAAAGACCTAAAGGATTTGAAATAGTGGTCATATAAGCTTTTAAATGGTCAAATTCGGTTAAAAACGTGTTTTAACGGGTTAAATGTAAAAACGAGGCTTTCAACTATTAGAGGCAAAATTTCACAATTAAAGCACTTAAAACTTATAAAAATGTCCTTAAGATGATATCTACCGGTCCAAGACCCAAATTTATGGAAATCCTTAATTAACTGTTAAAACACTCCGGTTTTACCGCAACCAGGAATGTTAAACGCATAGGTTTTAAACCGAATCCATATTCTGAAAATTTGGATCAATTACTCAATAATAAGTCAATTTTTACTCTAAGAACATGATTTTTGGCCTTAATAGTCATAAAGAGTAAGAAACCAAACTTAAGGGTAGAAACTATCAATTTTGAAACTTGAGGGACTAAACCGTAAAATTTTACCAAACTTTATAACCGACTCATATGAGACTAATAATCACTTGAACAGCATATTGACCCTATATCCTTAACTTAATGGTGTAAAATCCTAAATTGTATTGGAAACTTTTCATACAAACCCTCACGGAATCAAAACCTTATTCGACAAGTAAAATTTTTTTGACACACTTGTTGCACCTTAGATAAGTTTAGAGCAGTAGCATATCACTTTATATTCATGTTAGGGTGCTAGACTTGATACATTCCCTGCACACGAAGAGTTATTTTTGGCTTAACACCTAAGGTCAGTTCTAGTCATCCCCTTTTTACTATTGCTTTAGGGTGAACATGCTCTGTTATTTATGAACTACATTTGTGCTTTACATGGTGATTGTATGTGGGATTTATGGTTACCTGCTGATACTTATATCATGATCATTAATTCTTTCTTGAACCTCTTGTTTTATATCGATAGATCTATTTAGAGAATCCCCCACACATAGTCGCTTCCGTTCTAGGAAGGGTACCCCACTGAGATCCTGAGGGTTCGTTTGTGGCATGTGACATGTTTTGTTAAGAAACTATGGTGAACCATCCGGGCAGGTATGGTACAGTGGTTTGGGGCTCAGATCTTTCTTCGAGAATAACCGGATAAACACAACTTTAGAAGAGGCCAACCGGGACTAAGTGCAGGGTTGATTATGATTCTCTCACGATGTTTAAACTATGATTCATTTCTTTTTATAAAATGAGGGTTTTGTTAAGTCCTTATTGTTTTTTTAACTTTATGCACTTGAATTCACCAACTTTTTAGTTGATACAAATTTCTTTTTGAACATGTTTCAGGTAATTTATGAAAAGATCCTAGCTGTTGTGAAGACCTAGACTTATCCCCGTGACCATGGCATTGGCTTATTTTACTTAATGAACAATTTGAACAATTTTACATTTCTGTTTAGCAAATACATTTCTTTCTATGTTGGTTGTATAACTCATTTGGGGGCTGGATATATTTCTAGCCCCGGTATCTTTTGAAAACTTTTAATGTCATGTGATATTCTCTCCTTTGAGCTCTTGTAATGGTTTGTTTTCGCTGCCATATATTGTTGCTAGTCTGTGACGTCCCACCTTACTTGGTCCCGGGCTGTGACAGATCATCTACTGAAAATGTTGAAAAAGAAGAAGATGCTAGCAAAGCAAAGAATGAAGAATCAAGTCTAGAGATCGTGGTTTATTTTGGGAAACAGATGCTACTCAAACTGAGAAAGCTAAATTTGAAGAATTAATCAATGCTTTGGATAGCTTTACTTCTGAAGAATTCATTATAGATGGGGATTTTTGGGATTTTGTTGTAGACCAGAGGACCAACACTGAACCCATTGTGGTCACTCCTCAATCTCTAGTTTCATTGGAGAAAGAGTTGAGCATGCAAATGGTACCTGCTGTGACATTATTAGAGGAACAGAAAGAAATCACTAGAGAGTTTTGTGAACAAGAAAAAGAAAAGGAAGAAAAAGAGGCTCATGATCAAGAAAAAGTACAAAAAGGGGCTGAAAAATTGCCTGAGGAGATAAAAAGGCTGAATCCTCTTCTTGTCCTCCACTTCAAACTTATGCCGGAAAGAGGAAATACTTATCTGAGAAAGCTAAAGGAAAAAGACCCATGAAATAAGAAGACCAGCAAAGAAAACCAAACCAGATGATCCAAGAACCATTACCCTCTTTCGAGAATAGATGACATATTTGATCAACTGCAAGGAGTAATTTATTTCTCCAAAATAGATTTGAGGTGAGGTTACCACCAACTGAAGATAAGAGCAGAGGACATACCTAAAATGGCCTTCCAAACTAGGTATGGACACTATGAGTATTTAGTCATGCCCTTTGGACTGACTAATGCACCAACAGCGTTCATGGACCTCATGAACCGCGTTTGACGCCCTTATCTCAACAAGTTTGTGATTGTGTTTATCAACGACATATTTATCTACTCCCATAGTAAGGACGAGCACGAGAAGCATCTCAGGCTAATTCTTGAATTACTCAAGAATGAACAACTATATGCCAAATTCTATAAATGCAAATTCTGGATGCGTAAGATTCAATTCTTAGGGCATGTGGTAAATGAGAATGGGATTCAAGTCGACCCTTCCAAGATTGAGGCTATAAGGATTGGAAGGTTCCTGAAACTTCCACGGAGATAAGGCAATTCTTAGGGCTGGCCGGTTACTACCGATGGTTTATAGAGGACTTCTCGCGCATAGTGCAACCCTTGACTGCACTAACTAAGAAGAACACAACCTGTGTGTTTGTGTGGAAACGAGAGCAGAATGAGGTGTTTGAAACGCTTAAGTAGAAGTTGTGCAGTGCACCTATCCTTGCTCTTCCAGAAGGAGTAGAAGATTTCATGGTCTATTGTGATGCTTCGCGTCAAGGACTAGGATGTGTACTAATGCAACGCAACAAGGTGATTGCTTATGCATCTAGACTGCTGAACGATCATGAGAAGAACAATACGACGCATGATCTGGAATTGGGTGCCATGGTGTTTGCTCTCAAAATGTGGAGGCAATACCTTTATGGCACGAAGTGCATCATCTACATTGACCATAGAAGTTTGCAACACATTCTTGACCAAAAGATGCTAAACATGCGTTAGAGAAGATGGGTCAAGCTGTTAAACGACTACGAGTGCGAAATCTGTTACCATCCCGGTAAGGCCAATGTTGTGGAAGATGCTTTGAGCAGAAAGGTGAGGGAAAACCCTCTTCGTGTACGAGCCTTAAGGATGAGTGTGTATACCAACCTTATCGCAAAACTTAAAGAAGCTCAAAACGAAGCATTAAAAGAAGAAAGGTTAAAAGAAGAAGGGTAACCGGAATGGAAAAGCGATTTGAGACAAGGGACGATGGTACATACAAAGTACGAAGGGAGAACATGGGTGCCGAAGCACGGGGGAGTTCGAGAGGTAATCCTCGACGAAGCCCACAAGTCTAGGTACTCGGTTCACCCTGGAAGTGATAAAATGTACGAGGATCTAAAGGCACTTTTATGGTGGCCTGGAATCAAGAAATCAATCGCTAATTACGTTGGGAACTGTCTAACCGGTGCCATGGTAAAAGCTGAAAATCAAAAACCGTCAGGAACGTTACAACAGCATGAAATCCCAGAATGGAAATGGGATACGTCATGATGGATTTTGTTATAAAGTTACCCAGAACATTTAGAGGCAATGATGCTATTTGGGTAGTAGTGGATAGGCTCACGAAGTCAGCTCACTTTTTTCCAATTCGAGAAGACTACGACTTGACGAAATTGGCCCAACTATATGTCGATGAGATAGTAACTAGGCATGGAGTGCCTCTGTCAATCATCTCCGACTGTGTTAGCCGTTTCACTTCTCATTTCTAAAAATCATTCTAGTAGCCTTTAGGAACCCGTTTGGATCTAAGCACTGCGTACCACCCACAACCGATGGTCAGAGTGAGAGAACCATTCAAACTTTGGAGGATATGTTAAGAGCTTGCGTGATTGACTTTGTGGAAACTGGGATAACCATCTCCCTTTGGTGGAATTCGCCTATAATAATAGTTACCACGCAAGTATCAAGGCAGCTCCGTATGAGGCTCTATACGGCAGGAAATGCCGATCACCATTGAGCTAGAATGAGATCGGTGATAGCCAAGTAATGGGACCCGACATCGTGTTGGAAACCACTGACAAGATTTTTTAAATTAAGGAATGACTAAGGGCAGCCAGAGACCGACAAAAGAAGTACACTGATAGGTGACGGAAACCTTTAGAGTTTCAAGTGGGTGACAGAGTAATGCTAAAGTAGCACCATGGAAGGGAACCGTGAGGTTTGGAAAGAGAGGAAAGTTAAGCCCGAGATACATTGGACCATTCGAAATACTGGCAAGAATTGGCCCCGTGGCTTACAAATTGAAACTACCTCAGAGGTTGATCTACATACACGACACCTTCCATGTGTCGAACTTGAAGAAGTGCATGGTAGACGAAACCCTAGAGCTACCAGTGAAAGAAGCAAGAATCAATAACAAGCTGAACTTCATGGATGAGCCCATAGAGATCATGGACCGCTTGGTCAAGCAACTCAGGCGGAGCCGCATACCCAAGGTCATGGTTAGATGGAACTCAAAACGAGGACCTGAATTCACTTGGGAATGTGAAGATGAGATGAGGAAGAATTATCCACACCTCTTCAAACCACCCGTTCAGATTCTAATCGAAGCTAAAATTTCAGGACGAAATTTCCTAAACGGGGGGAGAATGTGAAAATCGACCTCCAGGTCGTTATTCTAACCCTAATCTACTTGCATCATTACCCGTCTTATGTGTACTAATAATAGAAACAATCTAACTCTATTGGTGATTTTAGAATCATGTTTTGCTATTTGTTCCATTTTATGATTTTAGTTATTTTCATGACTTTTAGTTATTTGAGTTTTACTTTTTTGAACTTAGTGTTCCAGGAAAGTCAATTAGTCACCCTTACTACCAAATCAATTTATTAGCGAAACAATTAAAATGTGTGCATACATACACACTTGTAAATTCTCGGTTCATGCATGCATGGACATGCACAAGATACCACAACTAACAACATCTACCAAATAATATTCTATAGTACACTACAAAATTATACCACTTAATAATTATCTTACAATTACAATTCAAATATTAACCCCCACAAAAAGCCAATCTCGGCCGCCCCCCTCTCCCCCAATCACCACACTTCTACACCACTACACACCACCACCTTCAACCCTCCACTCCTCATTCATGCAACCATTTCCACCTCTCTCACTCTCTCACTCTCTTCTTTCGGTTTCTCTCCAGAAAAACACACACACACCACAGTTTTGAACATCATTGCAGCCCCATATTCAAAGAACAACACCATACATCCATCGGCCAAGCTCAAACAAGCGAGAAGGTGCCATTTTGTGAAGATTGGTGCTTGATTCTTGCATGTCCGAGATCCTACAGCACTTGTTCGAGTTTCTCCAGCTTTGTCCAAGGAATTCCAGACCATTCTTGACCATCTACACTCTCCAAAACGTGAACAATACCAAGTGTAAGCTTCATGTCACCCGAAAATGGTCATTTCATGTGTTTTCTCACTTTTCTTTTAAAAACACCTGCTCTCTTTGTTGTACCAGAAACCCGACACCATCATCTTGTTCTTGAGGAGCTTTCAACTTCACAAAAGGTATCTCACACGTTATATAGGTCATTCTTGAGGTGGAAACTGATTTCCACCATGAAAAACCTCTTTTTGGGTGTTTTGCACCATCTAACTTGTAAATCTTGTAACCCTTGAAAGAAAAACTTGTAATCTGATTGCTATTGGATTAATGGACTCCTAATAACCTGTTTTGAAAGTTACAAAAGGTTATATAACTCGAACATGTGGTTGTTGCACGAGCTACACCTTAAAAACATTCTTTCTACATGAAACAACACTATTTAAGCACTTATTTGAAAACCCTCTCAACCAAGGTTCATAACATGCACATGAACGACTTTGGAACACCTTAATAATCTGATATTAAAGTTAAATAAGGTTTTGGTAATGTTTAAGATCAAGTTATAATGATTTACACATGTGTTATGGTCGGTTATGGCTCAATCACTAAGTTGATGGTTCATTGTTGTATTGGGTGACCTAGCCGTGAGTTTGGGACATGATTTTAGAAGGTTTTGATGTATATTGAGTGTGTGATAAATGGTTAATCTCTGGAAATTAAAGCATGTTAAGATTTGACCCACTTTAGTCATTTTCGGGACCCGAAATATGGTGAAACAATTGTAAAACAATAAAACATGGATTTTAACCATCATAAAAAGTATTCCAGGCTTAATAATGGTTAATAAAGTGTTCTGGAGTCAATGGGTAATTTAAATAGTCAAAAAGGTAAGTTAAATGGAGTTTTAACTAAAAACGGGTATTAACCGGGTGTCGTTTTTGAGAAAAATCCAAGAAAAAGGGGTTTAAAGCTAAGATTTATAAAAACCATGTCATTTCAGCAGGTTAAGTGTTAAAAGACCTAAAGGATTTGAAATAGTGGTCATATAAGCTTTTAAATGGTCAAATTCGGTTAAAAACGTGTTTTAACGGGTTAAATGTAAAAACGAGGCTTTCAACTATTAGAGGCAAAATTTCACAATTAAAGCACTTAAAACTTATAAAAATGTCCTTAAGATGATATCTACCGGTCCAAGACCCAAATTTATGGAAATCCTTAATTAACTGTTAAAACACTCCGTTTTACCGCAACCAGGAATGTTAAACGCATAGGTTTTAAACCGAATCCATATTCTGAAAATTTGGATCAATTACTCAATAATAAGTCAATTTTTACTCTAAGAACATGATTTTTGGCCTTAATAGTCATAAAGAGTAAGAAACCAAACTTAAGGGTAGAAACTATCAATTTTGAAACTTGAGGGACTAAACCGTAAAATTTTACCAAACTTTATAACCGACTCATATGAGACTAATAATCACTTGAACAGCATATTGACCCTATATCCTTAACTTAATGGTGTAAAATCCTAAATTGTATTGGAAACTTTTCATACAAACCCTCACGGAATCAAAACCTTATTCGACAAGTAAAATTTTTTTGACACACTTGTTGCACCTTAGATAAGTTTAGAGCAGTAGCATATCACTTTATATATTCATGTTAGGGTGCTAGACTTGATACATTCCCTGCACACGAAGAGTTATTTTTGGCTTAACACCTAAGGTCAGTTCTAGTCATCCCCTTTTTACTATTGCTTTAGGGTGAACATGCTCTGTTATTTATGAACTACATTTGTGCTTTACATGGTGATTGTATGTGGGATTTATGGTTACCTGCTGATACTTATATCATGATCATTAATTCTTTCTTGAACCTCTTGTTTTATATCGATAGATCTATTTAGAGAATCCCCCACACATAGTCGCTTCCGTTCTAGGAAGGGTACCCCACTGAGATCCTGAGGGTTCGTTTGTGGCATGTGACATGTTTTGTTAAGAAACTATGGTGAACCATCCGGGCAGGTATGGTACAGTGGTTTGGGGCTCAGATCTTTCTTCGAGAATAACCGGATAAACACAACTTTAGAAGAGGCCAACCGGGACTAAGTGCAGGGTTGATTATGATTCTCTCACGATGTTTAAACTATGATTCATTTCTTTTTATAAAATGAGGGTTTTGTTAAGTCCTTATTGTTTTTTTAACTTTATGCACTTGAATTCACCAACTTTTTAGTTGATACAAATTTCTTTTTGAACATGTTTCAGGTAATTTATGAAAAGATCCTAGCTGTTGTGAAGACCTAGACTTATCCCCGTGACCATGGCATTGGCTTATTTTACTTAATGAACAAATTGAACAATTTTACATTTCTGTTTAGCAAATACAATTTCTTTCTATGTTGGTTGTATAACTCATTTGGGGGCTGGATATATTTCCAGCCCCGTATCTTTTGAAAACTTTTAATGTCATGTGATATTCTCTCCTTTGAGCTCTTGTAATGGTTTGTTTTCGCTGCCATATATTGTTGCTAGTCTGTGACGTCCCACCTTACTTGGTCCCGGGCTGTGACAGATCATCTACTGAAAATGTTGAAAAAGAAGAAGATGCTAGCAAAGCAAAGAATGAAGAATCAAGTCTAGAGATCGTGGTTTATTTTGGGAAACAGATGCTACTCAAACTGAGAAAGCTAAATTTGAAGAATTAATCAATGCTTTGGATAGCTTTACTTCTGAAGAATTCATTATAGATGGGGATTTTTGGGATTTTGTTGTAGACCAGAGGACCAACACTGAACCCATTGTGGTCACTCCTCAATCTCTAGTTACATTGGAGAAAGAGTTGAGCATGCAAATAGTACCTGCTGTGACATTATTAGAGGAACAGAAAGAAATCACTAGAGAGTTTTGTGAACAAGAAAAAGAAAAGGAAGAAAAAGAGGCTCATGATCAAGAAAAAGTACAAAAAGGGGCTGAAAAATTGCCTGAGGAGATAAAAAAGGCTGAATCCTCTTCTTGTCCTCCACTTCAAACTTATGCCGGAAAGAGGAAATACTTATCTGAGAAAGCTAAAGGAAAAAGACCCATGAAATAAGAAGAACCAGCAAAGAAAACCAAACCAGATGATCCAAGAAGTCTTGCTGCAATAGCATAATTCCTGGAAGAACATGAAAAAGCTGAGGCACAATTGAAGAAACCAACTGTATTCATTGATCTTGAAGAAAGAGAGATTGATGGAGGATATAATTGTAGAGATTAATGAAGAGGTTGATGCAACCTAAACATCTTAAGTCTTTTCTGCATGCTGCACACGTGCATTAAAGAAGAAGCTTAGGAAGTTTCACACATGAAACAGAAAATACTCTAAGTGTGAAATCTTCCAAAGCCAGGACCAATATCTTCTGAAGCCAAACATGAAGTCTTTCGAAGCCTCAGAGACAAAGCCTTCCGAAGCTTCAACTCATGAAGACAGATTTCTTCCGAAGACTTTTAGTAACATGCTTTATCTGATGTACTATTCCATAAAGCTGGACACCTTTCCACTGTACCTCTGCAAGTCACCAACTTACATGAGTTGGTGAAAAGGTCCATGCTTTTGGTAACTGTACATTGAGGTCATGAGTCTGTAACTTTCTACTTTATGTACTTTATCCTTTTTATAATAGATAAGGATGTGAGCTATGGCATGTCATAGTCACAAGTCAAAAGGCAATCTGCCTTTTGACTCTACAATTGATTTTGTTTGTGTCTAGTCAATTGTATCCGGCTGGCTTTCAAAGTATAGCCGGCTGTAGGATGTAGTATAAGTATCTCATGTTCTTGTATCTTTCAAATATGATTTGTAACACTTGTAATAGAACATAGAGAAGGCAATATACTGCATTCTTGAAAATCAAATACTTGTGTTCTTTGTGTTCTGTCTCCTGCATTACTTGTGTACTTGGTATCTTATCTTGGTTAATCCAGTTTACTGTTTGATTAAAGTTTAGTTAATCTCCTCTTTGTGTTGTTGTGTTGTAACTAAGCCTTCAACGATCCTGCAATAATGCTAATGAGCATGGAGATGTTGACAGCCCTGTGGTAAAAGAAAGATGCATGGATTAAATGGTGTTAAAGGCTCAAACTGATGACCTAATGATAAAAACAATGTTCTTGATCAATCACAGGTATGATCCAGATGAAGTCTTTACTATGACATATGAAGGCATGAAAGTAAAAGAAGAAAATGTCAATAAACTGCTGGATCCAAACTTTGAAACTAAGTATGAAAGATCATTTTCTAGAAAGGTTCCTATGCCTAAACTATCATCCATGAAGAAATCAACCTCAACTCCTAAACCACTATTTCTTGATCCTTATAGCATGTCAAATAAGGAAATGAAGGATTATCTTTCAAGCCAAGGCTTCACAAGAAGGAAGCTTGGGAATATGAAAACAAACTCATTAAGGGCCGCAACTCTCCAAATGATTAATGAAAAGAAAGATAGGCTCAAGCAGATAGAAGAAGAAATCATAAATAAGAAGCCAAGATCTAGAGTAACAGCTTAAGACATGCTGCTAAACCAAAAAGTTTGAGAATTGTTGGCTCCTGTACTTCATAAATACCCTGAATGGTTTGCAGAACCCTCTTAACTAAAACTACAAGAAGGGTTAACCATTGCTGTGTTCATTAGAGGGGTGTCTACTCCGAGAGGCAAAGTTGATCATAAAATAATTGCATGGAAGTATGACAGAACTTGGAACATGTTTATGGTTAAAAGGATCTCCGGGCTGGTCCAATTCTTTACAGAGTACTCTGCTTTTGTAAATGCCCAGAGATCCATGATTTAAAAGAAATACCTCAACTGGAACTGATCAATCACTCAACTATGTTCAGGGGATATGAATTTGAAAACATACTCAAAATGTTCAAAAGGACTGACAATTTCAAATCATTAAAGGCAATATGCATGAGGAAAGATAAGTCATTTATTAATCCCCTTGAGAAGAAGAAGACAATACAAGCTGAAGAAGTTGTGTTTCCCGAGTTAAAAGTGAAACCAACAAAAACTTTAAAGAGAAAAATGGTGTCTAGTGCTCATTCCTCTACACCCATCTCAAATGTGTACTATGATGAAAAAACTTATGAGATGGTGATTGAAAGAAAGTGGGGAGGAAAGGAGGGTGCTGAAATAAGACTAGTTAGTGGATATGAAGTAAGATTACTTGATGAATCCTACATCCACTATATATATACCAGATACTTCAAGGAAATAACAATAAACTGGGAGAACAAGATATGTACTTCTTCCTAAAGTGCATCAAGTTGCTGAAATTGGCTTATGATCGTATCATTACCAAGAGAGACAAAAGAAAGAAAAAGAAGACTCCATTGCAACTTGGGAATATTGTTAAACTGGAGGTAGATGTGGGTGGGAGCTTACTAATTCACAGAGATGGTTTCTCTACTGTATCTATTTGGGAACCTATTTCTCTACACCCATCAAAATACCACTTGTTAGGACCTGGTATTTAAACGAAATACCTGGAGATTAGCGTGTAAACCAGATCAAATAGTGCGGAATCCTATTTAATTGGCGATCCAATCAATGAGAACACACGAAGAATCAATCAAGAATTGAAACTAACGTTAGAAATTGATTGGGAATCGATCTAATGTGTTCTATGAACTTGGAGAACGAATTGGGAGGCTTCTGGACGGCTAGGGTACGTCTGGAATCGTAATTAATCAAGAGTGCTTGCTTGATGAAGTAGAACTGGTAGTTTGCTTTTCTTGACGAGTGAAGGATGAGAATGGGTTCCCGTTACCCGTCTTCTTAGGCTTGACACATTCTCTTTTGAAGTGCCCCTTCTGTCCACAGTTGAAGCAGGTCACTTTGCTCTTGTCAAAGCCGAATGTGGTATCCTTAGTCGCTACTAAGTTCTATCCGGTTTGTTTTACAAACTTCTTTGCTCTCCGGACAGCACTAGCTAAAGCCCACATTATATCCATTCTCTCCAGCTCCATTTTGTCCACCTGCTCGTAGTCCTCGTCTGCCAGATGGCAGTTTCCAATCTTTCCAGCAACAAGTTCATCATAAGAATGGACCCTTGCGGCCAATAGATCCATGTGTTCTCGAGCTACTTCCACAGTCACATTCCCGAGATTCTCGGTCTTCAGTTTAGTAGCACTTGCTTCGGATCCAATATAGTGGGAACAAGAATGTCCCGACTTGTCTGATCCTGAAGGAGGTGCATGTGTAGGACCCGATGAGCTAGGCACAAATGCAGTCTGGAGAGGTGCTCCAAATGTCTTAGCTTGAGGCGTGGCATTGTATAAAGCTGGATTTTGATTGTACGTAGACTTCTGAGCTCTGTACTTCATCCTAAGTGATTCTTCTCGCAACTTAAGAATGAAGTCATTAATATCCAGTTTTGCTAGCATTCCATTCTGTCTAAGATTAGACACGAATAAAGCCCACTTTTCAGGCAATCCGTCTGCAAAATTAGTAACTTTCTCTTCCATGGTAGTAGCCACCCCATGTGTATGCAGTTCACTCATCAGATGGTAGAATGTATCTATAACATCATCCAAACTCTCGTTTCCTATCGATGAGAAGTTATCGAATTCCTTCTTTAACTCCTTAGCCTTGATTCCCTTCAACGAAGCATTCCCGTCGTACCTCTTTTCTAGCTCATCCCATAGTTTCTTGGACTACTTATTCCTTGAGTACTGGTGGAATATGTCTTTAGGGATAGACTGTGTAATCAATGCATAAACCCTCTTCTCTGCATTATATTTGACTTTCTGCGTGTCTGTCATCCCTCCTAAGGTTAGCTTTACTCCATCGGCTCCTACCGGCGTACTATATCCAATCTCGATGGCTTCCCACAGATTCGGATCCACTCCATTGAGGTAGATATCAAAACGTTGTTTCCAGTGGGGAAACCCATCTAACGTTAAAAGCTTTGGTGGTTTATTATGATTACCCACCTCACTCTCAAGTAACAGCAGGTTCTGGATCCTAGAGTCCTTCCCAGCAGTAAAGGCTGACATTTGATCTTCCAATGCAAATAACTTTAAGTCTAATAAAACAATTGTCCCTGGGGCGACTGAAGGGTGCGAATGGACTAGTCGTGCGTATGAACTCTACGACTGGTTCAATCGTGCGGCTGAACTAAGTGATTAGCTCAGTCGTGCGAATGAATCTGATGCGTATGAACAGTATGCCCGAAAGGTTTATTCGTACGAATGGAGATGCGACTATGTCCAATCGTGCGTCTGAGCAATGCGAATGAGGTCCAGTCGTGCGAATGGCTCACTCGTGCGACTCAAGCTGCTGTTTTGTGAAAATTTCTAGGTTAAACGTGTTTTAGCCGTAAAATTCGAAATTTCGCAAGGTCTAATCGCCTAAGTCCGTAAAAACCAAACTTTGATGAGCAGGGAACGTCCAAGATCACTTTTGACATAAAAGATTGCGTTTTTAGTGTAAAAACACAAACTTTTTATCAATCTTGATTGAATCGCATGTAATCAAGAGCCAAAGCTCTGATACCACTTGTTAGGACCTGGTATTTAAACGAAATACCTGGAGATTAGCGTGTAAACCAGATCAAATAGTGCGAAATCCTATTTAATTGGCGATCCAATCAGTGAGAACACACGAAAAATCAATCAAGAATTGAAACTAACGTTAGAAATCGATTGGGAATCGATCTAATGTGTTCTATGAACTTGGAGAACGAATTGGGAGGCTTCTGGACGGCTAGGGTACGTCTGGAATCGTAATTAATCGAGAGTCCCTATTTTTCACAAATTGGGTTGTATTTATAGGTTGGTATTATTCAATCGTGCGACTGAACCATTAGTATGGTTCAGTTGTGCGATTGAACCATGCGGTTGATTCATCCACACGACTGAGTGTTCAGTCGTGCGACTGAGCCAATCTTATGTGTCAATCATACGACTAATCCAGTCACCCGGTTCAGTCGTGCGACTGAGTCATTCATATGAAGTTGTTCATGCTTATGGTCCATTCGCATGGGCCATTCGCATGAGAACTTCATTATGTTAAGTTTGAATGTATTAATTAGTAAACATTCAACCAATCACTAACCTAATTAACCAATTTTATATCAACTCATTAATGAAATATTAATCATTACAAATCACAATCAACCAATATCATTTCATTAATCATATCAAATTACACCAGAATTAGATAAACAAGATCTATTACATTTCATATCATGATCTAGGGACATACATGTATCAACAGAATATGAGCAAAATGAAGATACATGTGCTGAGTAGGGAAAGAATGTCAGAAGCGATAGATTTTTTCAACATGATTAACGCGATTGTGGATCCAACTAAAGCAGCATTTTTACTACCTCCACAAGACCCAGCATAATCCTCACAAACAAAATCAATTGTAGAGTCAAAATGAAGTCTTCCGAAGCCTCAGAGACAAAGTCTTCCGAAGCTTCAACTCATGAAGATAGATTTCTTCCGAAGACTTTTAGTAACATGCTTTATCTCATGTACTATTCCATAAAGCTGGACACCTTTCCACTGTACCTCTGCAAGTCAGCAACTTACATGAGTTGGTGAAAAGGTCCATGCTTTTGGTAACTGTACATTGAGGACTTGAGTCTGTAACTTTCTACTTTATGTACTTTATCCTTTTTGTAATAGATAAGGATGTGAGCTATGGCATGTCATAGTCACAAGTCAAAAGGCAATCTGCCTTTTGACTCTACAATTGATTTTGTTTGTGTCTAGTCAATTGTATCCAGCTGGCTTTCAAAGTATAGCCGGCTGTAGGATGTAGTATAAGTATCTCATGTTCTTGTATCTTTCGAATATGATTTGTAACACTTGTAATAGAACATAAAGAAGGCAATATACTGCATTCTTGAAAACCAAATACTTGTGTTCTTTGTGTTCTGTCTCCTGCATTACTTGTGTACTTAGTATCTTATCTTGGTTAATCCAGTTTAATGTTTGATTAAATTTTAGTTAATCTCCTCTTTGTGTTGCTGTGTTGTAACTAACCCTTCAACAATCCTGCATTTGGTATCAGAGCTTCTCAGGCTCTTGATATAAGATCTCACCATCTTAAGATCCCTCACACACACAAATACTAAAACTTTTCAAATGGCAGCCATTTCCAAAACTGATATGGAAACGAGAACCATGAACAAGTCCCCACTGATCACTCTTGTTGAGTTTGATACCTGGTGTTTAAGAATGGAAGGTTTCATTAGGTCTCTCGATTCAAGAATGTGGGAGTTTATTGAAAATGGACCTTTCATACCCAGCACCCCTTCTGCGACTGGTGCTGGTATGATTCCCAAAGATGTGGCTAACTACTCTAATGAAGATAGGAAGAGAGTAGAGATAGACAGAAAAGCCATGACAGCTCTTCAAACTGCCCTTCCAAACTCTGTATACAGAGGTTTGAAGAAGTGCAAAATAGCCAAGCAGCTACAGGATGCACTGAAACTGATGTATGAGGGTTCTTCTGAAGCCAAGGAGAACAAGAAGGATCTCCTGAAGCAACAGTTTGAAAACTTCACCTTCAAAACAGGCGAAACCATGACTCAACAGTATTTCAGGTATGTTGAGATTGTGGATACCCTAGTGGATGGAGGAGTTTCTCTTGAAAATAGAGATATTGTAAGGAAGTTCATGTCCTCACTTCCTAGGCAATGGACACACTACTGTGTGGTGATCAAGAGAACTGAAAATCTCAAAGCTCTTACTCTGACAGAGTTATATGGGATTCTTAGTGGCTACCAGATGGAGATGAACATGCAAGGTTCATTTGGAAACTCCAACAATCAGATGGGTTCAGCCCTACATGTGATTGAAAAGGATAGCATAGAACCCAAACATCATCTCTTATGCTACCCTGACAACTCACCAAAGGGTCCTTTCATCACCTTCCTAGAGACACCAAAGGAGAACTACACTCCAGGAAGCCCATTCCAAGAGACAAGCTCTTCTCAAGCTTTTATGTCTTCTGATGAAAGTTGTGGCAACACTCTTTTCACTCTTGAAGAACTGGATTGTATCCATGCAGATGATCTAGAATATATGGAAATAGTCCAGTAGATGGCTCTTCTCACTCACACAGCCAAGAAGTTCTACAAGAGGACTTGAAGGAAGTTTCCAAGCAATGCAACCAGTGGAAAGTTTGGACTGGACAAAGGCAAAGTCAAGTGTTACAACTGTAACTTGATGGGCTACTTTTCCAGAGAGTGTAAGGCACCTAGAACAAATGGTGGCCAAACACAATCCAGACCAAACTACACTGACAAAGCTCTCCATAATGAGAAGTCAAAGCAGCAAGCTGCTGTTGCTGTTGAAGAAGGAGGCTTTGACTGGAGCTTTCAGGTGAAAGATGCTTCTCCAAACCAAGCACTAATGGCTGATCATGATGATGCCAAGGTATTAGAACATCTCTGTACTCCTGAATGCATTGCTAAAGTTAACAGGTACAGGTCCTACAACTTGGAACTGAGATCTGACCTTGAGTGCTTAAACATTTTAAAATCTGATTTTAGAAAATCTGAAAATGATTATAAGATGAAAATAGAGGACTTAGGGAAAACCATTTCAGTTCTAAAACACAAACACATAGATTTTAGGACTCAAATCAAAGATCTCATAACCAAGTTAACTGAGTGCCAGACTGAGCTTGTGATTAGCAAAGCCAGGGTAGAAAAGAGTGTTCTTGAAGAGGAGACCTTCAAGAACATGATATTCTCATCCATGCACAACAAAGTGTGCTATCAAAACAGGTAGGGACTGGGATCCAATGAGATAGCTCCTCCACACACAATCTTATCAGTAAGAGCTCCTAGGGGTGGAACTTGTGAAGATGAGCTTCCTCTCATAGATCCTATGAGTGAAGAGAACGAAGAAGAGACAGTGAAGAATCCCTCTGAAAAGAGTGAAGAGGAGGATTCCAAGAAGGGCCACTTAGGAGAAAGTGAAGACTGTGATGACCAAGTCCATGAGAAAAAACTTGATCAGAAAGAGCAAAAGAAAGGCAAGGAAGGCTCAGAGATCAAGGCTACTTTTGAATCTAAGCAAAAACAAGTTTTTATCTTCTGCTAAGAGTTCTGGTTCTTGTTCAACTCATCTCAGCAGCAAGAAGAAGACTGATCTGCTGTGTACCACTATACACAGCCTGGACCATCAAACTCCAAGCACAGTCCTCAGCCCAAGAGGATTGTCTCATCATCTGCAAAGATGAAGGTGGAGAAGGGATGTGACCAAAGACAGTCCTATTCCAAAGAAAAGGCTCTTATGAAGAAGAAAATGAATTGTGTCATGTGTGAAAGTACCACTCACATTGCCAAGGATTGTCCGTTCAATCCTAAAGGTACTGTCCATATGACCAAAACAAAGGCTTTAAAGAGTTCTAAGAAGATTCAAGTTTCGGAAGGAAAACCTGTTTCCTCCGGAAGCTCTAAATCTAACATGAAGGGAAGTGGAAAATTCCCTTCGGAAGAATATTTGGTCTTGGAAGAATGGAATTCTTCTGAAGCACTGAACTCTGTTGCAGTGTCTGCAGAATCTTCTGAAGGTTCAGTCATCAAAACTTCCGAAGTTCCAAAAGCTTCTAAAGATTTGAAGGTCAAGTCCAAGACTCCAAAGGTGGTGTGGATGTCTAAGAAAGACCAAGTGATTGAGATTTCTCCATCAACAACAGCTCAAGATCCTCTTAGTACAACCATAGGATCTATTACTGTTGAATTACCTTCTACTAATGAGCCCAAGACAAGCAAGGCTTGGGTTTCCAAATGTAACTAATCATTCTCTTTGTGCAGGGACAACTAAAGACAGACATAAATATCTGGATCATAGACAGTGGCTGCTCCTGGCACATGACACGCAATAGGTCACTACTCTAGAACTTTGAAAGGATTGATGGAGGACCAGTTGCTTATGGAGGAGATGAAGGTGGCTATATTTCTAGAAGGGGCAAGGTCACAAATGGTAAGCTCAGCATAGAAAAGGTAATCTTTGTTAAGGAGCTTGGATACAATATTCTGAGTGTATCTTAATTTTGTGATCAGAGTCATAACATGCACTTTATTGAGCATGAGTGCATTGTTTTTAAGCCTGGTATGGTCATTCCTCATAAGCATATCCTGCTTAGAGCCCCCAGGAAAGGAAACATGTACAAGATGGATTTTCAAGAAACCTCTCCCTCTGGAGAAGTTTCATGCTTTCTGTCTAAAGCCAATAGTGATGAGTCTTTCCTGTGGCATAAAAGAATGTGCCATGTAAACTTTAAGAACATGAATAAATTAATTAAGCATGATTTGGTAACTGGAATGCCAAAGAAAGAGTTTACAAGTGATGACCACCGTGTTGCATGCCTGAAAGGGAAGCAACATAAGATATCTCACAAGCCTAAGGAAAAGAACTCCATCACTGCACCCCTACACTTGTTACATATGGATCTCTTTGGCCCCACCAGTGTAAAGAGTTTAGGAAGGACCTTATACTGTCTAGTGATCACAGATGAGTTTACAAGATTCACTTGGGTTTTCTTCCTTAGAACTAAGGATGAGACTCCTAAGAATTCTGAAGAATTTCATCTTAAAAATTGAGAATCAGTATGATCACAAGGTCAAGATCATAAGACCTGACCAAGGAACCGATTTTAAGAACCATATCCTTGATACATTCTGTGATGAAAAGGGTATTACAAGACAATTCAGTGCTCCCAGGACTCCTCAGCAAAATGGTGTTGCTGAGAGGAGAAACAGGACACTGATTGAAGCTGCAAGAACCATGCTGTCTGACTCTAAACTGCCCATCACCTTCTGGGTAGAGGCAGTCAACACTACCTGCTATGTGCAGAACATAGTTTTTGTAGTTAAGACTCATGGCAAGACTCCTTATGAACTTTGGCACAAGAGGAAACCTTTCATTGGTTTTCTCAGGTCATTTGGATGTCCTTGCACCATCTTGAATACCAAAGATCAAATTGCCAAGTTTGCTGAGAAATCAGATGATGGACACTTTATTGGATACTCTTCCCAAGCTAAGGCTTATCGAATATACAATCTCAGAACTAGAATTATTGAGGAGTCAGCCAATGTGACTTTCAATAAACACACACCCTGTGTTGCTAGTTCTGGTCCAGATTGGTTGTTTGATCTGGATTTGGTTACCAACTGTTTTAACAAATCTTGTGAGAATGTTTCAGGATCTGTAGCAAATTTAAATACAGATGATCCTCATCCAATATTTGAGCTAGGAAGATCCTCAAGACATATATCTTCAGCTCCAGTTGGAACCACTTCTGCAAATGAGGTTTCTATCAGTACAACCATGACAAATTCAGCTGATACATCTGGCATGCCTTCAAATTCCAGCTCAGAGGCTCTACAACCAGATAAGAACACCTCAACTGTGGAAGACAACAATGATGGTGGTGACAGTGACCAAGAATTTCTTGATGCCACTAACCACACCATTGATGAGAACATGAATGATGTCACACACTGCTTGGATCAAGTTTCACTTGAAAAGTGTGTTGATGTGGTGGGTGAAACATCCCTGCCAGATCTAAATTTCTCTAATTTATATCTTTCTCAACAACTTGCTGTGATCCCTCAGCTTAGGATCCACAAGTCTCACCCTACCACAAATATCATTGGAGATGTTGTCTCAGGGGTAAAGACAAGAGGACAAACCCATGAAGCAATGTTTGTCTTCATTCTTGTTTTCTATCCCAGATAGAGCCAAAGAAAGTTGATAAAGCTCTAAAGGATGGAAGTTGGGTTGAAGCTATGCAACAAGAGCTACTTCAATTCAAAAGGCAGAAAGTTTGGAACCTTTGTCCTCTTCCTTCTGGAAAGACTACAATTGGAACCAAATGGGTGTTTAGGAAAAAGAAAGATGATAGAGGCATCATCATCAAGAACAAAGCTAGACTGGTTGTTCAAGGATACACACAAGAAGAAGGGATTGGCTACACTGATGTCTTTGCTCCAGTGGCAAGATTAGAAGCTGTTAGGATATTCTTGGCATTTGCTGCATCCAAGAACTTCAAGGTCTTTCAACATGATGTGAAGTGTGCCTTTTTGTATGGAGTGATAGATGAAGAGGTTTATGTCAAACAGCCACCTGGTTTTGTAGATCCTGATCATCCTGATTACGTCTACAAGCTTGACAAAGCTCTTTATGGGCTGCATTAGGCACCCAGGAAGTGGTATGAGACACTATTTGAGTATCTTTGTAAACATGGATACAGGAGAGGTACTATAGATGGAACCCTCTTCATCAAAGAACAGGAAAAGACATATTGCTAGTTTAGGTATATGTGGATGAAATCATCTTCGGTTCAACTAATCCAAAGCTTTGCAAAGACTTTGAGAAGCTGATGAAAGACAGATTTGAAATGAGTGCCATGGGGGAACTCAATTTCTTTTTGGGAATTCAAGTGAAGCAAGTTGAAGATGGCATCTTTATAAGTCGGTCAAAGTATGTTCAGGACATACTCAAGAGGTTTAATATGATTGACTGTAAGATTTCTAGGACACCCATAGCTAGAAACCACTCTCTTGGTCCTGATCTTGAGGGGGAGTGTGTAGATGAGCACTTATATAGGGCTATGATTGGGTCTCTTATGTATCTTACTGCTAGCAGGCCTGATATCATGTTTGCCACTTGCATTTGTGCAAGATATCAAGCCAAACCTAAGATGTCTCACCTTATCACTGTCAAGAGGATTCTAAGATACCTCAAAGGTGCATCAAGACTTGGACTATGGTATCCTAAGAATTCTGACTTCAATCTATATGCCTATACAGATAGTGATTATGGTGCCTGCAACATGACTGCAAAGTCTACATCTGGGGGATGTCAATTTCTTGGTGGAAGGGTTGTCTCATGGCAATGCAAGAAACAATTCTGTGTCTCTGCATAACTGTTGAAGCTGAATACATTGCTGCTGCAAGCTGCTATGCTCAAGTACTTTGGATTCAAAATCAGATGCTGGACTATGGGTTAAACTTCAAGAAGACTCCCATTCACATAGACAACAACAATGCTATCTCAATCACAGAGAACCCTGTGCAGCACTCAAGGACAAAGCACATCAATATCAGATGTCATTTAATAAGAGATAACTATGAAAAGGGATTAATTAAACTAGTCAAAGTTCACACAGATGAACAATATGCTGATCTGTTTACAAAGGCCTTTGATGAACAGAGATTTAAATATCTAATATCAGCTATTGGGATGATAAACTTTGAGTAAATCATGCCTTCAAAATAAATAACTATCTAAGAAATTTACCTTCGGAAGAGTTTTCAAATTATCTTCCGAAGCTTAAATACTGTCTCAGACACTTACTTATTTTTAAGGACCATTTACTTCCGAAGCAAAATTAACTCTCGGAAGCTTTGTTAGTTTATATACAAAGCACTCAAGTTTTAATTTTTTCTTCCGAAGCGAAATTCTCAAAACTCTCAGGAAATTCTTCGAAGTCATTTTAGCTTCGGAAGCTTTTTAATTAAAACTTCCGAAGATAATTAACCTTTGGAAGCTTTTTGACTTCCAAGAAAACTACTTTTTGAGCAAAAGCAAACTACTTTTTCAGAGGTGGAACCGACATCCAGATTTCAAAGTTTATCCTCTTTCATTAAACTTTATCTGAAATCCTTCTCACATATAAACCCAACGGTTTCCCCCCTCTTTCTATAATCTATTCTTCCTCCAAACCTAAAACCCCAAATTCTCTCTGAAATTTCTTTCTTTCTTCTTTTTTCGTCCTTAAGCTGCTTCAAAATAGCCAAGCTTGCTCACAGAAATGATCCCAACTTTACCATGCAGCTACACAGACAACACAATTAGGTTGCTCTGTTAAGCTTTGAGAAAGATCCTCATTTCTCAGAGGTTTGCCATTTCCTAACTTTGTCAAACTACTTCACATCTCTAACCATTGATCCTCCACTCTGTGAGGATCAGTTGCTTGAATTCTGGATGACCTGCCAAGAGGTCATTATGGATGAGGAGAAGGCACTGTTTGCCACAGTGCAGGGGAGAACAATCTTCATCACTCCGGCCATCATCAACAGACATCTTTAGCTGGATGATGAAGAAGGTGAGGTGTTTTTCCCAAAGGAAGCTGTCAATCATTTTATTGAGCAGATGCGATATGAGGGAGATTTCCCTGTAAAGACCTTTAGGAAAAGGAAGGTCTCATCCCAATGGAGATTCCTGCTCCATGTGGTCATCCACAGCTTATCAAACAAGCATGGTGGATGGGACCAGATTCCTAAGGATCTCTCCTTCATAAACCATGTAATGGTTCAGGGGGTCAAATTCAGGTATTCTCAGTTTGTTTATACAAATTTACTTGCTAATTTAGACTCCTTAGAGTATTACATGTTTCCTAGATATGTCCAGTACATTCTTAACTGTGAACTGGGCTCACAGTTGAGGGAAACAGGTAACATTCTTAAATTGGGACAGTTGAAGCCGGCATCTTTAAAATACTGAGAAAGCCCACTGTTGGATTCTCTGGGGTAGAAACAGCCCTAGTCCGAAAAATGTTAGAGCTCATTGCTCAAGGTGACAACCTAGCAGCACAAGCTAGTGTTGAACCCACACCTGCTTTTCCCAACCACTCTCATAGCCTCAAATCACCATCACCTACCAAAGAAAATCCAAACAAACCCCTGCTCAGACTATTCAGTTTGTGGAGGCCCCCATATACTCAACCATACAGGAAGAAATGGACATTGGAGCTCCCACTTCTCCTGAGGAGCAGACCACTCCCATCTCTTCAAGAATTAGTATTGAGGTTCCTCATGCTTAGCGTGATGAGTTCACTAGCCCTACTGCCTTAAGCCATCACTCTGAGTCTAAACACTCAAGTGATCAACCTTCAGGGGACAGTTATCATCCCCAGCCTATAGATCTCAACCAAACAATTCCTAACCTTGATTTCTATACTGATGAAGATATAGGTTTCAGTGAGTATAATGAATCTCTCTTCTTTCCCTTTACTCAAAGAGAGATGAGTACTCCTGAGTCTCCTACATCTATCCCACATCAGTCACCTAAAACTGAGGTGGACACTCCTGAACCTGTTCAGGTGGTCCATATGGAAGAGGCAATCACTTCTAAAAGTGATTACATCATTAAGACCTCAACCATGGCAACTCAGCCCATTGACATCTCAACTGAGACTGCCAGTGAGCAGAGGAAAACCAGCAGCCAAGAACCTCAAGCTGGTGGTGAGAGAGAGGACTCTGGTCCAATCATCTCATCCCCAATGAATCTTCTGATGAAATGAGGGGAATTTGAGACTACTTGTGCAAAAATTGTCTAAAACATGCACTATTTAGTCTCAAAGGTCAGTCACCTTGAATCTCAGGTGACTACATTACATAACAGGATCAATGATCAGCAACTTGAGATTTCATATCTTAAGGATAAACTAACTAGGAGACCCTTAAGGAGAGCTTAACCACGAACACAAGAACCTGTGGATGTGATTGACCTATCTTCCAGCTCACCTATGCAAGTGGGTGATGCTACCAAAAAGGGGGAGAAAGTCTCAGCAACCTCCTCTAGTTCACATTGATGTGGACTACATAGACTCCTTCATACAGAGTTTGTTTGAGGATGGGATACCAAGGGCTATGTCACCTTCACCATCTTCCAATCACATCATTGGGTGGAGGTATGACAACAACAAGAAGGCCCTAATCATCATAAGAGTTCAAGGACAGCAAGAAGTCTTCAATTTTAGATGTTGGACTACTATGAAGGTCTGGATCTAGTCAACATGCCACTTGTCAACCCAAGCGAATCAAGACAAGCTGACAGACTGGCTAAAGAATCCAAGACAGGATCACTGCAGAGTTCAGCTTAAGAAGGAGACTTAGGCAATCAGGCAATGTCATCGATCAACTGGATGTTAAGGCAGACACTAAGATTAGCTTCATAGGGGAAACCTTGACTGAAGGCCCAGTGACAGAACCTGAGAGCCCTGTTTCATCATCTCCAACTGCTGCAGAGATCCATATTCCTTTTGAGACCCCTGCTGGTGAAGGTGCTTCTCAACCTCTCTCTAGCCTGAGCTCAGATGCTGCAACAAGCAATGAAGGCCAAAGCTCTCTCCACCCTGAGTCACAAAGGTCTGTGAGTGACGAAGGAAAAGAAAGATGACATCTGAGGAGATTGAGGAGGAGGAGAGAGAGAGGAAAAGGAGGCTAAGGGGAGAAAGTTCCTCTGTTGAGTCTCCAAGACTCATGGAGTCTGCAATCAGGGCTGCCTCTAGACCAGATACTTAGAATGATGAGTTAAGGGTAGTCAGGATTAACTATCTGCAGACTAGGAACTATGACATAGATAGTGTCATTTCTCTTCCCTTGGATGAATTGAATGAACTGGTTGACCTAGAAAGGTCAAGAGAGAAGAAGGAGGCAGAAGATGCAGAACTCCTAGTACAAGTCAAAGAAGAGAGAAGAAGAAAAAGACTATACAAAGGTATGCCTACCCTCTCACCAGTTCAAGAAAGTCCTGAACAAGAGGATGTGGTTCAACAAGAACCTCAGGTAGATAAAGAAGAAGACAGAATCAAGATGATTAACTACCTGAGTGCCACAGGCCTCTATCAGGCAGATGCACTCCTTCCCTTACCTTATGACTATATTGAGTTTGAGTACTTAAAACAACTTGAGCTTGAGTTAGTCAAGGAAAGAAAGACAACAATGAAGAAGCTAAGGGAAGAAGCTGCAAAATCAAGAGCCATCATCCAAAAGAGCATGAAGAAGTCTGCTGATAGGCAGAGGATGATGAGCTTCTGGAAGCTGTATGGATTCTCCGGAAGGAGACTTGGACCCATGTCTCTATCCACTATGGATGAGCATATTAGGGTAATCAAGCAGAAGATTAAGAGTGGAGAGCTCACTGACTTACACTCCACTCCAAGTCAGGCTCCACCTGAAGTGGAGGTTAAGGATGAACAACCAGACACAACACAACCCGGACCTCCTACTAATGCTCAACAAGCTTCATCTTCTGATCCACAGCAGGGTCAACCTCCCTCTCCATCTGAACCTGAGAGAGAGGAAGTCCTAACTGAGAAAGACAGTGAAGATCAATCTGGTGCTGCAGACCGGTCTTCTCAGTTAAAAATTTGGAAAGAGAAAGAAGAGGATGGCTTCTAAACCAAAGCCTAAGAAGAAGAAGAAGCTTGAATCCCCTTCTAAACCTCAGGATGAATCAGAACAGCCTAAGGATGTGCAGCCAGAGGATGCTACAACAACTCTAATTCAAACAGCTCCTCTAGCATCTGGAAGACCCATCTTGTCTTGGACATAAACCACAAATCCGGAAAGATGACATGTCATTAGAGAGCAAGGCATTGAAGACATTTATACATGGAAAGATATGTTTCAGTTTCCTCTGCATGACCTCTTTGACATGAGAAGACACTTTGACATCCTGAAGGATCCTGATAATCTTATGAAGAAAGGAATGGTGATCATCCTAATGAGGACTGTTAATATCTGAATTTTTCAAAGTGTTTTGGTAGCATCAGCCTAGGGGAAGTTTGTAGAGATTAATAAAGAGGCTGATGCAACCTAAATATGTTAAGTCTTTCCTGCATGCTGCACAAATGCATTAAAGAAGAAGCTTAGGAAGTTTCACACATGAAACAGAATATACTCTAAGTGTGAAATCTTCCAAAGCCAAGACCAATATCTTCCGAAGCCAAACATGAAGTCTTCCAAAGCCTCAGAGACAAATTCTTCTGAAGCTTCAACTCATGAAGAAAGATTTCTTCCGAAGACTTTTAGTAACATGCTTTATCTGATGTACTATTCCATACTCTGCAAGTCAGCAACTTACATGAGTTGGTGAAAAGGTCCATGCTTTTGGTAACTGTACATTGAGGTCTTGAGTCTGTAACTTTCTACTTTATGTACTTTATCCTTTTTGTAATAGATAAGGATGTGAGCTATGGCATGTCATAGTCACAAGTCAAAAGGCAATCTGCCTTTTGATCTACAATTGATTTTGTTAGTCAATTGTATCCAGCTGGCTTTCAAAGTATAGCCGGCTGTAGGATGTAGTATAAGCATCTCATGTTCTTGTATCTTTCGAATATGATTTGTAACACTTGTAATAGAACATAGAGAAGGCAATATACTGCATTCTTGAAAATCAAATACTTGTGTTCTTTGTGTTCTGTCTCCTGCATTACTTGTGTACTTAGTATCTTATCTTGGTTATTCCAGTTTACTGTTTGATTAAACTTTAGTTAATCTCCTCTTTGTGTTGTTGTGTTGTAACTAACCCTTCAACGATCTTGTAATAATGCTGATGAGCATGGAGATGTTGACAGCCATGTGGTAAAAGAAAGATGCATGGATGAAATGGTGTTAAAGGCTCAAACTGATGACCTGATGATAAAAACAATGTTTTTGATCATTCACGGGTATGATCCAGATGAAGTCTTTACTATGACATATGAAGGCACGAAAGTAAAGAAGAAAAGGTCAATAAACTGCTCGATCCAAACTTTGAAACTAAGTATGAAAGATCATTTTCTAGAAAGGTTCCTATGCCTAAACTATCATCCATGAAGAAATCAACCTCAACTCCTAAACCACTATTTCTTGATCCTTATAGCATGTCAGATAATGAAATGAAGGATTATCTTTCAAGCCAAGGCTTCATAAGAAGGAAGCTTGGGAATATGAAAACAAACTCATTAAGGGCTGCAACTCTCCAAATTATTAATGAAAAGAAAGATAGGCTCAAGCAGATAGAAGAAGAAATCATAAACAAGAAGCCAAGATCTAGAGTAACAGCTCAAGACATGCTGCTAAACCAAAAAGATCGAGAATTGTTGGCTCCTGTACTTCATAAATACCCTGAATGGTTTGCAGAACCCTCTTAACTAAAACTACAAGAGGGGTTAACCATTACTGTGTAATTAGAGGGGTGTCTACTCCGAGAGGCAAAGTTGAACAGAAAATAATTGCATGGAAGTATGACAGCACTTGGAACATGTTTATGGTTAAAAGGATCTCTGGGCTGGTCCAATTCTTTACAGAGTACTATGCTCTTCTAAATGCCCGGAGATCCATGATTTAAAAGAACTACCTCAACTGGAACTGATCAATCACTTAACTATGTTCACGGGATATGAATTTGAAAACATACTCAAAATGTTCAAAAGGACTGACAATTTCAAATCATTAAAGGCAATATGCATGAGGAAAGATAAGTCATTTATTAATCCCCTTGAGAAGAAGAACACAATACAGGCGAAGAAGTTGTGTTTCCCGAGTTAAAAGTGAAACCAACAGAAACTTTAAAGAGAAAAATGGTGTCTGGTGCTCATTCCTCTACACCCGTCTCAAATGTGTACTATGATGAAAAAACTTATGAGATGGTGATTGAAAGAAAGTGGGGAGGAAAGGAGGGTGCTGAAATAAGATTATTTAGTGGATATGAAGTAAGATTACTTGATGAATCCTACATCCACTATATATATACCAAATACTTAGGGAAATAAACAATAAACTAGGAGAACAAGCTATGTACTTCTTCCTAAAGTGCATCAAGTTGCTGAAATTGGCTTATGATCGTATCATTGCCAAGAGAGACAAAAGAAAGAAAAAGAAGACTCCATTGCAACTTGGGAATATTGTCAAACTGGAGGTAGATGTGGGTGGGAGCTTACTAATTCACAGAGATGGTCTCTCTACTGTATCTATTTGGGAACCTATTTCTCTGAAGAAGTTACCAATAGAAGCCATCTAAAATATGAGCAAAATGAAGATACATGTGCTGAGTAGGGAAAGAATGTCAGAAGCAACAGATTTTCTCAACATGATTAACACCATTCTGGATCCAACTAAAGCAACATTTTTACTACCTCCACAAGACCCAGCAAAATCCTCACAACATCAATCACCTCCCAAACATTGAAGAACATATGTTGTATAATCCTTAGGGGGAGTATTGTTGCACCCTGAAAGAATCATACACGCCAATTCAATGGGTGATTTGATGATTGCTTTGCTGGAACCCCATAAGTCCAAGAATAAATACGGATGAAAATCCTGCTCAAGAAAAACCAAGTATAGTCTTCTGCATTTGTCAATGCGGAAGACATAAAACAAATACAGACAAGTATTTGTTCTTCCGCATGGACAAATGCGGATGACCGAACAAATACGCATAAGTATTTTTTTCATCCGCATTAACCAATGTGGATGACCAACATACTAATGCGGAAGATCAAGTAAACAAATGCTGATCAAGTCAACTCATCCGCATTTGCCAATGCGAATGAACAAGCAAAGATGCGGATCAAGACTTAGACTAGTTTTGATGTAATAGGTCAGGGGTAGTTAGTCATTTTGTAAAAGGCATATTGTCTGCCTATAAATAGAATAGATAACCTCGTACATGAGGTGACGGCTGATAGACATAGAGAATTTTTTGTTGTCATTTGTTCTCTGTAATCAATCAACTTTCATATATATATATATAATACAAAAGCATTTATGAGTATAATTCTTGCATTGAATGTTCTTGATTGTTTATTTCCACCATTCAATCATTTACTTGATTACCGTATTCGATTCTCAATAAGAATCTCAATCTTACTTACCCAGTCATTACTTGATTTTATCTTCCATAAGCCAGTTTTATGTAAGGTCTGTTTGTGGCAAACAGACGAGTAGCCTATGGTTTGAACATTAGGTTGCTTATGGTTTGAACTTTAGGTTCACTAATACTCGTAGGTGGAATATTAGATCACATTTTAGAAAAACTTGGTTTTGGGTCATAAAGTTCAATTTTCATTTTGGGCGTCTGATAATAAGGACAACTAGGGGATGAAGATCCTACACAAGAAAAACTAAGTATGGTCTTCTGCATTTGTCAATGCGGAAGACATAAACAAATACGGACAAGTATTTTTTCTTCCGCATTGACAAATGCGGAAGACCAATTAGTAATGCGGACAAGACTTTGTTCATCCGCATATGCCAATGCGGATGACTGGACAAATGCGTAGAAGTATTTGTCCATCCGCATTAACCAATGCACATGACTAACATACCAATGCGGATGATCAAGTGAAGAAATGCTGATCAAGTCAACTCATCCGTATTTGCCAATGCGGATGAACAAGCAGAGATGCAGATCAAGACTTAGACTAGTTCTGATATAATAGGTCAGGGGTAGTTTAGTCATTTTGTAAAGGCATATTGTCTGCCTATAAATAAAATAGATAACCTCATACATGAGGTGAAAAAATTTAGACAATCAGAATATTTGTATTCTGTAGGTGTATTATTTTTTCTTGCTAAACTCTAGCAGTCTTTGTAATCAATCACCTTTATTAATATATACAAAAGCATTTATGAGTATTCCTTCTGCATTGAATGTTTCTTGATTGTTTGGTTCCGCCATTCAATCATTAACTCAGTCACTATATTCGATCCTCAGTGAGAATCTCAATCACACTAACCCAATCACATCAAGTTTGAAACAAAATCTAATCAACAAGTTAACAACAATGAATCTGAGGTGAGTAAAACCGAGTCTTCTGAATCAGATAAAATTAAACAAAATGACTTAGAATTTGACTTTGATGAATGTGTTGACTTGGATGATTTTGATGAACATGATGATGATAAACTGAATATTTGTAAGAATGTTTCATTTGAAATAACCATTCCCAAAATTCTTGAAGCAACAAAATTGTCATATCCTCCAAAGAAAAGAAACATGTTGAAGACTATTTGCAAGAAGTGATTGAAAAGTGTACATCTACTTAGGAAGTACACCTATCTTCCATAAAAAAGGAAAAGAAGAAACAATCAGCAAAACTTCTCCGGAAGAAGAAACATTCAGTAGCAGATTTGTGGAAAACCAAATCTACTAGTACAGTAAAGATATGTAGAAGGCTAAAGAAACAACAGAGATCAAACCAAAAAGTGTTGAATCCTAAGCAGCAAAAATAAGCAAATGCTGAACAAGAATCATTTGATATTATGTTAGGGAAACGCAAGATACATCAACTACAAAATCTGAGAAAGATTTGAAGCCTTAAAAGCTTCAAAAGAAGAATAAAATGATTGATTTTGAGAAAGAATCAAAATAAGTGTATTGCAAGTAGTGTGATATGAAAAATCACAATGCTGGAGACTGTTACTTCAACAGTCATTGCTCAATTTTCAATATGAACAATCACATGACCTCTAACAACTACTTCAACAAATATTGTTCAATTTGTAATAATAATAACCATTCAACTTAGGAATTTTATTTCAATAGGAAGAACAAGACAAAGAGCACAAAGAAGCAAAAATCTGAGAAGGATGATACGGACTCTCAATCCATGAAAGCCATGAAGATTCAAAAACAAAGAATAAACACAAAAACAAAAGTTGCAACAACTAAAGCAAACAACTATTGATGATAATCTTTGAAGAAAATACAATCACATCAGCAATCCAATACACCTCATAAAATGGTGGATTTGATTGAAAAGGATACAATACCCATGATGCTTTCTTTGATAATTTTGAAAAAGGAACTCATGTACCTCATTCAAAATCAAAGGTGATGAAACTTTCCACAATCAAGGTTCATCATCAAAATCAAAACAGCAAACCAACAAAGAAAAGGTGAATGAAAAAGAGATTGGGAAACAAGAACCAAGTTCCATAAGCTTATCTTCAACAGAATCATCCCCACCACAAACAACACATAATGAATCAATTAAGCTTAAAATTAATACTAAAACATCAAGATTGATTCATGAAGGAGTGACAATTTAGAAACTGCTTGAAACCCCAAGATCACTAAGGCTTGGGTTGCCAATTCTAATTGCCTTCTTTATGTGTTCATGAACAATCATAGAGAGCTACAACAAGTCGTATGTTCGCAGTGGTTGTTCTAGGCATATGACAGGAAACTATTCTGTTCTCCATGACTTCAAACATAAAAATGCCTCATATGTGGCATTTGGTGGGGATAAGAAGAGGGATAAAATTGTTGGTGAAGGAGTAGTAACTAATGGTATGCTCAAATTTGAGAAAGTAAATTAGTGTGAAAATTTGCAATATAATTTATGGAGTGTGTCTCAAATTTGTGATCAAAATTATACCACATTATTTTACAACACTAATTGTTACATTCTTAAGCCAGGTTTCTCAGTTCTAGAAGAGTGGATCCTTCTTAAAGCATCAAGAATAGGAAACACATATGTTTTGGATATGAACAATAAGACACTCACAATCAACAAACCATGCCTGCTATCTAAGTCATCAGAGATGAATATTAGTTGTGGCATAGAAGGTTTGTTCATTCCAACATGAAGAACATGAATAAATTGGTGTAAAATTACTTAGTCAGTGGATTGCAACTAAAGAATTTTATTGCTCAAACCATGGTCCTTCATGTTATAAAGGAAAACAACATAAAGTTTCTCATAAATCCAAAATTATCAATACAAACACTACACCACTTAAATTCCTACACATGGATCTTTTTGGTCCACCAATGTGCTGAGCATTGGTAAAAGGAAATATTGTTTAGTGGTTGTTGATGATTTCACTAGATTCATAAGGGTCTTTTTTTTTAAAACAAAAGAGTGAAACATCAGAAACATTAATGGAGTTTGTCACCAAGATTGAGAATTAACTTGATTTAAAAGTTAAAAATTTTCAGGAGTGACAATAGGATTGAATTTGCTAATACTATTGTAACACCCGGATATTTTAATTGTCAGAAAGAAAGAATAAAGGTGTAGAAAAAGAAGAAACACAATTTAACCCAAGTGAGGGGCTAAAATTGTCAAAAGGACAAAAAGTATTAAAAGTGGGTGCAAAAGGTGATGGCCGCCCAGTCTTTTCTGCATATTTCCTTTCATCAAGATTGTAGAGAGAGAAAGAAGTGGATAAAGCTCTCGAGTTTGAAGAAAGAAGAGGAAAATTCAAATTCAGGTAAGAATTCTGGGTTTTAGAATGATCTTGACTAGCCTATGCCTCGGTTATATGCTTATGTGTGTTGTGTGTTCGTTTGTGTTTGTGAATTGGTGGGTTTTAGTGTTTTGAACTCAATTGCAAATGGATTTGAAGGAAGTCATACCCAAAGGCTGCCAAGGTGATTCAAGAACCCCTTTTTACATGTTTGAACTAAATTTGGGGCTGGAAATGCATGTTGTATGTTTTTATAAATGGGTTTTTGTACCCTGTATGTGAGAATGTGGGTGGGTTTTGATTATTGGTGATTATGTTGTTATATTGTGCTATGTTCATGTTTTATTGCTTAGAATGCTAGAAACAAGCTTAAAACATGTTAGAATGATGATTGGGACTGATTATGATGATTGATAGTATGAGTTGGCTGCCGATGCACCCAAATAGTGCCCATGCGCCCAACGTCTGAATTTGCTTAAGTGTCCCGTGCGCTTAAAATCCCATACGCCCAAATAGTTCCCACACGCCTAGATAGGCTGAAATTTGGCTAAGTGTACATGCGCCTAGATTGCCCATGCGCCTAGGCACTCATGCGCCTGCATAGTGCCCATGCGCCTAGAATTTTGCTAGAATGACTGTGTTGGCCATGCGCGCAAATAGTGCCCATGAGTCTAAGTGTTCCCCATGTTCCGAGAAGGCGATGCGCCTGCATAGTGCCCATGCGCCTAAGACTTAGAATTATTTTTTGAATTTGGGAAAATATAAGTGTAGGCTTTGACTTGGGATGTTCTCGGGGGTGGTGTAAGTGACTTTTGATGATGGGTGATGTATGTTATGTCATGTATGTTGTTGTAAGTGATGTGTGGTGATGTTATGTATGGTATGGTTATTATTATGTTATGTTCCTTGTTATCTATGTTTATTTTCTGTTGCTTTACGTGATATGGTTATGATGTAAATGGAAAGTATTATGAAATGTAAAATGGAAGATAATGAAAAGAGGAACGTAATGAATGAAAGAATGCATGCATTAAAGAAAGGAAAGTAAAGAAAGTCTTGCAGGCCTTGTATGGAGGTTTACACTGAATAAAGGGTGTTAGCTCAATGATGTGTGGGTTAGCTACCCTAGAAGGATGCACACTGGGGTCTAATCTTTGTGATTGACCATATGTATCGGACCCTTGTCGCTTACCCTAGTACTGTGGTCAAGCCACCGGGCAGAATGTATTTATAGACCTTGGCCCAGTACTCGCTTTATGCATGACGATGGGGTATAACACATGGCATTGGTCCGGAATGTAAAAAAGTTAATGATTAATGTATTTAAGGAATGGAAAGAAAGATAATGATGATGTATGATGATGAATGAATAAGAGTTAATGAACGATGATGAAGATAATAATGCTATTATCTATGTGTACGTATGATGCATGATCACTTGTGCAAGTAAAGAAAGAAATATTTTAAACAAAAGTAAAGTATATTTTATTCTAAAACTAGAACTCAGTCAGCACACAGCGGCTACTTGGCTTATTTTGGATGGCATCCATTTTGTATAATGATAATGTTTTTGTGTTGTAATGCAATGAGTTATATTTTGTAATCAGTCAACAATGTATTATTTTGCAAAAGCAATTATAATGAAATGAAATTGTTTTAAATTATTCCGATGTAATGCTTTTGTAATGGTAAATGTAAGTTATATTTTTTGTGAGCAATGATCGACCAGCTGTGAGAGTCCTGGAATGGGCCTTACAAGTTGGTATCGGAGCAAAAGTTTAAGTAAAATGGGTTAAAATTTCAACAGAAACCTAAACTTAAACTGAAAATAGGACAAGGCAAGGGATGCCAGTTTGAGTAGCTGCGTGCCATCAGGTATTTTCTTTAATGTTAACCAGCTTTATGTGCGCATGTTATTTAATCTGTGTGCCTTTAGAAGATTAGATACTCATGTAGTCAACATAGGAAATGCTTGGGGTATGAAGGGTAAAGTAACTGGCTAATCACAACTGGCCAATCACAACTGGCCACTATAATTAGGGACTTACTATACTTCACATAAGCTGAGCTATTACCTTGAATGACAGTGTTAGTGTTTGAATTATATAATGTGTTAGAGGATGGCTGGTGGTAGATCGTCAAAGACTTCTAGAGGTGGAGGTCATGGTGAACGTGGTGCTAGACCACGGGTCATAAGAGGAAGCCCTCAAGCTGAAAAGGTGGATCACGAAGAGCCTGAGACCCCTCATCTGCAGGGTGGTGACAAGAGTGCCAATCTAAGGGCCTTAGTGAAGGAGGCTGTTATGGAGGAAGTTCACCGGTCATGTAGACGATCTTACCATCTGTGGTGACCGAACTGATAAAGGTTGTAGGAGAAGGAGAAAGGAAGGAGTGGCACAGGTCCTCAGGAGGGAGAGAGTAACCAAAGACTGAGACGGTTGTCTCTAATGATATGGAAGAAGAAGAGCCTGTGTTGGAGGCAGCACAAGGCTGTAATTATGGGGCATTTTAGAGATGCAAGCCCTTGACCTTTGATGGAAATGGCACTGCTGCTGCTGCTCAACGGTGGGTGAGAGAGATGGAAGCTATGCTAGAAATCAATGAGTGCTAGGAGGATCAGAAGGTGAAGTTTGCCACTCATTCATTTGTGGACTCAGCTCTTTGTTGGTGGGATAATATTGTCAAGGCCGAGGATAGTAGGACAATTGGGAGGATGAGATGGATAGAGTTGAAGAAGTTGGTGATCAAGGAGTTCTATCCTCACTAAGAGTTAGACAATGTTGAGAGAGGGTCCTGCAGCTGGAGGCAGGAACAATGACACATCAGCAGTACACCACCAAATTTAATGAGATGGCATGACTAGTGACACCTTTTTCACGAAAGATCAAGAGATACATTTAGGGCTTGCCGGCGGATATCCGTAGGCACATGATAGCCGCCGACCGACCACGTTTAGGTCGGTGGTTGATTTGGCGAGAAGATTGTATGAGGAAGAGGAAGTGGTAGTTGAGGTGAGCAAGAAAGGTGTCGGTGATAACAATTGGAGCATGAAGAGGTTCGAACGAGGTGGTGCCCTGAAAAACAACAAAGGTGCATGGGTGGATGACGGACATGTGGTCACATCAGGTGTGGGGTCGAGAAAGTATGGCAAATGTGGAAACGAGCATACTGTTGAATGTAGGTGGGGATCGAATGTATGCTTCAAGTATGGAAAGATGGGGCATATAGCCAATGATTTTCATGTGGTCAGATGTTTTAATTGTGGTGGAGAGGGCTACATGAGTCGAGAATGCAAGAAGCTGAGGGCTGTGAGTTCTAGAGCAGGGAAGAAGACGACCGGGACTGAAGGGCCGAGGGCGAGCACCAGAGCCTTCACGATGACTGAGGAGGAGGCTAGGACGAACCCTGATGTTGTGTTAGGTATATTTCCTGTAAGCCAAACTCTTGCTTTTGTGTTATTTGATTCTGGTGCTAGTAAGAGTTTTATTTCTGCTGCTTTCTATGCTAAATTGCCTATTAGTAATAGGAGTATAGATAAGCCCTTTGATGTAGAAACTACCATAGCTAAGTCTACCAAGATTGTTGACCTAAAAGGGATGTGATATAGAACTATAAGGTCATAAGTTTCCTCTTAGATCATTCATGATGACCTTAGGTGGGGTTGATGTAATCCTAGGAATTGATTGGTTGGCAGACAACGAGGCAAACATTGTGTCGCAAGAAGATGATCCGATTGATAGCGCCTAACGGGAGTTCGGTGATGGTTTATGGTGATCGAGTCACTATGATTCCGAAAGTGATTTCGATGGAGGTGGCGGGAAAGTGCATGAGGCGTGGATGTAGTGCCTCCTGGCCTACGTGAAGGATATGGATACAACAACATCACAACTGTCAGATGTATCGGTGTGTGTGAATTCTAGATGTGTTTCCCGAAGACTTACTAAGTCTGCCATGGACCGCGAGATCGAGTTCCAGATTGACTTGATACCGGGTGCCCAACCCGTGGCTAAGGCACAGTATCGGTTGGCTCCAATCGAGATGAAGGAATTGGTAGAGCAACTATAAGACTGCTTGATAAGGTGTCATTAGACTGAGTATCTCTCCATGGGGTGCTTCGGTCTTGTTCGTGAAGAAGAGGGACAGTAGTATGAGGATGTGATTGACTACCGTGAGTTGAATATGTTGACGGTGAAGAATCAGTATCTATTGCCAAAGATTGATAACCTATTTGATCAGCTCCAAGGTGCCAGTTGGTTCTCGAGGATAGATCTTGATCTGGCTACCAACAGCTGAAGGTGAAGGAGCAAGATATTCCTAAAATAGCTTTCGCATGCGTTATGGACACTACGAGTTCCTCGTTATGTCTTTTGGTTGACCAACGCGCTAGCTGCTTTTATGGACTTGATGAACCGAGTGTGTCGGTGATGTTTGATAAATTTTTCGGAACTTGTATGCCTATGACACATACAAGATTGATGTGGTTCGTATTGATCCAAGTAGGGTCATACCCATAACAAGCTAAACAAACACCAATAAATAGTTATTGTTGATGAGATCCTACAAATAAATATTGACACCAATTTAGAAAATGGTTTTTTAAAACTCTGCTTTTGTAAAAGAACAACATTATGTGGATAATTTGTTCATGAGAAATTATTTGTTTCATATTTAAGTGAGTTAAAAATAACTAAAACTTGCTTTTGTAAAAGAACAACATTATGTGGATAATTTGTTCATGAGAAATCATTTGTTTTCATTATTTAAGTGAGTTAAATAATAACAAATAAAAGCATGTTAATGTTATAAAATTAAAAGAGGTTTTAATTTTATAAACTTATGGGTTAAAACTATAAAGTTTTATAAAATTTAGTTTAGGAGGGAACCCATTTTGAATCCCTTATTTTTGGCCGACCCATGTGGTGTTCTTGGGATCATTTTAGTCTTGGTAAATACAAGACTTTGACTTTCTTACACTCTTCCTTTTAGCACACTCTGTCTCACACATGCAAAGAACTCTTCTCTTCTTCCTTGGCTAAAAATTTCGAAAATTTGGCTGAACTTGAAGAACTTCTTGGCTGATTTTTGGGTTGTTCAAGAAGGAGTTGGTCTTGGTGTTCTACTACCTAACAAGTTAGGTGTTTGCTAGATGTAAGGCCCCGTTCCCGAGACGCTTACAGCTAGCCGATCATTGCTCATAAAACAGATATTTTCGTTAAACTGATAAAAACATTGCAGTGGAAACATTTTAAACACCCATTTCATTGCATTACAAAGCTTTTGCAAAATCATACATGTTATCAAATTACTAAATACATGTATATTTCACCACAAAAGCATTATAATTCTGGATGCCATCCAAAGAGCTGAGTAGCTGCCCCGTGCCATCCTCAGCAACCTTACCTGCCAACTGGAAAATGTATAAAAAGTCAGCTTTGCTACGTGAGTTTAGTTTTATAAAAACATTACATTACCTTTCATTCGTTAAAGCATTTTAATTGCTATCACAACTGATCATACATCGTACATACACATAGATAATATCGTTATTATCTTTTTTTCCTATTCACCACATACTTTCTTTAACTCTTTCCTTCTTTATCACATTCTTCATCACTATCTGGATCAGTGTCATCAGCTATGCCCCAAACAATTGGGGTACTGGGCGGAAGTTCATAATTGACTTCCACACTGCCATAGCCTGGCACCAGCACCAAGGTAAGCGACAAAGATCCCAACTTTATTCTACACCCAAACATTATGTATCACTCAGATAATGGGCCAAAGATCATAAATGACTTCCACACTGCACATAGCCTGCACCAGCATCGAGGTGGTTAACCATTATAAACCACTGTATACTACACCCCCAATATTATGCATAACTCGTGTATTGGTCCGAAGATCATAAATGACTTCCACACTGCACATAGCCTGGCACCAACACCGAGGTGGGTAACCACTATAAACACTATATACTACACCCCCAACATTATGCATAACTCGGGTACTAGGCCGAAAATCATAAATGAATTTCACAATACACATAGCCTGGCACCAAACTAAGGTGGGTAACCACTATGCAAATGGTTGGTCATAAAGATGGACCCCGGTGTACATCCTTCTCGGGTAGCTAACCCACACACCATTGGACTAACACCCTTCATTGGGCAGTTTCCCACATACAAGGCTTGCAGACTACTTTACTATGCTCTCTCATTAATGCATGCACTTAACATTATGTTCCTCTTTTCATTATCTTCCACTTTACATACATTCAACGTAAAGCCATGGTAAGATAACCATACATACAGGAACATTAACACAGACATATAACATCACATATAGGGCATCATCATACATACATAACATACATCATACCATCATGCATAACATCAGGCACATCATGCCAAAGCATCAAACATAACATACCCAACCATAACATCTATGACCTCAAAAGGTTCAACTTACATAGCCCTCGGGAACCTCCCAAGTCAAAGCCTACATTTCACTTTTCCCCAAAAAGTCAGATAAATTTCTAAGTGTTCATCCGCATTTGCCTTTTTGTTCATCCGCATTTCTTTTTGTTCATCCGCAATTCTTTTACTCATCCGTATTTGTTCATCCGCATTGACTTTGTTCATCCACATTTCCTCAGTCACATGAACTTACTCATCCGCATTTGTTCATCCATATTTCCCACTACTCATCCGCATTTCTCTTACTAGTGGTCAATGCTCATCCGCATTAACTATTCATCTGTATTTCCCCAAAACTCATCTGCATATCTGTTACTTAGTAGTCAATGCTCATCCGCATTAACTGTTCATCTGCATTTCCCCAGTACTCATCCGCATTTCTCTTACTTAGTAGTCAATGCTCATTCGCATTAACTTTCTCATCCACATTGACTTTCTATCCGCATTTGTCAACACTTACGCAGTTTTCTAAACTTAGGTGTATGAACTATTGTTTGGGCGTATGAGCAGCCTAGGGCACACTTAACATCATATTCAGTCCCCAAAACCTCCTCTATCATGTTCTAAGCTTAAATCCTGCATTCTAAGCCTTAGAAACACAACCATAACATAGTCAAATATTGAACATAGTCCAGAATCACACCATAACAGCAACATACACAGATTCAACATACAGGTATGAAACCCAGTTTTATAAAAACATACGTTCATGCATTTCCAGCCCCAAAATCAGTTAAAAACTAGTAAAAGAGGGGTTCTAGAACTCACGTTAGCAGCTCTTGAGTATGGGTTCCTTCAAAACCCATTTGCTACAAGTTCACACCTAGAAACCCACCAAAACACACACCGAACACACACCAACACACATAAGCATACAACCGAGGACATAACAAGTGAAGAACACTCAAAAACAACAAATTCTTACCTTGAACTCTAACTTCTTCTTCCTGTTCTTCAAGGACCGAAACTTTCTGCTCATTTCTTTCTCTCTTTCTAAAAAAATGCAAATCTGGGTGTTGTAAGAGTAGAGTGGGCTGCCATGCCCACTTTACACCCACTTTCAAACTTTTTTGTTCTTTTGACACTTTTTACCCCACAACTTGGGTAAAATATCTTTTCTTTCTTTTTGTTCACTTTTTTCTTCTTTCTTTGACTTTAAAAAAATATCCGGGTGTTACACTGGAGCTTGTGGGCATATAAGCTTGAGGACTTCTCTTTTGGAGGCTAGACATTCAAGAGCATCATCATCTTCTTCTCATCCATACTACATCATCTTGTTCTTGAAAGGTAGTTTCAAGAACACCCCTTTGGTTCTTTTCGGTTTTGATAGCATTTCATTTCACATACTTATGATCCTTGTTCTTGGGTTTTGTTTTTGATTAAAATGGTTCATATTTTCAGATTGTTAACAACATGTTTAAACCCTAATATCCGCTGTGTTTTATAGTTTAAATGGTTAAACTAGCTTTGATAAACATATTACAAAACCCAACAATGGCATCTAGAGCCGGTTATGTGGAATACTTGCTTCAAAAGTTCTTGAAAAGTTAGTTTTGATGGACTTTTTCAACCCATTAGGGGCTTTTTTGTTATGGATGAATGAATCCCTTATGTTTCAAGGTTTAATCTTACATGCTTTAGTATAAACCTTGAAAGATTTACATCAAATGGTTGATTATATTGTTTGGACAAAACCCTAAAGTTTTGGTTCATGTTGGCCAGAACTTTATGGTCAAAAAAAGGGTTCATTGTTGTTCTTGGATGTTGTATATAATACATATTTTAGGGCATAACATAGCCTTGAACTTAAGTGTTTTGGATTTGGTTGATTGTGATTTTGTCATGTTGGTTTTGATTCTTGAAGGGGTTGTAATATATGTGTTTATCTTTTGGGTTGTAATTTATTTATTCATTGGTTACGTAATAAATAGATTAGGTGCACTTCTTTTCTTAGAAAAATTGTATTAGGATATGATTTTGTAAAAGAAGATGCACAAGATGAAGACCCAAAGAAGGACACAAAAGACACGGACACTTGAAGCATTTGGATGCGGAGTCCAGTGGGAGTTCATTCTTAATCAATTTAATCATATTCTTAAAGCTTACATGGCACATTCTTTTATGCCATAGGAAAGACTCATCACTATTGGCTTTAGACAGAAAGCATGAAACAACTCTCCAAAGGGAGATGTTTCTTGCAAGTCCATCTTGTACATGTTCCCATTCCTGGGGGCTCTAAGCAGAATATACTCCAAAGGAATGACCACCCTGGGCTTGAGAACAATGCACTCATGCTCAGTAAAGAGCATGTTATGACTCTAATCAGAAAATTAAGATACACTCAGAAGATTGTATCCAAGATCCTTGACAAAGTTTAGCTTTTCAATGCTAAGCCTACCATTTGTGACCTTGCCCCTTCCAGAAATGTAACCACCTTCATCTCCTCCAAAAGCAACTAGCCCTCCATCAATCCTTTCAAAGTTCTGGAGTAGTGACCTATTGCCTATCATGTGCCTAATGTCAATGATCTAGACATTTTTGTTTGTCTTGAGCTGTCCCTGCACAAAGAAAATGATTAGTTACATTTGGAAACCCAAGCCTTACTTGTCTTGGGCTCACTAAGAGAAACAGTAGGAAATGCAACAGTAATAGATCCTATAGTTATGCTATAAGAATCTTGAGTTGTTATTGATGTAGAACATCCAGTCACTTGGTCTTTCTTTGACTTCCACACCACCTTTGGATGTTTGGACTTGACCTTCAACACTTCGGAAGCTTTTGAGACTTTAGAAGTTTTAATGACTGGACCTTCGGAAGATTCTTCAAACACTGTAGCAGACTTTAGTGCTTCGGAAGTATTCCTTCCTTCCGAGACCAAATTTTCTTCGAAGGCAATTTTCCACTTCCTTCTTCTTAGTTTTGGAGCTTTCGAAGGAAATAGATTTTCCTTCTGAAGCTTGAATCTTCTTGGAACTCTTGGAAGTCCTTGTCTTGGTCATGTGAAGAGTACCTTTAGGATTGTATGGACAATCCTTAGCAAGAAGAGTAGTACTTTTACACATAACACACTTCATTTTCTTCTTCTCAAGAGCCTTCTGCTGAGAACAAGACTGACTTTGATCACATCCCTCTCCACCTTCATCTTTGTAAATGCTGAGACAATCCTTTTGGGCTGAGGATTGTTCTTGGAGTTGGATTGTCCAGGCTGTGTAGCAGTGGTACACAACATATCAACCTCTTCTTGGTTCTGAGATGATTTTAACATGAACCAGAACTCTTGACAGTAGAGTTTATGTTGATGTCTTCAGTCTTCACTACTTCAAACAGTGCAGAGATAAAAACGTGTTTCTACTTAGAGTCAAAACTAGTCTTGATCTCTTGAGCCTTCCTAGCTTCTCCTTTGATTGTTAACTTATCTGCAACTATGTAGTGCAACCCTTGCTTTGAAAGCTTGATTGAGAAGCTACTCATCGAGTCCAGGTGAGTTCTAGATCTCTATTTAAAGGTTTCGAACTAGTTTGGGGTTGGAAATGCATACTAAATATATGATTCAAATGACCATGATTTTAAGAGGTTTTAACCGGATGATCAAAATTTTTATAAGGAAAGGTGATATATAAAAGTGTTAAAATAAAATTTTTTCACGCTGACCTGGGAGCGTGACCCCAGCGAGGGGCGTTGCCCCTTGGACCCCACTAGGGGCTGCTGCCCCTAGGACCCCACTGTTAGGTGCTACCGCCCCCGAACCTCCGCTGTCCTGCAGAGGTTCGGTTATGTTTTATGATGACTTATGCTTGTGGTGCATATGTACATGTATGTGAATGTGTTATGCATGATGTTTAAGATGATGTATGATGGCATGTGTTATGTGTGAAGATGCGTGATGATGGTATGCTTATGTATGATGTGTTTACTTATGTCCTTACTACGTATTATGATTTGACTTTACGTGGTGTGATTATGATATTGAACGTAAAGTATTATCTTAACAAAGTGAAAGATTTAGGATAATGAAAGTGGAATATAATGATCGAATGAAAGTCTTGCAAACAAAAGAAAGTAGGTTCATAACTCATTGAGAGTTATTAGCTTAACTATGTGCTATAGTGTGTGATTTTTGGCTAACTCATAAGGGTTCATATACACAGTAGAAGTTAGTCTTGGTGACTGCTCTAATACGTGCAATTGGTAATTACTGTGTGTTATGTAGCGTGCGATTTTGGCTAACCCATAAGAGTTCACACACACAGGGGAGTTAGTCTTAGTGACTACTCTATACATGCGATATGTGCGACATGGGGTCCTTGTCGCTTAACCCTAGATGATATGGCTTTGTGCTCAAGAGTGGGGTTAAGCATACGACAGGACCAAGATAGAAGTGAAAGATAATAAATGTACGAAAATGCGATAAGTACAGAATGTGGGAATTGTGTGATGTGTACAAAACGAACGATGATGAAGATAATAATTACTAACTTGATGTAAGTATGATGTGTGATCACGTGCGATAGTAAAGAAAATGTTTTAACGAGTGAAAGGTAGTATAATGTTTTTGTAAAACTAGAACTCACTCACCAACGCTGACTTTTATGCATTTTCTAGTTGGCAGGTAATGTTGCTGAGGATGGCACGGGGCGGCTACTTGGCTCTTTTGGATGGCATTCATTTGTTTAATGTTTTTGCATTGTAATGCGAACAAATGATATTGTGTAATGAATGATTGTATTATTTTGCAAAAGCATTTTTAATGAAATGAGGAAGTTATTTAAATGGTTCCGCTGCAAAGTTTTATTAAAGTTAATGTAAATATATGTTTTATGTGCAATGATTGACCAGCTGTGAGCGTCTCGGGAACGAGGCCATACATGTGAGCGTCCCGGGAACGGAGCCTTACAACTTTCTTAGACTGTTTTTGCCGGTATAAAGGGATTGTAAGACAATTCTGTGCACCAAGAACTCCATAACAAAATGGAGTTACTAAAAGAAGAAATAGAACTCTCACTGAAGCAACAAGGACAATGCCAGCTGGTACACAATTGCCAATCACCTATTGAGCTGAAGGAGTGAACACAACATGCAATGTTCAAATAGGACATTAATTGTCAAAAAACACAATAAAACACCTTATGAGCTTTTATTTAAAAGAAAACCTTACATAGGCTATCTTAGAGCTTTTGGGTGTCATGTATCTATTTTAAACACAAAAGAACAATTGGAATAATTCTCAGAGAAAGCCTATGATGGTCTTTGTTGAATACTCTTCAACATATAAATCATATAGGATTTACATTCCACAACCAAACATTATGGAAGAAACTCCAAATGTGTCATTTGACGTATCCTTATTTCCTAAATCTATAAAAAGATCATCATGGTTGTTTGATATAGATGCACTCACAAACTCATTTAACTCTGGTTATTTGAATGCTACAGGTACTGAGGATACATGCTATCCATTTGTTCGTCCCCATACATGAATGAAGTGTTATTATCTGTTGATCCTCCAAGAATACAAACTTCAAGTATCATGGAACAGGAACACCAACAAATGTCAATAATGCAGCACAAGACCAAGCAAATTGATCTACATCCTCATATGCTAACACTTCATCAGTAGTTGCTAACTCTGCATCTGCAGATGAGTGTGCTACATCCAGAGATATGAATAGTGCATTCCAAAGAGTTAATGTCAGCAAGTCATCATAGATGTGCATGTAACTCCTGCAAGAGCACAAAATTCATTTGGAGATGCTCATGTAACTCCTACAGAAATTTGTAGATGTTCATGTAACTCCTGCAGAAATTCGTAGATGTTCATGTAACTCCTGCAGGAGCACAAAATTCATCCGTAGATGCTCATGTAACTCCTGCAGAAATTCGTAGATGTTCATGTTAAAAGATTTGATCTGCCCAAGATTCATATTAAATTGATGTGGCTAGTGTGATATGATCCAAGTCGGGTCATACCCAATAACAAGCCAAACAAACACCGAAGGAAAATTTATTTGTTGATAAGATCATACAAATAATAAGTGACACCAATTTAGAAAATGGGTTTTCTAAATTATTGCTTTTGTAGATGAACATTATTATATGTATTAATTTGTTCATGAGGGATTATTTGTTCATTGTTTAAATTAGTTAAAGAATGACAAATAACATATGTATTGTGTTATAAAATTAAAGTGGTTCAATTTTATAAAAGGGTTGATTTCTAGTGTATTCCTTTAAAAGGTTTAATTTGAATTTTGGTGAAAAAAAGGGAGCCTTTCGGCCGCCCCCTTGGTGTATGTCTTGGGAATGCCTTTTATGGTTCCAAGCACATGCATTAGCTTCTAATCAATTCATTTTAACAAATACACTCAACCTACACAAGCATCTATCTCTCTCTCTCTCTCTTTCAGATTTTCGGATTTGAACAAGATAAGAAGATTTTTCAGCTTCAAGTTTTGGTTCTTGGCTGAAAAACTTCACAAGGAAGAGAGATTACAACTTGGTGTTCGATCCTAGCAAAGAGAGGTGTTTGCACGTGCTTGGGGTATATCTTCTTGAGGATTGCTTGTTGGAATCTAGCCTTCAAGATCATCACCATCCTTCTCATCTTAAGCTCGGGTTAAGTAGCTACAAAGGTTGTAGTTCCTTGTTTTGTTGTTTTTACTTTTGTATGCATTATGTATAAAGATCCATGGCTTGGGGTTATTATAAAATGGGTTTTATAATCAGATCTTAATATGTTTCAAAATATTATTCCGCTGCGTTTTCATATAAATCATGTTGTATGAAGCTTTGATAAACATGTTAAAACCCAACAATGGCATCAAGAGCCACTTATACATATGCATACATGTATTACACTTTGCTTTCTTTTGGACAGCCCAAACCGTGGGTTTAAAGGGCTATTTTGGTGCCCCTTTTGATGTTTTAAAGATGCTATATTATGCATATTAGGATCTTTAAGACTCTAGTTTATTAGATTATTGTTTGCTTGGACAAAACCCATTTGTTCTTGGTTTATGTTGGCCAAAAACATGGGTTTTAAGGGGCTGCCAAAAATCGACTTCTTATGTATGTTTGGATATATTGTTGTTGTTTATGCATAACAAAGCCTAGACCCCTTGGATTGTATGATTGATTGTCATGTTGTATTCATTTGGGCATGTAATAATTTAATTTTGTTTCAAGTCTAGTCTTGTAATTTATTTATTCACATGGTTTGTAATAAATAGATTAGGAGTTTATCTTTACTAGTAAAATGTATTAGGATACATATCTTGTAAGGAAGCTCAAGATCAAGACTTGAAGAAAAAGATGGACAAAGAGGATGCTTGAAGTTATGGATTCAAGTGGGAGTCCTTTTTGGGTCAACCATGTGTCATGTTCTTAACCCTTAGGACAAGACCATTTGACACACTTGTTTTGGCTAAACAAGTGTGCTCAATTTAGTATGCTTTGTTATGCATATTTGAATGTTTTGTTTAATGTTTGGTTGAATGCATATGATGATGTTTGTTTTGAATATTTGGATGTGATTAACAAACCATCAACTAAAACAAACTATAAACGTAATTGGTTCTCAAATCATTAAGCAAATTCAATGGTTCTACAAAAGTTTAATGGTTTGCAAAATAAAATGGGTTTTATTCATAAGAACCAATAGGGTACCATATGGTTGAATGCATACAATCATATGGTACATAGACTTTTCTTAACAAGAATTGTGAAATCGTATATCCCTTTTGAAAACAAGTTAAACACCATCCTTTTTCACAACACTTAGGTTACTTGCAAACTCTTAGTGGGATAAAGGTCACCTAACCACTTTGAGGGAACTTGTAATTTGAGGTGAGAATACCATGTTTGTGGGATAAAGGTCACCTAACCACTTATATAGTAAACTCACACGTGTGTGTAAGTAGGACGACTTGATTTGTAAAATATATTGAATGGATCACCTAAATATGTTTTATAAAAGGTGTTGATGGGATAAACATGCTGCCGTGATAAACATATGATGTTTAAACGATCCCATACCACTAGAAGTTGCAATAGGTTGCAATTGTCATTTATGACTACCTTGTTTTATTTGAATAATGGGAAAAGGTCACCTAACCAATATTTAAATATAACGTTGGATTCTAAATTTTTTTTTTTTAATAGTCTATGAGACATAAAGGGTATTAATAAATGAAATATAATTATCAACGATTACTAAAATAGACTTTGTAACATCTTGTAGATGGCCGACAACAACAACGCTAATAATGATGTACCAAACCAAAACAACCAATCCCTAAGGGCGATTCTTCAAAGGGATCGTCTAACACCTAACAATTTCATGGATTGGTACCGCAACTTGAGAATTGTTCTCAAGCAAGAAAAGCGGGCCTATATCCTTGATGATCCCATCCCCGATGAACCTAACGAGGAGGATGTGGAAGCCTATAATGATTGGGTTAAATATGTGGAGGACTCCATCCAGGTCTCTTGTCTAATGTTGGCAAGTATGACACCCGAACTCCAAAAGGAGTATGAGCTCCATGGAGCCTATGACATGATCACTCAGCTGCGGGAAACGTTCCAGCAACAAGCTAGAGTGGAGCGCTTCGAAACGGTTCGAGCGCTTCATGCATGTCGGATGGAGGAATCCCAATCAGTTTCATCTTATGTTCTTAAGATGAAAAGCCACATCGACCGCCTTCAAAGGCTGAACTGTCCCGTCTCAAAGGAGTTGGCCACGGATTTGATCCTTAATGGCCTAACTAAAAGGTTTGAGGCATTCGTCATGAATTACAACATGAACGGATGGGACAAGAGCATAAATGAACTTCATTCGATGCTCAAATCAGCTGAGGCGGGAATGGGTAAAAGGGTTTTACCCGTTCTCACCATTAATGAAGGTGGGAGAAAGAGAAGGTCTCTACCCCCTCCCAAGGCAACTGTTGCCAAAGGAAAGGGGGCACGTTTGGGAAAGGGGAAGATGGTTGTTAGGGCGGAACCTCCAAAACCCAAGGAGAAGAAGCAAAAGGTTGCTGTGAACGACCCATGCTTCAAATGTGGTGAGATAGGGCATTGGATGAGAAATTGTCCAGTCTATCTCAAAGAGTTGAGAGAAAAGAGGGATGCGGGGCAAACCTCAGGTATAATATACATGATACATATAGAATTAAATGTTATTTCTTCTAACACATGGGTATTAGATACCGGATGTGGAACTCACATTTGCAATTTGTTGCAGGGGTTCAAAAGAAATGAGCATTATGAGAAAGGGGAAATAAGTCTCTTCATGGGCAATGGTGCAAAGGTTCATGTGGAAGCCCAAGGAGACTACATTTTGAAACTTCCAAATGGTTTGGAAGTTATTTTAAGTAATGTATTATATGCTCCTAGTTTGACTAGGAACATAATTTCTGTTTCCCGTTTAAGACAATATGATTATGATTTCAAGTTTGTTGACAATGATATTCATGTTTCTTTAAATCATGTATTTTATTTTAAAGCTATACCTTGTAATGGTATTTATGAATTGGTTCATGAAAACGCAACATATGATAGCTCAATATACCAAGCAACCACCAAAAAACTTAAATTGGATTTGAGTGATACCTACCTTTGGCATTGTCGTCTTGGTCATATAAACAAGAAACGCATACAAACACTTCAAAAGATGGTCTTTTAAAAACAAATGAATGTGATTCATTTGATGTATGTGAATCTTGTTACAAGGAAAAATGACTAAGGCACCCTTTAGTGGAACTAACGAAAGGGCAAAAGATTTATTAGGTATCATACATTCGGATGTATGTGGTCCTTTTAAGCCAATGACTAGGAATGGTGAAAGATACTTCATTACCTTTACCGACGATTATAGTCGCTATGGGTACGTGTATTTATTAAGACACAAAGATGAAGCTTTTGAAATGTTCAAAATCTTCAAGAATGAAGTAGAAAATCAACTCAACAAATCAATTAAAGTTCTCCGCACCGATAGGGGTGGTGAATACTAAGTGATATTTTTCAAGATCATATTAGGAGTTGTGGGATTGTCTCACAACTCACTCCACCTGGAACACCACAACATAATGGTGTGTCTGAGAGGAGGATCGAACCTTATTGGATATGGTCCGATCTATGATGGCTAGAAGCACATTGCCTCTATCATTTTGGGGTTTCGCTTTGCTCTCCGCGGCTCGTATTCTGAATATGGCCCCAACCAAGAAGGTGGAAAGGACACCTTTTGAGATATGGCATGGAAGAGTTCCATCCCTATCATACTTAAGGTTTGGGGTTGTGAGGCTTATGTTAAGACTCCCACCCCAAACAAATTAGAAGCCCGATCCACCAAGTGTATCTTTGTTGATATCCTAGAGATTCTATGGGATATTATTTCTATGATCCACTGGAACAAAAGGTGTTTGTTTCCAGAAAGGGTGAGTTCTTAGAAGCCAAGTTCCTTATGGAAGGAGCTAGTAGTAGAACAGTGGATCTTGAGGAGGAACAAGAACCACAGCCTAATACACGTTTGGTTGAAACTAGCACTCAACATAAGGATGTTGAGGATGATCAAGCGGTTGATCAATACACACAAAACGTTCGCAGAAGTGGTAGAACAAGTAATCCACCTGAAAGATATGGATTTTTTATGGATGGATGCTACGTGGTTGACTCCGATGAACCAACCACATATCATGATGCAGTGTCCAATTTGGATTGTGACAAATGGCTTGAGGCCATGAACGTTGAGATGCAATCCATGTATGACAATCAAGTTTGGGAACTTGTTGTACCACCTCCTAATTCCAAAGTAGTTGGAAGTAAGTGGGTTTTCAAGAAGAAAACCGATATGCATGGAAACTTGGATACTTACAAAGCTAGACTTGTAGCAAAGGGTTTCACTCAAACTCAAGGGGTTGATTTTGATGAAACCTTCTCACCTGTTGCAATGCTTAAGTCTATAAGGATATTGTTTGCCATAGCAGCTCATTATGATTATGAGATTTGGCAAATGGATGTCAAAACCGCATTCCTAAATGGATATCTTGAGAAGATGTCTATATGGTTTAGCCTGAAGGTTTTGTCAATCCAAAACATCCTAACAAAGTATGCAAGTTAAAGAAATCAATCTATGGATTGAAACAAGCATCGAGAAGTTGGAATCACCGTTTTGATGATGAAGTAAGGAAATTTGGCTTCATCAAAAACGCTGATGAGGCTTGTGTGTATAAGAAGGCTAGTGGGAGCACAATAACTTCTTCTTAGTATTGTATGTCGATGACATACTACTATTTGGAAATGACATTCCAACTTTGGAAGGTGTAAAACCTGGCTTGGAAGTTGTTTTTCCATTAAGGATCTTGGTGAGGCCACCTATATTCTGGGAATAAAGATCTATAGGGATAGATCTAGACGGCTGATAGGTTTGAATCAAAGTGCATACATTGACAAAATCTTGAAAAGGTTCAAGATGGAAAACTCTAAGAAAGGTACTGTACCTATTCAAAGAGGGACAATATTGAGTATGACTCAATGTCCAAGCTCGAAGGAGGAGCAAAATAGAATGAAGGCAATCCCATATGCATCTGCTATAGGATCCATCATGTATGCAATGATATGCACTAGACCAGATGTGTCATGCGCTTTGAGCATGACAAGTAGATACCAGCAAAATCCTGGTGATAGTCATTGGATGGCTGTCAAGAACATTCTGAAATACCTAAGGAGGACTAAGGACATGTTCTTGATCTACGGGTCTGGTGAAGAGGAACTCGTAGTAAAAGGTTACACGGATGCGAGTTTCCAAACCGATCGAGATGATTCACGATCTCAATCAGGGTACATCTTTATTCTAAATGGCGGAGCTGTTTCTTGGAAAAGCTCAAAGCAAGAAGTCGTAGCGTTGTCCACTACAGAGTCAGAATATGTCGCCGCTTCAATGGCAGCACAGGAAGCTGCATGGCTGAAGAAATTCATAGCCGACCTAGGGGTAGTCCCTTCCATTCAGGATCCCCTAGAGATCTTTTGTGACAACGAAGGTGCGATTGCTCAAATCAAGGAACCTCGTGCTCATCAAAAGACTCGGCACATTGAACGGAGATTCAACTACATAAGGGATGAAGTTGAAAAGGGAAAGATATGTATTCGCAAAGTCCACACTGATAAAAACATTGCGGATCCACTCACAAAACTCCTTGAAAAGGCAAAGCATGAAGGTCATGCTTGTGCCATGGGACTTAGATATTCAAGTGACTGGGTTTAATGTTGTACTTTATATTGAATATTGGAACTTATGTTATTTGACTTAATTACATGGTTATAATATTCATTTGTTCTTCTATTTTAGCATGTTTAAATCCGTGAATAAATAAGTTATTCTAAACGTTCGTAGTCGATCATACTTGTGGGAACATTATGAATGTAAGACTATAATGAACTTGGATTGGTTGATATTCATAAGGTATGAATATAGAGCAAGAGGTTGCTAGCAAGGTTCATTGATATCTATGGGATATAGATATTGGACTGACCCGCACTCAATTATTTCTGCATGGAATCCTTGTGATTAGTCATAAGAAATATTGAGTAAAGGCGAATATCATAGTATCCTCAGACCTGAGATACATATTGGGTCTTGATATTCACCGAATATTGTATTTTGACTTAGTTCTTTGCTGTTCTGAAATATTGGCAGTACATAAGGCTGAGTTCGGTATGATACGAAGTGATTGTGAGAGACGTATGTAGTCAAGATGGGATTTGTTCCTCTTATTCGTTGAGAGTTAGATGTCTAAGGCCTATTAAAGTTAAATCATCAGAGAATGACAATTCTGTGTCTCTTGGATTTAACATGACATCTGAACAAAAGGATAAATGATTAGTTCACCTAAAACATATTCAAGTAAGGTACTTGAAAAGGATGATGTTATTGAATGGCACTTAGTCATATACATTAGGGGTAGCAAACCGTTGCTAGGCGTTATTTGCTGCTTGCATCAATCTACTATGAATCTTGTGCAAGTGGGAGATTAAAAGATTTGATCTGCCCAAGATTCATATTAATTGATGTGGCTAGTGTGATATGATCCAAGTCGGGTCATACCCAATAACAAGCCAAACAAACACCGAAAGAAAATTTATTTGTTGATAAGATCATACAAATAATAAGTGACACCAATTTAGAAAATTGGGTTTTCTAAATTATTGCTTTTGTAGATGAACATTATATATGTATTAATTGTTCATGAGGGATTATTTGTTCATTGTTTAAATTAGTTAAAGAATGACAAATAACATATGTATTGTGTTATAAAATTAAAGTGGTTCAATTTTATAAAAGGGTTGATTTCTAGTGTATTCCTTTAAAAGGTTTAATTTGAATTTTGGTGAAAAAAAGGGAGCCTTTCGGCCGCCCCCTTGGTGTATGTCTTGGGAATGCCTTTTATGGTTCCAAGCACATGCATTAGCTTCTAATCAATTCATTTTAACAAATACACTCAACCTACACAAGCATCTATCTCTCTCTCTCTCTCTCTTTCAAGATTTTCGGATTTGAACAAGATAAGAAGATTTTTCAGCTTCAAGTTTTGGTTCTTGGCTGAAAAACTTCACAAGGAAGAGAGATTACAACTTGGTGTTCGATCCTAGCAAAGAGAGGTGTTTGCACGTGCTTGGGGTATTATCTTCTTGAGGATTGCTTGTTGAATCTAGCCTTCAAGATCATCACCATCCTTCTCATCTTAAAGCTCGGGTTAAGTAGCTACAAAGGTTGTAGTTCCTTGTTTTGTTGTTTTATTTTGTATGCATTATGTATAAAGATCCATGGCTTGGGGTTATTATAAAATGGGTTTTATAATCAGATCTTAATATGTTTCAAAATATTATTCCGCTGCGTTTTCATATAAATCATGTTGTATGAAGCTTTGATAAACATGTTAAAATCCCAACACTCACTGCTGAAGCTAAAATGCATCCAATAGAAGTTTTCATGTGGAAGACATTCACATGCATCTGATGTACAAACTCATGAGGAAAATCATGTCAACTTCCAATGTCAACTAAGATCAAAATGATCATCCTAATTCACATCTCAGCTGGACCCATCTTCATAATGATTTGACTCCTTGGAACATTTATCCAGTTAAAAAAAATACAAGAAATCTATTCCAATAATAAATCATAAGACTAATACAATAAACAACATAATTAGAGACGTTAATGAAAGAACCAAAGAAGCCAAGGGGAGCAAAACATCTATCTGACACTTGTTTCCTGTCACAACTGTTCCTTCAAAACTATTGCTGTACTAAAAGATAATAGCTAGATTGAAGCTATGTAGGAAGAGCTTTTGTGCAATTCAAAAGAAAAAGTCTGGAATCTAGTTGATCTACCATAAGGCAACATCTAATTGGCACAAGGTGGCTCTTAAAATAAAGTAGATGACAGAAGTATCATTGTGAGAAACAAAGCTAGGCTGTTTGCACAAGGTTTACTCAAGAAGAAGGGACATACTATGATGAAGTTTGTTCACACAATTGCAAGAATTGAAGCCATAAAAGTATTCCTAGCCTATGCTTTATATAAGAAGTTCACAATCCATCAAATGGATGTCAAGTGTGCTTTCTTATATGGGAAAATTGATGAATAGGTCTATGTAGCTCAACCTCATGGTTTTGAAGATCTTGACTACCCACAGAGGGTATACGAGATTGACAAAGCTTTGTATGGTCTTCATCAAGCACCAAGAAAATGCTGTGAAACATTATCATCTTTCTTGTTCAAGCATGGATATAAAAAGGGAACTATTGATCAGACTCTCTTTCTCAAAACAAGAACATCAAGACCTCTTAGGTGTTCAAATATATGTAGCTGACAATATATTTGGATCAAAAAACAAGAGATTGTGTGTAAGCTTTGAAGAGTTGATGAAATCTGAGTTTCAAATGAGTTCTATGGGAGAACTAACCTTCTTCTTTGGTCTTCAAGCTCATGAGAAAATAGAGGGCATCTTCATCAATCAAGAGAATTATATTAATCAAATATTAAAGAAGTACAATCTAGCTGATTCATCTTCATGCGAAGCACTTGCTTCAACGATGACAAGATTGTACCAAATCCTACAGGAAAATCTATTGATTAAAGCTTATGTAGATCAATGATAGGATCTCTTATGTATTTAACTACGAGCAGACTTGACATAATGATTTTTGTGTGTGTCTGTGCTAGGTACCAATCAAATCCAAAAGAATCACATCTGACTAGTGTTAGAGGATCTTCAAATATCTGAAAAGAAACCTACCCTCACACTTTATTATCCAAAGGGTGGTGACTTCAGCCTCTACTCATATTCAGATAGTGACTTTGGAGGATGCAACAACAACAAAAAATCCACAACTAATGGATGTCAATTCGTAGGACCAAGACTTGTTATGGTAGTGCAAAAAGCAAACAAATGTATCTGCATCCAAGCTAAGGCTGAGTACATAGCTGCTTCAGCTGATTGCTCTGAAGTTCTTTGGTAGCAAAACCGAGTGCTTGATTATGGTCACATTTCCTTAAAATCCAATTTATATTGACAATTCTGCTGCTATATTTATCACTGCTAATCCATTTCAACATAGTAAACAAAGCATATTGAATTAAGATACCATTTTCTTAGAAATTACTTGAAAAAGGTTTAATCAAGTTAGTCAAAGTGGATACAACTAATTAGCTGCTGACTATTCACTAAAGCCTTCGATTTAATTGATTTAATTTTCTAATTGAGTGTTTGGGCATGATTAACTTAGATTAATCATAACAACAAAGAAAAGCATGTGACTGTCATTGTAAATAGTAATCAATAAAACAAAACCCAAAAACATCAGAAAATTGTTGGTTTTGTAACAAGTTTATCAAAGCAAGTTTAACCATTTAAACTTCAAACATGCAGTGGATAATAGTGGTTAAAGTATGTTAACAAACTGAAAATTTTAAGCATTTTAACCAGAAACAAAACCCAAGAACAGGGATCATTACTATATGTCAAAAGACATGCTATCAAAACAAAAGAACAACCATAGGTGTTCTTGAAACTACCTTTCAAGAACAAGATGTTGAAGTATGGATGAGATGAAGATGATGATGCTCTTGAATGTCCAGCCCCCAAGAGAGGAAGCCTCAAGTTTGTATACCCACAAGCTCTTCCAAACACCTAGCTAGTAAGGGAGCACAACACCAAGACCCAACTCCTTCTTGAACAATCCGAAAATCAGCCAAGAAACTCCTCAGTCCAGCCCAGAAATTCAAAATTTTCAGCTAAGTTTAGAGAGAGTTCTTTGCTTGGTGTTTTGAGAGAGAGTGCGTATTGATTGAAGACTGGAAGTATGTCTATAGTCTTTCAAAGACCAAGACTAAAATGGGTTCCTAATGCCCACATGGGGCGGCTGAAAAGTAGTTTAAAATGGGTTCCCCCATTATATTTTTCTTATAAAAGTGCACTCTTTTAAACCCTTAGATTATAAATTAAAACCTATTTTAGTTTTATAACATTAACACACTTTTATTTGTGTTTTTTAACCAACTTAAATAATGAAACAAATAATTTCTCATGAAAAAATTATCCATATAATGTTGTTCTATCACAAAAGCGACGTTTTAGAAAACCCATTTTCTTAATTGGTGTCAATATGTTTTGTATGATCTCATCAACAAATAAATATCTGTTGGTGTTTGTTTGGATTGTTATTGGGTATGACCCGACTTGGATCATAACGTACTAGCCATTTCAATCTTGTATGTGTCTTGAGCATATAAGGTCCAACAATCTCCCACTTGCACAAGATTCATAGAAGATTGATGCAAGCAGTAAATACCACCTAACAACGGTTTACTACCCTTAATACATATGACAAAGTGTCATTCAATAACATCATCCCCTCCAAGTACCTTACTCAAATTTTTTAGGTGAATAAGTCATCTATCCTTTTGTCGCAGATGTCATGTTAAATCCCAGAGACACTAAATGATCATTCTCCATTGATTTAACTTTATCTGGCCTTAGACATCTTACTCACAACGAATAAGAGGGACAAATCACATCTTGACTACATACGTCCCTCACAATTACCTTATATCATACCTGAACTCAGACTATGTTACTGCATGTTTCAGAACAGCGAAGATCTAAGTCAAAGTATAACATTTGGTAAATATCAAGACCCAATATGTATTCAGGTTAGAGGATACCAAATGATATTCTTCTTTACTCAAAATTACTTATGATCAATATGGAAGATTCCATGAAGTAATATTTGAGATGCAGGTCAGTCCAATATTTGTATATTACAAATATCTATGAACTTTGGCAGCAACCCTTTGCTCTATATTCATCCATATGAATATCTACCGATCCAAGTTCATAATAGTCTTACCTTCATACTTGTTCCCACAAGTATGAACGACTACGAATATTTTGAATAAACGATTAACTCATGGATTTTAAACATGCAAAATAGGAATATTAGTTGAACCATTATAACCAAATAATCCATTCAAGTATTAAAGGGTTACAATATCTAAATACAAAATTAATGATCAAATCCAATCACTAGAATATTGAAGTCCCATGTCACAAGTATGACTTTCATGCTTTGCCTTTTCAAGAAGCTTCATGAGTGGATCCGCAATGTTTTGATCCATGTGAATTTTGCGAATACATATCTTTCACTTTTCAACTTTATCCTTTATGTAGTTGAATCTCCGTTCAACGTGCCTAGTCTTTTGATATGCACGGGGTTCCTTGATTTAAGCAATAGCATCCTCGTTATCACAAAGAATTTCTAGGGAGTCCTGAATGGAAGGAACTACCCCTAGATTGGCAATGAATTTATTTAACCATGCAGCTTTCTGAGTTGCTAATGTAGCAGCGATGTATTCTGACTCCGTAGTCTATAATGCCACCACAACTTGCTTAGAGCTCTTCCAAGAGATTGCTCCTCCATTAAAGATGAAAATGTACCCCGATTTTGATCGTGAATCATCCCGATCAGTTTGAAAACTCGCATCCATGTAACCATTTACTACGCGTTCCTCCTCACCAGATCCATAGGTTAGGAACATATCTCTGGTCCTCCTTAGGTACTTCAGTATGTTCTTAACAGCCATCTAATGATTGTTTCCATGATTTTGTTGTATCGGCTTGTCATGATCAAAGCGCATGACAGTCCGGCCTAGTCTATATCATTGCATACATATCCTATAGCAAACGCATACAGGATTCCCTTCATTTTGTCTTGCTCGTCCTTTGAGCTTGGACACTGAGTCTTACTCAATATCATTTCTCTTTGAATAGGTACGGTACCTTTCTTAGAGTTTTCCATCTTGAACCATTTCAAGATCTTGTCAATGTATGCATTTTGATTTAAACCTATCAACCGCCTTGATCTATCCCATAGATATTTATTCCCAAAATATAGGCGGCTTCAACAAGATCCATAATGGAGAAACAGCTTCCAAGCCAGGATTTTACACCCTCCAAGGTTGGAATGTCATTTCCAAAGAGTAAAATGTCATCGACATACAATACTAGGAAAGTAATGATGCTCCCACTGGCTTTCTTATATACACATGCTTCATGAGCATTTTTGATGAACTCAAATTTGTTTATCTCTTCATCAAAACCGTGATTCCAACTTCTTGATGCTTGCTTTAATCCATAGATTGATTTCCTTAACTTGCATACTTTGTTAGGATGTTTTGGATTGAAAAACATTCAGGCTGAACCATATAGACATCTTCCTCAAGATATCCATTTAGAAAAGTGGTTTTGACATCCATTTGTCAAATCTCATAATCATAATGAGCAGCTATGGCAAATAATATCCTAATAGACTTTAGCATTGCAACTGGTGAGAAGGTCTCATCATAATCAACCCTTGAGTTTGAGTGAAACCTTTTGCTACAAGTATAGCTTTATAAGTCCAAGTTTCCATGCGTATCAGTTTTCTTCTTGAAAACCCACTTACTTCCAACTATCTTAGAGTTAAGAGGTGGTTCAACCAAGTCCCATACTTGGTTATCCTACATGGATTGCATCTCAATGTTCATGGCTTCAAGCCATTTTTCACAATCCAAATTGGACATTGCATCACGATAGGTGGTTGGTTCATCAGAATCTACCACATAGCATCCATTTACGAAATACCCATATCTATCAGGTGGATTACTAATTCTACCAGATCTGCGAACGTTTTATGTATATTGATAAACCACTTGATCATTCTCAACATCCTCATGTTAAGTGCCAGTGTCAACAAACGTGTACCGGTTTGTGGTTCTTGATCCTCCTCAAGATCCACAGTTCTACTGCTAGTTCCTTCCATAAGGAACTTAGCTTCTAAGAACTCAGCCTACTTGGCAACAAACTCCTTTTGTTCTAATGGATCACATAAATAATATCCCATAGAATATCTAGGATATCCAATGAAGATACACTTAGTGGAACGACTTTCTAACTTGTTTGAGGTGGGAGTCTTAACATAAGCCTCACAAGCCCATACCTTTACATATGATAGTGATGGAACCCTTCCATGCCATATTTCAAAAGGTGTCGTTTCCACTTTCTGGGTTGGGGCCATATTCAAGATACGGGCCGCAGAGAGCAAAGTGAAACCCCAGAATGATAGAGGCAATGAGTTTCTAGCCATCATAGATCGAACCATATCCAATAGAGTTCGATTTCTCCTCTCGGACACACCATTGTGTTTTGGTGTTTTAGGTGGAGATAGTTGTGAGACAATACCACAACTTCTAAGATGATCTTTGAAAGCATCAATTAGGTATTCACCTCCTCTATTGGTGCGGAGAATTTTTATTTTCTTGTTGAGTTGATTTTCTACTTCATTTTGGAAGATTTTGAACATTTCAAAAGCTTCATCTTTGTGTCTTAACAAGTACACATAACCATATCGACTATAGTCGTCGGTAAAGGTAATGAAGTATCTTTCATGGTACCTAGTTATTAGCTTAAAAGGACCACATACTTCCGAATGTATGATGCCTAATAAATCTTTTGCCTTTTCAGATTTGCCACTAAAAGGTGCCTTAGTCATTTTACCTTGTAAACAAGATTCACGTACATCAAACGAATCATATTCACTTGTATTTAAAAGACCGTTCATTTGAAGTGTTTGTATGCGCTTCTTGTTTATATGACCAAGACGGAAATGCCAAAGATAGGTATCACTCAAATCAAATTTGAGTTTATTAGTGGTGGTTTGAGACAATGAGCTATCATACAATGTGTTTTCACGAACCAATACATAAATACCACCAATGGGAATAGCTTTGAAATAAAATATGCCATTTAAAGAAACATGAATTTCATTTTCAATAAATGTCAAAACATAACCATATTGTCTTAATTGGGGAACAGAAATAATGTTTCTAGTCAAACTAGGATCACACAAAATATGTTCAAAATTTCTTCCAAACCTTTTGGAAGCTTCAAGATGTAGTCCCATCGGCCTTCAACTTGAACTTTTGCCCCATTCCCCATGTAAAGGCTAACATCCCCTTTCTTGAAGTCCTTACTTCTTTTGAAACCCTTCAATAAGTTGCAAATATGAGTTCCACATCCGCTATCCAATACCCATGTGTTAAAGGATATTAAATTTAGATCAATATGAATCATGAAAATTGTACCTGAGGTTTGCCCGGCATCCCTCTTAGCTTGCAACTCTTTGTGATGGACTGGGCAAATTCTTGCACAATCCAATCTCCCCACTCTTAAAGCATTGGTCATTCGAAGCAACCTTTTGCTTCTTCTTTGCTGGTTTGGGTGGTGGCGCTCTTAACACTCCCTTTCCCTTTCCCCTAACATGCCCCTTACCCTTGGCAACATTTGCCTTGGGTGCAGAGTGAGGCCTCTTCTTGTTCCCACCTTCATTGATGGTGAGAACGGGTAAAACCCTTTTACCCATGGCTACCTCGGTATTTTGAGCATAGAGTGAAGCTCACTTATGTACTTTTCCCATCCGTTCATATTATAATTCATGACAAAGTTGTAAAACCTTTTTGACAAACAGTTGAGGATCAAATCAATAGCCAACTCTTTCGAGACGGGACAATTCAGCCTTTCGAGGCAGTTGATGTGGCTTTGCATCTGAAGTACATAAGATGAAACAGATTGGGTGTCATCCATACGATACGCATGGAGTGCTCGAACCGTTTTGAAGCGCTCTACCCTTGCTTGTTGTTGGAACTTTTCCTTCAACTGGGTTATCATGTCATATGCTCCATGATGTTCATACTACTTTTGGAGATCTGGAGTCATACTTGCCATCATGAGGCAAGACACTTGGACTGAGTCCTCAGTGTATTTCACCCAATTATTGTACGCCTCCTCAACCTCCTCACTAGGTTGATCAGGAATCAGATCGTCTAAAATATACGATCGTTTCTCTTGCTTGAGAACAATTCTCAAGTTTCGAAACCAATCAATAAAGTTATTATGGTTTAGACATTCCTTTTGGAGAATGGTCCTTAGTGATAGTGAGGGAGCAGACGGGATTTCATTATTTTCATTGTTGTTGGTGACCATCTACAAAATTTGACAAAGTTCAATTTTAGTATTTTCGATATTGTCATATTTTAATAATTAAAGCCCCTTTTAAGTGTCTTACACAATTTTAAAATTCTAGAATCCAACGTTACATTTAAATAGTGGTTAGGTAACCTTTATCCCATTGTTTAAATTAGCAAGGTACTCAACATTTTGACAATTGCAACCCTTTGCAACTTCTAGAGGTATGAGATCGACTTTAAAACATCATATGTATAGTCGGCATGTTTATCCCATCAACACCTTTGTAAACCATATTGTAGGTGATCCATTTAACATTGTTTGCAAATCAAGTTACCCTACTTGCACACACATGTGAGTTTTCCAACATAAGTGGTTAGGTGACCTTTATCCCACAAATATGGTATTCCCACCTTAAATCACAAGTTCTCTCAAAATGGTTAGGTGACCTTTATCCTATTAAGAGTTTCCAAGTGACTCAAGTGTTGTGCAAAAGGATGGTGTTAAACTTGTTTATAAAAGAAATTTTAAGTTTTCATAATCTTAGTTTAGAAAACTCTATGTACTTTATATTTGCATGCTTTCAAATACAAGACATCCTATGGTTCACTTTTTAATAAAAAACCTTTTATTAAAATCATTAATCCTATTAATAACCTTTTATTAACCACTTAATGATAACGAACCATTAATTTTCAGCTTGTTAAGTTTGTTAATGAGTTTATTATGCATATCCAAATATCAACCAACAATCATACAACCAACAATCATACAACGAACAACCAAACAAGCATAATCATACAAACATAAGTGCATAACCATAGCCACTAAGTTGACCACACTTGTTTGCCATCACAAGTGTTGTCATAAGGTCTTTCCTAAGGGTTAAAATGACACATCAAAATGTGTCCATGAACTCCCACTTGAATCCACATCCAAATGCTTCAAGTGTCCATTTCTTTTGTGTCCTTCTTTGGTTCTTTATCTTGTGCATCTTCTTTTACAAAATCATATCCTAATACAATTTTTCTAATAAAAGAAATGCACTACATAACCAAATGAATAAATAAATTACAACCCAAAATACAAACACATATATTATAACCCTTTCAAGAATCAAAACCAACATGACAAAACCCTAATCAACCAAATCCAAAATACATAAGGTTAATGCTATGTTGTGCACCAAAATATGTATCATATACAACATTCAAGAACAAAAATGAACCCCTTTTAATAACCTTAAAGTTCTAGCCAACATTAACCAAAGCTTTAGGGTTTTGTCCAAACAACACAATCAACCATTTGATGTTAATCTTTCAAGGTTTATACTAAAGCATGTAAGATTAAACCTTGAAACATAAGGGATCCATACATACACAACAAAACAGCCCCTAATGGGTTGAAAAAGTCCATGAAAACTAACTTTTCAAGAACTCTTGAAGCATGTATTCCACATAACCGGCTCTAGATGCCATTGTTGGGTTTTGTAACAAGTTTATCAAAGCAAGTTTAACCATTTAAACTTCAAAAATGCAGCAGATAATAGTGGTTAAAGTATGTTTAACAAACTGAAATTTTTAAGCATTTTAACCAGAAACAAAACCCATGAACAAGGATCATTACTATATGTGAAAAGACATGCTATCAAAACAAAAGAACAACCATAGGGTGTTCTTGAAACTACCTTTCAAGAACAAGATGTTGAAGTATGGATGAGATGAAGATGATGATGCTCTTGAATGTCCAGCCAACATGAGAGGAAGCCTCAAGTTTGTATACCCACAAGCTCTTCCAAACACCTAGCTAGTTAGGGAGCACAACACCAAGACCCAACTCCTTCTTTAACAATCCGAAAATCAGCCAAGAAACTCCTTCAGGTCCAGCCTAGAAATTCGAAATTTTCAGCCAAGTTTAGAGAGAGTTCTTTGCTTGTGTGTGTGAGAGAGAGTGCGTATTGGTTGAAGACTGGAAGTATGTCTATAGTCTTTCAAAGACCAAGACTAAAATGGGTTCCTAATGCCCACATGGGGCGGCTGAAAAGTAGTTTAAAATGGGTTCCCCCATTATATTTTTCTTATAAAAGTGCACTCTTTTAAACCCTTAGATTATAAATTAAAACCTATTTTAGTTTTATAACATTAACACACTTTTATTTGTGTTTTTTAACCAACTTAAATAATGAAACAAATAATTTCTCATGAAAAAATTATCCATATAATGTTGTTCTATCACAAAAGCGACGTTTTAGAAAACCCATTTTCTTAATTGGTGTCAATATTTATTTGTATGATCTCATCAACAAATAAATATCTGTTGGTGTTTGTTTGGCTTGTTATTGGGTATGACCCGACTTGGATCATAACGTACTAGCCATTTCAATCTTGTATGTGTCTTGAGCATATAAGGTCCAACAATCTCCCACTTGCACAAGATTCATAGATGATTGATGCAAGCAGTAAATACCACCTAACAACGGTTTACTACCCTTAATACATATGACAAAGTGTCATTCAATAACATCATCCCCTCCAAGTACCTTACTCAAATTTTTTTAGGTGAATAAGTCATCTATCCTTTTGTCGCAGATGTCATGTTAAATCCCAGAGACACAAAATGATCATTCTCCATTGATTTAACTTTATCTGGCCTTAGACATCTTACTCTCAACGAATAAGAGGGACAAATCACATCTTGACTACATACGTCCCTCACAATTACCTTATATCATACCTGAACTCAGACTTATGTACTGCATGTTTCAGAACAGCGAAGATCTAAGTCAAAGTATAACATTTGGTAAATATCAAGACCCAATATGTATTCAGGTTAGAGGATACCAAATGATATTCTCCTTTACTCAAAATTACTTATGATCAATATGGAAGATTCCATGAAGTAATATTTGAGATGCAGGTCAGTCCAATATTTGTATATTACAAATATCTATGAACTTTGGCAGCAACCCTTTGCTCTATATTCATCCATATGAATATCTACCGATCCAAGTTCATAATAGTCTTACCTTCATACTTGTTCCCACAAGTATGAACGACTACGGATATTTTGAATAAACGATTAACTCATGGATTTTAAACATTCAAAATAGGAATATTAGTTGAACCATTATAACCAAATAATCCATTCAAGTATTAAAGGGTTACAATATCTAAATACAAAATTAAAGATCAAATCCAGTCACTAGAATATTGAAGTCCCATGTCACAAGTATGACTTTCATGCTTTGCCTTTTCAAGAAGCTTCATGAGTGGATCCGCAATGTTTTGATCCATGTGAATTTTGCGAATACATATCTTTCACTTTTCAACTTTATCCTTTATGTAGTTGAATCTCCGTTCAACGTGCCTAGTCTTTTGATATGCACGGGGTTCCTTGATTTAAGCAATAGCATCCCTCGTTATCACAAAGAATTTCTAGGGAGTCCTGAATGGAAGAACTACCCCTAGATTGGCAATGAATTTATTTAACCATGCAGCTTTCTGAGTTGCTAATGTAGCAGCGATGTATTCTGACTCCGTAGTCTATAATGCCACCACAACTTGCTTAGAGCTCTTCCAAGAGATTGCTCCTCCATTAAAGATGAAATGTACCCCGATTTTGATCGTGAATCATCCCGATCAGTTTGAAAACTCGCATCCATGTAACCATTTACTACGTGTTCCTCCTCACCAGATCCATAGGTTAGGAACATATCTCTGGTCCTCCTTAGGTACTTTAGTATGTTCTTAACAGCCATCCAATGATTGTTTCCATGATTTTGTTGGTATCGGCTTGTCACGATCAAAGCGCATGACACGTCCGGCCTAGTCTATATCATTGCATACATATCCTATAGCAAACGCATACAGGATTCCCTTCATTTTGTCTTGCTCGTCCTTTGAGCTTGGACACTGAGTCTTACTCAATATCATTTCTCTTTGAATAGGTACGGTACCTTTCTTAGAGTTTTCCATCTTGAACCATTTCAAGATCTTGTCAATGTATGCATTTTGATTTAAACCTATCAACCGCCTTGATCTATCCCAGATATTTATTCCCAAAATATAGGTGCTTCAACAAGATCCATAATGGAGAAACAGCTTCCAAGCCAGGATTTTACACCCTCCAAGGTTGGAATGTCATTTCCAAAGAGTAAAATGTCATCGACATACAATACTAGGAAAGTAATGATGCTCCCACTAGCTTTCTTATATACACATGCTTCATGAGCATTTTTGATGAACTCAAATTTGTTTATCTCTTCATCAAAACCGTGATTCCAACTTCTTGATGCTTGCTTTAATCCATAGATTGATTTCCTTAACTTGCATACTTTGTTAGGATGTTTTGGATTGACAAAACCTTCAGGCTGAACCATATAGACATCTTCCTCAAGATATCCATTTAGAAAAGTGGTTTTGACATCCATTTGTCAAATCTCATAATCATAATGAGCAGCTATGGCAAATAATATCCTAATAGACTTTAGCATTGCAACCGGTGAGAAGGTCTCATCATAATCAACCCCTTGAGTTTGAGTGAAACCTTTTGCTACAAGTATAGCTTTATAAGTATCCAAGTTTCCATGCGTATCAGTTTTCTTCTTGAAAACCCACTTACTTCCAACTATCTTAGAGTTAAGAGGTGGTTCAACCAAGTCCCATACTTGGTTATCCTACATGGATTGCATCTCAATGTTCATGGCTTCAAGCCATTTTTCACAATCCAAATTGGACATTGCATCACGATAGGTGGTTGGTTCATCAGAATCTACCACGTAGCATCCATTTACGAAATACCCATATCTTTCAGGTGGATTACTAATTCTACCAGATCTGCGAACGTTTTATGTATATTGATAAACCACTTGATCATTCTCAACATCCTCATGTTAAGTGCCAGTGTCAACCAAACGTGTACCGGTTTGTGGTTCTTGATCCTCCTCAAGATCCACAGTTCTACTGCTAGTTCCTTCCATAAGGAACTTAGCTTCTAAGAACTCAGCCTACTTGGCAACAAACTCCTTTTGTTCTAATGGATCACATAAATAATATCCCATAGAATATCTAGGATATCCAATGAAGATACACTTAGTGGAACGACTTTCTAACTTGTTTGAGGTGGGAGTCTTAACATAAGCCTCACAAGCCCACCTTTACATATGATAGTGATGGAACCCTCCATGCCATATTTCAAAAGGTGTCGTTTCCACTTTCTGGGTTGGGGCCATATTCAAGATACGGGCCGCAGAGAGCAAAGTGAAACCCCAGAATGATAGAGGCAATGAGTTTCTAGCCATCATAGATCGAACCATATCCAATAGAGTTCGATTTCTCCTCTCGGACACACCATTGTGTTTTGGTGTTTTAGGTGGAGATAGTTGTGAGACAATACCACAACTTCTAAGATGATCTTTGAAAGCATCAATTACGTATTCACCTCCTCTATTGGTGCAGAGAATTTTTATTTTCTTGTTGAGTTGATTTTCTACTTCATTTTGGAAGATTTTGAACATTTCAAAAGCTTCATCTTTGTGTCTTAACAAGTACACATAACCATATCGACTATAGTCGTCGGTAAAGGTAATGAAGTATCTTTCATGGTACCTAGTTATTAGCTTAAAAGGACCACATACTTCCGAATGTATGATGCCTAATAAATCTTTTGCCTTTTCAGATTTGCCACTAAAAGGTGCCTTAGTCATTTTACCTTGTAAACAAGATTCACGTACATCAAACGAATCATATTCACTTGTATTTAAAAGACCGTTCATTTGAAGTGTTTGTATGCGCTTCTTGTTTATATGACCAAGACGGAAATGCCAAAGATAGGTATCACTCAAATCAAATTTGAGTTTATTAGTGGTGGTTTGAGACAATGAGCTATCATACAATGTGTTTTCACGAACCAATACATAAACCACCAATGGGAATAGCTTTGAAATAAAATATGCCATTTAAAGAAACATGAATTTCATTTTCAATAAATGTCAAAACATAACCATATTGTCTTAATTGGGGAACAGAAATAATGTTTCTAGTCAAACTAGGATCACACAAAATATTGTTCAAAATTGCTTCCAAACCTTTTGGAAGCTTCAAGATGTAGTCCCATCGGCCTTCAACTTGAACTTTTGCCCCATTCCCCATGTAAAGGCTAACATCCCCTTTCTTGAAGTCCTTACTTCTTTTGAAACCCTTCAATAAGTTGCAAATATGAGTTCCACATCCGCTATCCAATACCCATGTGTTAAAGGATATTAAATTTAGATCAATATGAATCATGAAAATTGTACCTGAGGTTTGCCCGGCATCCCTCTTAGCTTGCAACTCTTTGTGATGGACTGGGCAAATTCTTGCCCAATCCAATCTCCCCACTCTTAAAGCATTGGTCATTCGAAGCAACCTTTTGCTTCTTCTTTGCTGGTTTGGGTGGTGGCGCTCTTAACACTCCCTTTCCCTTTCCCCTAACATGCCCCTTACCCTTGGCAACATTTGCCTTGGGTGCAGAGTGAGGCCTCTTCTTGTTCCCACCTTCATTGATGGTGAGAACGGGTAAAACCCTTTTACCCATGGCTACCTCGGTAGTTTTGAGCATAGAGTGAAGCTCACTTATGTACTTTTCCCATCCGTTCATATTATAATTCATGACAAAGTTGTAAAACCTTTTTGACAAACAGTTGAGGATCAAATCAATAGCCAACTCTTTCGAGACGGGACAATTCAGCCTTTCGAGGCAGTTGATGTGGCTTTGCATCTGAAGTACATAAGATGAAACAGATTGGTGTCATCCATACGATACGCATGGAGTGCTCGAACCGTTTTGAAGCGCTCTACCCTTGCTTGTTGTTGGAACTTTTCCTTCAACTGGGTTATCATGTCATATGCTCCATGATGTTCATACTACTTTTGGAGATCTGGAGTCATACTTGCCATCATGAGGCAAGACACTTGGACTGAGTCCTCAGTGTATTTCACCCAATTATTGTACGCCTCCTCAACCTCCTCACTAGGTTGATCAGGAATCAGATCGTCTAAATATATATCGTTTCTCTTGCTTGAGAACAATTCTCAAGTTTCGAAACCAATCAATAAAGTTATTATGGTTTAGACATTCCTTTTGGAGAATGGTCCTTAGTGATAGTGAGGGAGCAGACGGGATTTCATTATTTTCATTGTTGTTGGTGACCATCTACAAAATTTGACAAAGTTCAATTTTAGTATTTTCGATATTGTCATATTTTAATAATTAAAGCCCCTTTTAAGTGTCTTACACAATTTTAAAATTCTAGAATCCAACGTTACATTTAAATAGTGGTTAGGTAACCTTTATCCCATTGTTTAAATTAGCAAGGTACTCAACATTTTGACAATTGCAACCCTTTGCAACTTCTAGAGGTATGAGATCGACTTAAAACATCATATGTATAGTCGCATGTTTATCCCATCAACACCTTTGTAAACCATATTGTAGGTGATCCATTTAACATTGTTTGCAAATCAAGTTACCCTACTTGCACACACATGTGAGTTTTCCAACATAAGTGGTTAGGTGACCTTTATCCCAAATATGGTATCCCACCTTAAATCACAAGTTCTCTCAAAATGGTTAGGTGACCTTTATCCTATTAAGAGTTTCCAAGTGACTCAAGTGTTGTGCAAAAGGACGGTGTTAAACTTGTTTATAAAAGAAATTTTAAGTTTCATAATCTTAGTTTAGAAAACTCTATGTACTTTATATTTGCATGCTTTCAAATACAAGACATCCTATGGTTCACTTTTTATAAAAAACCTTTTATTAAAATCATTAATCCTATTAATAACCTTTTATTAACCACTTAATGATAACGAACCATTAATTTTCAGCTTGTTAAGTTTGTTAATGAGTTTATTATGCATATCCAAATATCAACCAACAATCATACAACCAACAATCATACAACGAACAACCAAACAAGCATAATCATACAAACATAAGTGCATAACCATAGCCACTAAGTTGACCACACTTGTTTGCCATCACAAGTGTTGTCATAAGGTCTTTCCTAAGGGTTAAAATGACACATCAAAATGTGTCCATGAACTCCCACTTGAATCCACATCCAAATGCTTCAAGTGTCCATTTCTTTTGTGTCCTTCTTTGGTTCTTATCTTGTGCATCTTCTTTTACAAAATCATATCCTAATACAATTTTTCTAATAAAAGAAATGCACTACATAACCAAATGAATAAATAAATTACAACCCAAAATACAAACACATATATTATAACCCTTTCAAGAATCAAAACCAACATGACAAAACCCTAATCACCAAATCCAAAATACATAAGGTTAATGCTATGTTGTGCACCAAAATATGTATCATATACAACATTCAAGAACAAAATGAACCCCTTTTAATAACCTTAAAGTTCTAGCCAACATTAACCAAAGCTTTAGGTTTTGTCCAAACAACACAATCAACCATTTGATGTTAATCTTTCAAGTTTATACTAAAGCATGTAAGATTAAACCTTGAACATAAGGGATCCATACATACACAACAAAACAGCCCCTAATGGGTTGAAAAAGTCCATGAAAACTAACTTTTCAAGAACTCTTGAAGCATGTATTCCACATAACCGGCTCTAGATGCCATTGTTGGGTTTTGTAACAAGTTTATCAAAGCAAGTTTAACCATTTAAACTTCAAAAATGCAGCAGATAATAGTGGTTAAAGTATGTTTAACAAACTGAAATTTTAAGCATTTTAACCAGAAACAAAACCCTGAACAAGGATCATTACTATATGTGAAAAGACATGCTATCAAAACAAAAGAACAACCATAGGGTGTTCTTGAAACTACCTTTCAAGAACAAGATGTTGAAGTATGGATGAGATGAAGATGATGATGCTCTTGAATGTCCAGCCAACATGAGAGGAAGCCTCAAGTTTGTATACCCACAAGCTCTTCCAAACACCTAGCTAGTTAGGGAGCACAACACCAAGACCCAACTCCTTCTTTAACAATCCGAAAATCAGCCAAGAAACTCCTTCAGGTCCAGCCTAGAAATTCGAAATTTTCAGCCAAGTTTAGAGAGAGTTCTTTGCTTGTGTGTGTGAGAGAGAGCGTGTATTGATTGAAGAGTGCAAGTATGTCTAAATTCTTGCAAAGACAAAGACTAAAATGGTTCCCAATGCCCACATGGGGCGGCTGAAAACTAGTTTAAAATGGGTTCCCCCATTTTATTTTTCTTATAAAAGTGCACTCTTTTAAACCCTTAGATTATAAAATTAAAACCTATTTTAATTTTATAACATTAACACACTTTTATTTGTTATTTTTAACCAACTTAAATATGAAACAAATAATTCTCATGAACTAATTATCCATATAATGTTGTTCTATCACAAAAGCACGTTTTAGAAAACCCATTTTCTAATTAGTGTCAATATTTATTTGTATGATCTCATCAACAAATAAATATTTGTTGGTGTTTGTTTGGCTTGTTATTGTGTATGACCCGGCTTGGATCATAACGTACTAACCACATCAATCTTGTATGTGTCTTGGGCATACAAGATCCAATAAAAACATACAAAAAACATTGGCTTTCTTTATTGTGCCTTTTGAATTAGCATGACCTATGTATGGGAAATGATAGTACACTATGCCTTTGCTTACTTCATGAGTACTTAACTTACTTTAAATCTGATTAGAAGTACTTCGATGTGTGAGTAGATTCATCTTGAAGGAAACTTCACTAAGAACATGTCTAACATAATGAAATGGTGGCTATCTGTGGGAAACTCCATTTTGAGGATCAAGCAAGTAAGTCTTATCGTGATGTGATCAACTCATTCACCCAAGCACACTAAGTAAAACATTTTCTAACTTCTATATTTGCGAATCGTATTCCCTCTGTTTTGTGTAAGCAAAGACTTGGGTTTATGAACACCTTGGTATAATCCTATAACCATCTGGTGAATAATGTATGATCCATATCATCCATTTGTTTTGTGTAAACAAAGACCTGGGTTAAAGGCACCTTTGTTTTATGAAAGTATAGACCTGGTGACCTGATGATGGTCATATCTAAGGTCTCAAAAGAATCCATAGTGACCAATTATATATTATCTAAAGGGCTTTTGTATCAAAGCATTTATGAGACTTCGAATTTGTCTCAAGATAGAATTTCTAACTTAATATACATAGTTTCTAAGTATGAAAAAGTGATGAATTGACTCACAAATGGAGGACAAACTCTAATGTGAATTGAATATGGATCCCATAATAGTTAATCTCTAATAAACATGAAAACATGATAAGCAACATGCCTAGTTGATACAACACAATTGTTTGGATTTAAGTGGACAAACATACTTGTAATCGGGACTAGCATTAGGTCACATTTCAATAATCAATTCAATCAGGAAGAAGCTTAGTGGCATAGTATGATCCCAATATATGTGTCTATATGCTTGTACATAATATTTTATTTTATTTCTTTTAGCTTATTTTGTTTCATAACATCTGGACTGTCCTGTGCCTTTCATGCTGTTCTTCTACATAAATTTATGATGAATGCAACATCTTATTATTAATCATAAATTTAGGGGGAGTAGTTAATGCATGAAAACATAAAATCTGAATTTTCAAAACAAAATCAAATGAAAGAACTAGAGCTTGAGCACTAACTTGGTTGTAGGATACATGAAATTTTTAAACTATAAATCTTAGTGCACAAATTGCCATGAAAACAATGTCAACAATGTCAACAAGGTCGAGTAACAATAATTTATTCTATCAGTTGATTAGAACCATACAATTAAAGAAGTTTCAAACTTTGTTTTTCAGCATGAGCAGAAGCTATAATGTGTTTTCAGCATCAACAGAAGCTATAGTGCGAAACTTAACCAAGTAAAATATGACCATCTGTAGAATTGGTAATACAGATGTGTTAATATTTTAAATGTATAATCTATTTTCATAAATTAGTAATCTATGGACAATCAAATTATCAAATTGAACTTCAAATAATTATTCATTTGGTCATCCGCAGATGTCCCGCAGAAGAACTAAAATCTGCAGAATAATAATTTCCACCAAAGGGTAATAAGGAATGTAGGAGCCACATAAGTTAGTAAATGAAATTAATTCGTCGGAGGGAGCATAAATGATGTTTTTGGCTTAAACATCCATTATTCATTTTTTCAAACTTAGAAAAACGTTCATCAAAACCTCCTTCCTTTGTTCAAACATTCAAATTACCACATCAAAACATCAAACAAATTCATTAACTTGATTTCAGATTCTTGTTTTGAATGTAAAACATGTCATAATTATCAATAATAAACTGTTTGATTCTCTGTCTTCATTAAAACTTTTCATATTCTCATATCTGTAATCTTGATTCTAACCTAATCTTCACCATATTTATGTATAAATGGCAAATAGGTTCTTAAGAGAGCACAATGTATGTGCATTTCTGAATCTTCACGACCTTGTATCAGAAGGATGTTGGGATATCATAAGATTCTTACGATGATCAAGATTGTTCTATGCCCTAACGGCGACTCTAGTGATCGAACAGTCACAGATAGTTGATTTTTGGAACTTGGCTAGAATAGTGTAACACTCGGATATTTTTAAAGACGTGAAAAGAAGAATAAAAGCAAGGAATAAGAAAGAAACACAGTAAAACCCAAATAGAGGGGTTAAATGTGTAAAAATTATAAAACTATATATAATTTTGTACAAAAGCAACATGGCTGCCCATGCCATGTTACTTTTCACCTTTTTCATTCGGATCTTCTAACAGAGAGAAAGAAGAAGTACAGATTTCAGGTTTTGAAGAAAAGAGAAGAAGAAGTTCGAATTCAGGTAAAAATTCTTGGATTTTAGATGTTCTTGACCAGCCTATGCCTTGGTTGTTTAATTGTGTGCGTTCGGTTGTGTGTTTTTGGTGGATTTCTAGGTGTTGAACTCATAGCAAATGGGTTTTGAAGGAAGTCATACCTAAAGGCTGCTAAGGTGAGTTCTAGAACCCCCTTTGTACTTGTTTTAACTGATTTGGGGCTGGAAATGCATGTATGTTCATTTTTATAAAAATGGGTTTACACCCGTAAGTATGTGTATGAATGTGTTTGCGGGTGGGGTTTGATTTTGGGTGTTTATATGGTTATGATTATGTTATGAATGTGTTTCTATGGCTTAGAATGCTAGTGTTAAGCTTAGAACATATTAGATGATGGATTGGGGACTAAAATATGTTGTTTAGTGTAAGTTGGCTATCCATGCGCCCAACGGGTGAATTTGCTTAAGTGTTCCCATGCGCCCAAACCCCATGCGCCCAAATAGTAACCTTGTGCCTATGACTAAGTGTCTAGACACCTAAAAAGCCCATGTGCCCAGGCACTCATACGCTTGCATAGTGCCCATGCACCTAGAAATGTGCCAAGACGCCTACACCTATATAATGCCTATGCACCTAAAACTTTCACATGCGCCTAAGTGTCCCCATGTGCTTGAAAGGCAATGCGCCTGCATAGTGCCCATACACCTAAGACTTAGAATATTTTCTGAGATTTTGGCGAAAAATGTAAAGGGTAGGTTTTGACTTGGGAGGTTCCCGGGGTTAATGTGTAAGGCCCCATTCCTGGGATGCTCACAGCTGGTCAATCATTGCACATAAAACATATAATTACATTAACTTTACTAAAATCATGCTACGGAAACACTTTAAACAAACATTTCATTTCGTTTAAATAAATACTTTTGCAAAATAATACATCGTTTATTACAAAATATAGTTCATTCGTATTACAATACAAAAACATTATACAAAATAATGCCATCCAAAATGCCAAGTAACCGCCCCGCGCCATCCTCAGCAATGCTCACCTGCCAACTGGAAAATGCATATAAAGTCAGTGTGGCTGAGTGAGTTCTAGTTTTATAAAAACTTTGCATTTCCTTCCATTCATTAAAACAGTTTCATTACTATCGCACGTGATCACACATCGTACATACATCAAGGTAATGATTATTATCTTCAACATCGTTCGTTTCGTACATTTCTCACGTTTCGCACATTTCGTACTTATCGCACTTTTCGTACATTATTATCTTTCACTTCTATCTAGGTCCTCTCATGTGCTTAAGCCCCCTCTAGAGCACCAAGCAATTCATCTAAGGTTAAGCGACAAGGACCCCATATCACACGTGTGGAATAGTCACTAGGACAGACTCCCCTTGTGTGTGTGAACTCTTATGGGTTCGCCAAGATCGCACGTTGTATAACACACAATATTTAGGAAATCGCACGTATTGGAGCAGTCACCAAGAATGAACTCTTACTGTGTGTATGAACCCTTATGAGTTATCCAAATCGCATGCTGTAGACACACACAGTTAAGCTAACAATTCTCAATGAGTTGTGAACCTTCTTAAATTTGCTTGCAAGGCTTTTCATTCGTTCCTTCATTATGTTCCACTTTCATTATCTTAAATCTTTCACTTCGTTAAGATAATACTTACGTTCATTATCAATATCACACCACGTAAAGTCACGTCATGATACATAATAAGGAACATAAGAAAACATATCATACATAACATACGTGGCATACATAATCAACATACATCAGCATCACACATAGCATCAATCATACTTTATCTTAAACATCATGAATCGCCATTCACATACATAACATATGCATATCAAGCATAAATCATCATCAAACATAAGTGACCCGCTGCGGGACAGCGGTGGTTCGGGGGGGACAGCCCCTAGTTTCGCCAGCAGTTTCACTGCTAGTTTCACTGCTAGTTTCACTGCTAGTTTCACTGCTAGTTTCACTGGCATCTTCGCTGGCATGTTCGCTGCCAGTTTCGCTTCCAGTTTCGCCCAACTTTCGTTGGATAACCATGTCTGCGAAACTAATTGCGAAACTATAGTTTCGCAGGAAGATCCACAGTTTAGCCGGACGAATACCTAATTTCGCTGGATGAATGCCAAGTGTCGCAGAACGGGCTGAAAATTACGAACAACCCATTTTTGACCCGAAACTTCAATCTCTTACATCCAAAGCCTTGGTTTATCACCCAATTAGCTTTATCTAATCTTCCTACTCGGTCTATAACCCTTATTTGTCTTATTTTCATTAAATGATCTTGTCTAAGCCCATTATTATTATTTGGCTCGCTTAGACATTATTCTAGGTGTTACATAATGTAGGATGACTTTATGATGTCATAGATGTTGTGATGGATGATGATATGATTTGTGGCATACATGATGATGTGATTGTAGGGTTTTGTTACATGTTAATCAAAGCTAGTTTAACCATTTAAACTTCAAAACACAGCGGATATAGGGTTTTAAAATGGTTTTAACAATCTGTAAATATGACCATTTTAACCAAAAACAAAACCCAAGAACAAGGATCATTTGTATGTGAAATGAAATGCTGCCAAAAACAAAAAGAACAACCAAAGGGTGTTCTTAAAACTACCTTTCAAAGAACAAGAGATGTTGAATGGATGAGAATAAGATGTGATGCTTCTTGAATGCCTAGCCTCCAAAAGAGAAGCCCTCAAGCTTGTGTACCCACAAGCTCTTGCAAACACCTAACTTGTTAGGGAGTGCAACACAAAGTCTGTCCTCCTTCTTGCAAATCCGAAATCAACCAAGAGAGACTTTAAATTTCAGCCAAGAAATTTGAAATTTTCAGCCGAAGAAAGAAGAGAGAACGTTCTTTGCATATGTGTATGAGAGAGTGTGTTAAGGGTAAGAGTTCAAGGATAATCAAGTCTTGTATTAAACCAAGACTTAAAGATTCCAAAACCACACAAAGGGCGACCGAATGGAGCCTTTTTATAATGGGTTCCTTCCCATTTTTACTTTGTTAAGTGCTCTAAGAAAGATTAACATGTTGTCTTTATTTGTCTTTTGATAGTTTGTAATGGTATAGGGACTATTTATGTAATTTGTTAGTTCCGTTACTTTTTGTTTTTAGTATAAATAGCTTACATTTGCAGGTAGATGGTAACGAATACACAAGATATTCGAATTTGCTTTCATACTTGTAATTGTCTTAGCTTGATATCAATGAAAACTTGAATTTTATTGATATCTTGTTTTGATTTGATTACTTTGTGTGAATTTCATTGAATTGTGTTACAAATCATCACAGATTTATTCATTTGATCCTATCAAATGGTATCAGAGCTATTGGTAAGCTGTTAGTGATTGATTTTCTTCTTATGTTCATCGAACTTGAAAACCTAAAAATCTCACTGAATCTGTGATTGAGATACAATTCAATTGAAAATTTGTGAATTTCAGTTGTGTTTCATCATCCGAAAGATGATTTGAATCACAATTAACAGATCTATTCATCAAATTCAAGTCAATTTGTTGAATTTGTTGTTCGAAAAAGGTTTGAAGTTTTGAACTGAAATTCTAAAAATTGAGGAATTTGTTGTTGAAATTGAAGAAATTGATATTAAGAAGAATGTTATCGGCATAAAACTTGTCTAATTGAAAAGTTTCAATCGAATTCATCAACATTTGAAGAATTCAGAAGATTTGAGTTTGTTACATTCATTTGAAGATGATGAATGTGTCGCATGAGCTGAGATTGACTGAATTTGTCTAAGTGTTAGACACATTAACACTGTGTAGACGTTCTTAGTCAGTCGTTTGAGTACTGTTGAAGAGAAGAAACTCAGACGTATCACCTTTGTTGAGTTGATAATTGTTAGGCGCTTGATAACCGTGTAGACGTTTGACAACTATTTAGACGCTTGACAAATGTTTAGGCGTTTGACAACTGTTTAGACGCTTTTAAACCTTCCAGGCGCATTAATACTTAGACGTTTTGAAAATTTTCTGAGGCATTCCCTTAGACGTTTCTCAACTTAGACGCATCAACTGTTGAGGCGTTTGAATACTGTTCAGACATTTTAACCTTGATACTTAGAATTTTTTTTTGAAAATTCTTTGAAAACTTTTTCAATTTTTTTAAAATTCAAAATATAAGAATGGTAAATGATGGGGTTTGTTAGAACACAAAAAAAACAAGTTTAACCTTTTAAACTTTCTGAAAAACGCAGCGGAAGTAAAGCATTATAACATGTTTATAAACTGAAAATTTCATGTTCTTAATGATGTTTTAAGATGGAAAAAAAACCAAATCAAAAGGATCTTTAATATGTGAATGAACAAGCTATGAACATATGTTAAACTACATAAAATCACAGCTTCAATGAGTTGTGATAACTACCATATTTAGCAGCAAAACCACCAAAGAAAGGGAGATTTTGGATGCTAAAATCGACCAAGACTTCAAGTGTAGAGGTCCTAAAGCTTGTATACCCAAAGCCCTTTGCTAAACACCTTCTTGTTAGGAAGAACACTACACCGAAATCACTCCAAAACTCCTCCAATGCTGCTGCCTGGCCGAAAGTTTAGAGAGAGAGAGTGAGGAGTTTTGGTCTATTGCATGTGAAGAGATTAGATGGAGATCAAGGAAATCAAGACTAGTTAATGTGTGTAGTGTTCAAGGCAAAAGGTCCAATCATAAAACAAAAGGGGGGGTGGCCGAAAAAATTGATCCAAAAGGGTTTCCCCCTTTTTTTTTTAAATTGAACACATACACACAAGTTTAATGGTCTTGTAACTAGACATACAATTAACCATTTAATTGTATGTACAAGTTATATATAACTTATATAATTAATCATTTAACTTATAAGTTATAATCTCTCATTATTATTTGGTGTCATCTAACCAATTTAAATAACACATCAAATAATATTATTGAACAAAATATCCTAATAAGTTGTTCCCTCTTATGTGCAACTTATTTAGAAAACCCATTTTCTAAATTGGTGTAAATATTTAATTGCATGATCATATCATCAATTGAATATTAATTGGTGTTTGCTAAGCTTGTTATTGGGTATAACCTGACTTTGATCGTAACGTACTAACCGCATCAATATTCTACGTGTCTTGGGCATATAGAATCCTACAATCTCCCACTTGCCCAAGATTCATAGAAGATTGATGCAAGCAGTAAATACCGCCTAACAACGGTTTACTACCCTTAATATGCATGACTTATGGCCATTCAATAACATCATTCCATTTAAGTATCCAACTTGAAATGATTTAGGTGAATTAATCATCTATCCTTTTGTTACAGATGTCATGTTAAATCCAAGGACACAGAATGATCATTCCTTGTGATTTAACTTAATCAGGCCTTAGACATCTAACTCTCAATGAATAAGAGGAACAAATTCCATCTTGACCACATACGTTTTTCACAAACACCTCATGTCATACCTGAACATACCCTTATGTACTATCCACTATTTCAGGACAGTGAAGAATAAGCTCAAGGTATAACACTTGGTGAATATCAAAACCCAATATGTATCTCAGGTCTGAGGATACCAAATGATATTCGCCTTTACTCAAATTTACTTATGATCAATCAATAAGATTCATAAGGATGAATATCAACCAATCCAAGTTCATAATAGTCTTATCCTCAATACTTGTTCCCACAAGTCTAAACGACTACGGACATTTAGAGTAAACAATTTACTCATGGATTAAACATGCTAAATTGGAACATTAATTGAAACATTATAACCAAATAATTTTATTCAAATAATAAAGAGTTTCGTATATCCAAATACAAAATTTACACATCAAATCCAATCACTAGAATATCGAAGTCCCATGGCACAAGTATGACCTTCATGCTTTGCCTTTTCAAGGAGCTTCGTGAGAGGATCCGCAATGTTTTGATCCGTGTGAACTTTGCGAATACATATCTTTCCTTTTTCAACTTCATCTCGTATGTAGTTGAATCTCCGCTCAATGTGCCTAGTCTTTTGATGAGCATGGGGTTCCTTGATTTGAGCAATCGCACCCTCGTTGTCACAAAAGATCTCTAGGGGGTCCTGAATGGAAGGGACAACCCCTAGATCGGCAATGAATTTCTTCAACCATGCAGCTTCTTGAGCTGCCAATGATGCGGCGACGTATTCTGATTCTGTAGTTGATAGAGCCACCACATCCTGTTTGGAGCTCTTCCATGAGACCGCTCCTCCATTCAGAATGAAAATATATCCCGATTGTGACCGAGAATCATCATGATCGGTTCGGAAACTCGCATCTGTGTAACCTTTTACAATGAGTTCCTCATCACCATATCCATAGATTAGGAACATATCTCTTGTCCTCCTTAGGTACTTATGTATGTTCATAACAGCCATCCAATGACTGTTTCCAGGATTTTGCTGGTACAACTTGTCATGCTTAAGGCGCATGACACGTCTGGTCGAGTGCATATCATTGCATACATGATGGATCCAATAGCAGATGTGTATGGGATTGCCTTCATTTTATCTTGCTCATCCTTTGAGCTAGGACATTGAGTCGTACACAATATCGTTCCTCCTTGAATAGGTACGGTACCTTTCTTAGAGTTCTCCATCTTGAACTTTTCAAGATCTTATCAATGTATGCACTTTGATTCAAACCAACCAACTGCCTTGATCTATCCCTATAGATCTTTATTCCTAGAATATAGCCGGCTTCTCCAAGATCCTTAATGGAAAAACAACTTCCAAGCCAGGTTTTTACACCTTCCAAGGTTGGAATGTCATTTCCAAATAGTAGTATGTCATCAACATACAATACTAGGAAAGTTATTGTGCTCCCACTAGCCTTCTTATACACACAAGCCTCATCAGCGTTTTTGATGAAGTCAAATTTCTTAACCTCCTCATCAAAACGATGATTCCAGCTTCTCGAAGCTTGTTTCAATCCATAGATTGATTTCTTTAACTTGCATACTTTATTAGGATGTTTTGGATCGACAAAACCTTCAGGCTGAACCATATAGACATCTTCCTCAAGATATCCATTTAGGAAAGCGGTTTTGACATCCATTTGCCAAATCTCATAATCATAATGAGCAGCTATGTCAAACAATATCCTTATAGACTTTAGCATCGCAATAGGTGAGAAGGTTTCATCATAATCAACCCCTTGAGTTTGAGTGAAACCCTTTGCTACAAGTCTAGCTTTATAAGTATCCAAGTTTCCATGCATATCGGTTTTCTTCTTGAAAACCCACTACTTCCAACTACCTTGGAATTAAGAGGTTGTACAACAAGTTCCCAAACTTGATTGTCATACATGGATTGCATCTCAACGTTCATGGCCTCAAGCCATTTGTCACAATCCAAATTGGACACTACATCATGGTATGTGGTTGGTTCATCTGAATCTACCACATAGCATCCATCCATGAAAAATCCGTATCTTTCAGGTGGATTACTAGTTCTACCACTTCTACGAACGTTTTGTGTGTATTGATCAACCACTTGATCACCTCAACATCCTCATGTTGAGTGATAGTGTCAACCAAACGTGCATCAGGTTGTGGTTCTTGATCTTCCTCAAGATCCACTGTTCTACTGCTAGTTCCTTCCATAAGGAACTTTGCTTCTAAGAACTCACCCTTTCTTGCAACAAACACCTTTTGTTCCAGTGGATCATAGAAATAATATCCCATAGAATCTCTAGGATATCCAATAAAGATACACTTGGTGGATCGGACCTCTAATTTGTTTGGGGTGGGAGTCTTAACATAAGCCTCACAACCCCAGACCCTTAAGTATGATAGGGATGGAACTCTTCCATGCCATATCTCAAAAGGTGTCCTTTCCACCTTTTTGTTGGGGCCATATTTAAAACACGGGCCATGGAGAGCAAAGCGAAACCCCAAAATGATAGAGGTAATGTGCTTCTAGCCATCATAGATCGGACCATATCCAATAAGGTTCGATTCCTCCTCTCAGACACACCATTGTGTTGTGGTGTTCCAGGTGGAGTGAGTTGTGAGACAATCCCACAACTCCTAAGATGATCTTGAAAAGCATCACTTAGGTATTCACCTCCTCTATCGGTACGGAGAACTTTAATTGACTTGTTGAGTTGATTTTCCACTTCATTCTTGAAGATTTTGAACATTTCAAAAGCTTCATTTTTGTGCCTTAATAAGTACACATACCCATAGCGACTATAATCATCGGTAAAGGTAATGAAGTATCTTTCACCATTCCTAGTCATTGGCTTAAAAGGACCACATACATCCGAATGTATGATTCCTAATAAATCTTTTTCCCTTTCGTTAGTTCCACTAAAGGGTGCCTTAGTCATTTTACCTTGTAAACAAGATTCACACACATCAAATGAATCACATTCATTTGTTTTTAAAAGACCATTCTTTTGAAGTGTTTGTATACGTTTCTTGTTTATATGACCAAGACGACAATGCCAAAGATAGGTATCACTCAAATCCAACTTGAGTTTCTTGGTGTTAGTATGGTACAATGAACTATTTAAAGCATTTTCATGAACCAATTCATAAATACCATTAATGGGAATTGCTTTAAAATAGAACATATCATTTAAAGAAACATGAATATCATTTTCAACAAAAGATAATACATAATCATAATGTCTTAATTGGGATACATAAATAATGTTCCTAGTCAAACTAGGAGCATACAAAACATTCTTCAAAATAACATCCAAGCCACTTGGAAGTTTCAAGATGTAGTCCCCACGAGCTTCAACTTGGACTTTGGTTCCATTGCCCATGAAGAGGCTAACATCCCCTTGATTGTAGTCCCTACTTCTTTTGAACCCCTGCAACAAATTGCAAATATGAGTTCCACATCTGGTATCTAATACCCATGTGTTTGAAGATGTAACATTAAGATCAATATGAATCATGTATATTGTACGTGAGGTCTGCCTGACATCCCTCTTGGCTTTCAACTCATGGAGATGGACAGGACAATTTCTTGCCCAATGTCCAATCTCCCCACACTTGAAGCATGGGTCATTGGTAGCAGCCTTTTGCTTCTTCTCTTGTGGTTTGGGTGGCACCCTTGCCACCCCTTTCCCCTTCCCCATACGGTCCCTTACCTTTCTTGTTCCCACCTTCATTGATGGTGAGAACGGGTAAAACCCTTTTACCCATGGCCGCCTTGGCTGTTTTGAGCATTGAGTGAAGCTCACCAATGCTTTTATCCCAAGCATTCATGTTGTAATTCAACACGAATGTCTCGAACTTCTTGGTAAGGCCATTGAGGATCAAATCCGTGGCCAATTCCTTCGAGACGGACAATTAAGTCTTTCGAGGCGGTCAATATGGCTTTTCATCTTAAGTACATAGGATGAAACCGATTGGTTGTCGTCCATACGACATGCATGGAATGCTCGAACCGTTTCGAAGCGCTCAACCCTTGCTTGCTGTTGGAACGTTTCCTTCAGCTGGGTTATCATGTCATAAGCTCCATGATGTTCATACTCCTTTTGGAGATCTGAGTCATGCTCGCTAGCATGAGACAAGACACTTGGACAGAGTTCTCAGTGCACTTTAGCCAATCATTATAGGCCTCCTCATCATCCTCAGCAGGTTGATCGGGGATAGGGTCATCTAAAATATATGATGGTCTTTCTTGCTTGAGAACGATTCTCAAGTTTCGATACCAATCAATGAAATTATTATGATTCAGACGTTCCTTTTGGAGAATCGCTCGCAATGATTGGGCGGACGCGGATGAATTATCATGAGTATCATTATTGGTGGCCATCTAAAAAATATAACAAAGATCTATTTTAGTATTTTCGATATTGCTATTTTAAATAATTAATACCTTTTAAGGTCATTTTTTTATATAAAATCTAGAACCCAACATTACATTTAAATTGTGATTAGGTGACCTTTATCCCATGATTTAAATTAATAAGGTGGTCAACATTTGACGGTTGCAACCATTTGCAACTTCTAGAGGTATGGGATTGACTCTAAACATCATATGTATAGTCGGCATGTAAATCCCATCAACACCATTTGGAAACCATATTGTAGGTGATCCATTTAACATGGTTTGCAAATCAAGTTACCCTACTTGCACACACATGTGAGTTTACCAACATAAGTGGTTAGGTGACCTTTATCCCACAAATGTGGTATCCCCACCTTAAGTCACAAGTTCCCTCTAAATGGTTAGGTGATCTTTATCCCATTAAGAGTTTCCAAATGACTCAAGTGTGTGCAAAAGGACGGTGTTAAACTTGTTGGAAATATTGTTGGAAAAAATTTAGAGATTTCATAATCTCAGTTTAGAAACTCTATGTACTTGTACTTGCATGCTTTCAAATACAAGATACCTTATGGTCTTTTGATTAAAACCCATTTTAATCTTTGAAATCATTAAATCAATTTAATAACCTTTTATTGCATTTAATGATTAAGAACCATCAATTTTCAGCTTGTTAAGTTTGTCAATTAGTTTGTAATGCATGTCAAAATATCAACCATACAATCAAATAACAAACATTCAAACAAGCATAAGCATACAAACATGAGTGCATAACCACAACCACTAAGTTGACAACACTTGTTTGCCATCACAAGTGTCATCATAAGGTCTTTCCTATGGGTTGGTAATGACACATTATATGTGTCCATGGACTCCCACTTGAATCCATATCCAAATACTTCAAGGTCCATGTTTTTGATGTCCATCTTTGGGTCTTGATCTTGTGCATCTTCCTTTTACAAAATTGTATCCTAACACATTTTTTTAATAAAAGAAATGCACCTAATCTATTAATTACATAACCAAATGAACAAATAATTACAAACCAAATAATAAACATAAAAATTACAACCCAAATAATAAACATAAAAATTACAACCCAATTGAATGAATAAAAACCAACCATTCCAATCATCCAAATCGAAAGGCCAAAGGCTAGGTTATGCACACTAACATCCAATGATCATATCATCCAAACATATAATGAAACCCCACTTAAAACCACCAAATTTCAGCCAACATAAAATGAAATTTTGGGTTTTAAACATCGTCCAAATAATCAACATTTCATAATATATATCTTTCAAGGTCTAATCACTAGCATGTGTGATATGACCTTGAAAGTTTGGGGAATCATTCATACAAAATATAGCAGCCCAAAATCAGCCTATAATAAGTTGATAATACTTCTTTAAAACCGATTTTAAAGACTAAGAACAAGCAAGTTATCCACATAACCGGCTCTTGATGCCATTGATGGGGTTTGTTAGAACACAAAATAAACAAGTTTAACCTTTTAAACTTTCTGAAAAACGCAGCGGAAGTAAAGCATTATAACATGTTTATAAACTGAAAATTTCATGTTCTAAATGATGTTTTAAGATGGAAAAACAAACCCAAATCAAAAGGATCTTTAATATGTGAATGAACAAGCTATGAACATATGTTAAACTACATAAAATCACCGCTCAATGAGCTGTGATAACTACCTTATTCAGCAGCAAAACGACCAAAGAAAGGGAGATTTTGGATGCTAAATCGACCAAGACTTCAAGTGTAGAGGTCCTCAAGCTTGTATACCCAAATCCCTTTGCTAAACACCTTCTTGTTAGGAAGAACACTACACCAAAATCACTCCAAAACTCCTCCAATGCTGCTGCCTGGCCAAAAGTTTAGAGAGAGAGAGTGAGGAGTTTTGGTCTATTGCATGTGAAGAGATTGGATGGAGATAGGAAATCAAGACTTGTTAATGTGTGTAATGTTCAAGGCAAAAGGTCCAATCATAAAACAAAAGGGGGGGTGGCTGAAAAAATTGATCCAAAGGGGTTTCCCCCTTTTTTTTAAATTGAACACGTACACACAAGTTTAATGGTCTTGTAACTAGACATACAATTAACCATTTAATTGTATGTACACGTCATATATAACTTATATAATTAATCATTTAACTTATAAGTTATAATCTCTCATTATTATTTGGTGTCATCTAACCAATTTAAATAACACATCAAATAATATTATTGAACAAAATATCCTAATAAGTTGTTCACTCTCATATGCAACTTATTTAGAAAACCCATTTTCTAAATTGGTGTAAATATTTAATGCATGATCATATCATCAATTGAATATTAGTTGGTGTTTGCTAAGCTTGTTATTGGGTATAACCCGACTTGGATCATAACGTACTAATCGCATCAATATTCTACGTGTCTTGGGCATATAGAATCCTACTGTAAAATCAGAAGATTCTAAAAACAGAGTTCCAAAACTTAAAAATAGAGCTGATTTCAAAACTGGTCTCTTAGACTAAAACAGCATTTTAATTCCATTGACACCGATCTTTGGAAATCTATAGAAAAAGGACCATACATTCCTATAACAACTCATGGACCAGACAGAGGATTTGTGTATACTAAAGGTTCTCCAGAACCTTATCGAGAAGATGATCTTCAAGGAGATAATCTGAAAAGAGTTAAGAATGATATTAAAGCCTATTCATTGATGTGTAAAGGACTGCCTTTGGAAGTTCTTACAAGGCTTGATGCATATCAAACTGGATATACACTATATAAAGCATTGAAGATCATTTGTGAAGGAGGTAAGGAGATTCAAAATCTAAAGAAACAAAAGCTGAAAAGACAATTAGAATTGTTTCAACATTTGTCTGGAGAGACAATAAATCAAATGATGAACAGATTTGTTCAACTCATAATTGAGATGTCAACGGCTGGTATCAAACCTGATCTTGAAGATTTAAATCTCAGACTACTCAATGCTTTACCAGCATCATGGAAACAAACTGTAACTCTACTAAAGCATACTGAGAAGTTTCCAATGGATCTAGATCTTCTTATTGCAAAAATAGAATCAGTGGAGATTGATGAAAGCTCAAGGAACAATGATAGAGCAGCATCAATGTCTCAATATGAGTTTGTTGCTTCTCCTGCAACCACCATAGAAAATGCATTCATGGAAAAGTGAGAAAAGTCCTGAACAAGAGGGAGATTTGTTTGTTGGAGCAGTTTTTCACTGACTTATCATTTACCAGTGCACCTGCATATACAACTCAGTCTCATTCTCAATCTCCTCCTAAACCACAGTCCCAATCATCAAATATTCGGACAGAGACTTCTTCATCATCTAACTCTGCTAAATCTAGCAAACTTAAAGATATGATTAACATCCTATTAGAGGATGAAGAGTCCAAAACTGCATTCACTGCATTTATGGCCAGCTTTCAAGCATATCAAGGTAGCCATTTAACTCAACTAGATTTTGTTTTGCAGGATTTATTTGAGATGGATCCTGAAGATGTTGAAGAGATGGACCTGAACTGGCAGATGATGGTGATTGCCTACAAGACCATAAACATTCTTATGTCAACAAGAAATACAAGCCTAGTGCAAACAAGACTGTTGGATTTGACAAGTCAAAAGCTAGATGTTTTAACTGGAACAGTTATGGACATTTCTCAAGCGAATGCAAAGCTCCAAGGAATAATGGAGGAAGTGCTCAATCAAGCTCAAATAATCAAAGGTTTCAACAAGCTCAGAAGACTTTTCAAAAGCCTTAACAAAGTCTTCCTATGCCAGAGCTTAAAGATGAAACCAAATCATCTGACGAAACAAAGAAATCACTAGTAGTCAGCATAAAAGATGGATATGATTGGAGTGCATATGCAGATCAATTTACAAATGAATTAACATCAAGTTTATCTCTTATTGCAGAAATTCAAGAAGAAGATTGGTCAGAAAACAATGACCCAAAAGTGGAAAGTGATGAAGAGGAAGATAACTATGATTGGAGTAACAAGTTTGATCCCAAAGAGGATACAGAGGAAGTAGCTCTAATGGTTCAGTCTCATCAACCAAAGGTTAACTCGTCTACTTAACACCTGAAACCACAGTTCCAAAATTTCCTAAAATACCATCAGAAGTAAGAGAAAAGCTTTGCACCAAATCATGCTATGAACATGTTGAACACTATAGAAATTATTCATTCAAAATCGGTGAAAAGCTAAAACAAGAGGAATCTATGCATAACCAACTTAAATCTGGTCATAAAACTGCAGATCAAAAGATTATCTCTCTTCAAACTTCATGGAACAAAACACTCAAAGATTTAGAAATTGTTACAAAACAATTAGAAGAGATGACCAAGAATCTTGAACAAGAGAAAATAGCACATGCTGCTACTCAAGTTGATCTGGCAAAAGTAAAGAGTTCAATGCCTGAATCTATCACAAACACACTACCAGAGAACTTCAATACTCATGATCATTCACCTGAAAATAAAGCAAAGCTTAAAGCATTCGAGATCAAAAACAAGAATGCAAAAGAAGAAAAAGAAAATGTTCAAGTGTTTGTTGAAAAAGATGAAGAAAAAATCAAAAATGGTCATCCAATCAAGATAAAATCATATGAACCAAAACAACCAAAACAAAATATATCTTCTGATCAAATTCATAATGTAATAGAAGAAGTCAGAGTTCAAAACAAGGATAAACAACAGATAGGAACATGAGAAGATTCAAACACCATCAGTATGAAACGATTACAATCAGAAAAGGAATCTTCTTCTGATGATGTTCAATCTGAACATAAACCAAGTTCTTCTAAATCAAAGAATCAAAGAAGAAGAAAGAAATCTGCAAAAGCAACATCTAAACAAAACAAAAGTTCAGAAAATTTGATTAAAGCAACAAATCAAACATCAAAACTAAAACCAATTAAATTTGTGTCAGCAGGTATGTTAAATATGAATTCTCTTCCAAATAATAAAGCAAATATTATGAACAAATCAAACTCTGATCTGAAATCTAGTTCAGATTCAAAGACTTCCACTGTAGCAAAAAGATTTGTTTCTAATACATTTAAGAAGGAAGTTCATGTTAAACAAATGAACAATAATCTGACACAAAATCAAACTGTGAAAAATGAAAGACAACAGATTAACTATATGACACCAAAATCAAACATTATGTCATTGTCAAAAGTTAACAAAAAGTTGTTTTTAACTCCACAAAAGTACTGTGAAATTTGTGATATAAAAAATCACAATACTGCTGTGTGCTACTTCAACAAGTACTGTCACATATGTGACATGAGAAATCATTCAACAGCAGATTGTTATTATAACAAATATTGTACTTATTGTGATGAAAAGACTCACAACACTGCAAATTGTTACTTTAGAGATAGATCTCCCACTAGAAACTTTGTAAAACCAAACATGAGCAAAGGATTTGCTAATCCACAGTATTTGAGAAATCAAACTAATGGATTCCAAAGAGACATTAATCAACCTAATGTAGGTTTGAGATCATTTCCTAAGAACAATTATATGAGCTCAAAACATAACATGCAAGAACACTTCATACCAAGACTTGTAGGATGAATAATAAAATTGTTAGTCATCAATACATTTCAAAAGATGATCAATCAAATGGTATGAATGTTCACAAAAATAAATCAAACAATTTTCAAAATAAAATTGGTAAATTCATTAAAAATAAACCTGATCTGAAAAATCTCCATTATAAACAATTTACAGTTGTTGATAAATTTGGAAAGCCCAAGACCATTTCGGCTTGGGTAGATATTTCAACTTAACTTTCTTATAGTACAGGTACGCCCAAAAAGACCAATCAATACATGGTATGTGGATAGTGGGTGTAGTCGGCACATGACAGGCAATACTGCCTTGTTACAAGACTTTAGGTCAAAAGATGGAACTCACATCGCCTTTGGTGGTGATGCTGGAGGAAAAATAACCGGTGAAGGAACAGTATCCAGTGGGATAATAAGCTTTGATAAAGTCAACTTTTGTTCACAGTTGAACTTTAATCTTTTAAGCGTATCTCAAATATGTGACAAATCTTATTTGTTCTATTTGATGATTCATTCTGTTATGTTTTGAAGCCAGGTTTCAAGATAAGCAAAGATTGGATGATTGTTACAGCTAAGAGAGATAGAGATGTATACAAATTGGATATGTCTCAAGTTGATCCTTCAACTGAAACAATATGCCTAATTGCAAAGGCATCAAATGATGAAAGCCAGCTATGGCATAGACGTCTCGGTCATTCAAACTTCAAGAACATAAACAAGCTTGTAGCAGGAAATCATGTAATTGGACTTCCATCTAAGAAGTTTGCAACAAATGATCACTGCTCAGCATGTTTGAAGGGAAAGCAACACAGAGCGTCTTATAAGTCCAAGCCTATAAACTCAACATCCAAACCTCTTCAGATGTTACATATGGACCTTTTTAGACCAACAAACATCAAGAGTATTGGACGAAAATCATATTGTTTAGTTATCATTGATGACTTCACAAGATTTTCATGGGTTTTCTTTCTTTATGCCAAATCTGAAACAATTGAATTACTAAAAGAATTTATCATTAAAGTTGAAAATCAATTAGAAAACAAAGTGAAAATAATAAGAAGTGATAGTGGAACGGAATTCAAAAATGATAACATTGAAATGTTTGTGCACAGAAAGGGATAGCTCATCAGTTCAGTGCTCCCAGAACTCCTCAACAAAATGGAGTTGCTAAAAGGAAGAATAGAACACTGATTGAAGCTGCTCGTTCTATGTTAGCTGATGCAAAAATCCCTATCACTTTTTGGGATGAAGCAATATCAACTGCGTGTTTCATTCAGAATCAATCTTAATCGTCAAAGATAAACTAAAAACTCCATATGAGTTAATGTTTGGCAGAATACCGAACATAAACTTTTTAAAATCATTTGATTGTCTTGTTATGATTCTTAATTCAAGTGATCAATTAGGAAAATTTGAAACAAAATCTGATAATGGATTTTTCGTTGGATATTCATCGGTTTCAAAAGCCTATCGAGTCTACAACTCTAGGACAAATGTAATCCTTGAAACATTCAACGTTAAATTTCTGGAAAATTCTTTTCCATCAGTTTCAAATGGTCTTGCATGGTTATTTGACTTAGATTCATTATCAAACTCTTTTCAATCTAATTTGTTTGATCAACCAAATTGTCTTAACTCTACAGATAAGAAGAACTCAAGAGGAGATCTTGGATCTTTCAGTGAAGATTCAGATTCTGATGACCCAGATGATTCAAGCTCAGACTACCCATTTTTGTCATTTGTCAAGGATTCAATAATACAAAACCATGAAACTACAGTTTCAGATCATTCAGAGTCAACTAATGAGGAAGAATCACAAAATATTCCTAATGATGGTAATGAGTTGTGATACCTGAGTCTGGAACATCATCCATTTCAGGTGATGTAGTTGATACAGGTAACTTTGATTACTTCGTCAATTCACCTACTCAAGTTCCAAACTTCAATCCACATTCTTCTACTTTGATACATGAGTTTTCCAACTTGAATCAAACAAATCTGGATGTTAATGTTCAATGTGATGAGATTACTACATCTCGCATTCACAAGAATCATCCAATTTCTCAGATTATTGGTTCATTAAATGAGAGAACAAGGAGTAAATCAAAACAAGCAAACGTATGCTTATACTCTTGTTTTCTTTCTCAAATTGTTTCTAAAAATGTTACCGAAGCATTAAAGGACAATGTTGGATAGAAGCCATGCAAGAAGAATTACTTCAATTCCGCAAACAAGAAGTGTGGAATTTGGTGGATCTACCTCAAGGAAAAATGCAATTGGCACAAAATGGTTATTTAGAAATAAGACTGATGATCGTGGTGTTGTAATAAGGAATAAAGCGAGACTTGTTGCACAGGGATACACACAGGAAGAAGGTATAGATTATGATGAAGTGTTTGCACCAGTTGCAAGACTTGAATCAATTCGAGTTTTTCTGGCTTATGCTTCATTCATGAAATTCAAGGTGTATCAAATGGATGTAAAGGGTGCATTTCTATATGGTCCAATCACTGATGATGTGTTTGTGAAGCAACCTCCAGGCTTTGAGGATGCACAATTTCCACATCGAGTATATAAACTGAGTAAAGCTTTATATGGACTTCATCAAGCCCCTAGAATTTGGTATGAGATGTTATCACAACACTTAATCAACATGGATACAAACAAGGGAAAATTCATCCAACTTTATTCATAAATAGGATAATAATGATCTTTTATGTGTACAAGTGTATGTTGATGACATCATATTTGGTTCTACCTGTCCAAAATTGTGCAATGAATTTGAAGAAATCATGAAATCTCGATTCCAAATGAGTTCTATGGGAGAGATTAACTTCTTTCTTGAATTTCAAGTCAAGCAAACTACAGATGGAATCTTCATCAAACAAGAAAAGTTTGTTGACAAGCTCTTAAAAAATTTAAGTTGCAAGACTGTCAGTCCATACGAACTCCAGCAGATGTTAACACCAAGATTGAACCTGATCCAAAAGGAAAATCTATTGACCAACCATTATACACATCAATGATTGGGTCTTTGATGTATCTTACTGCATCTAGACCAGACATTATGTATGCTGTTTGTGTATGTGCCAGGTATCAATCTAACCCGAAAGAATCTCACTTAATTACTGTCAAAAGATATTCAGGTATCTCAAAGGTAAACCAGCCTTAGGGCTTTGGTATCCTTACGAGGGTAACTTTGAACTATATGGATATACAGATAGTGATTATGGTGGATGATGTCAAGATAGAAAATCTATTCGGGTGGGTGTCAATTTCTTGGTCCCAGATTAGTCTCATGGCAATGTAAGAAACAAACAAATGTCTCTGTTTCAACTGCAGAAGCTGAGTACATTGCTGCATCAGCAGGATGTTCTCAAATCCTTGGTTGCAAAATCAATTATAGGTTATGGATTCAACTTTCTTAAAACACCAATTTACATTAATAACACAATGCTATGTTCATAATAGCTATCCTGTTAACATTCAAAACAAAACATATCAAAATTCGATATCATTTTCTTAGAGATAACTCTGAAAAAAGATTAATCATATGATTCAAATTGCAACAGAAAAAACAATGGCAGATCTATTTACTAAAGCCTTCCTACCGGGACGGTTTGAGTATTTAGTAGAATCAATTGGTCTTATAAATCATATGTGATCTTCCTAAATCAAAAGATCATAATAAGTGATACTCTCATTGTTAATTGCCTGTTTATTTTGTGTGTGTGTGATTTTATGTTTTCATAGAAAAATCAAATACAAAAAATATATCAAAAATACAAAAATAGAGTTTGTTTAGAAAGGATTATGTTTGCAACATGTGAGAAATGATAGTACATTAGTGAGATCAGTTGCATACTTCACTCATAATAAAGTCTAGAAAGAAATGATAGATACTGAAAAAGTAAATTCTTGTGATCAAACTAAAATACATGCTTGTGTGTATTCATCTGAGTACTTTTGAGTTGTTTTAGCTTATCAGAATGAATTTTGTTAAGATACATCTCTCACACCTGTTGAAACTATGTGAAATCATGAGATCTGTTACAAAGCATCATTTCACTTCTCTGTTATGAGTCATCATAGACCTGAAGTACTCAGATATTCTCTGTTGTAAGTCATTACAGATCTGGATTCTCTTTTGATGCAAAAAGATGCCAATGTGCACCCTATTCAAATGAATAGTCAGAGCTGATCAAATGGTTATCCATGATCATCCTCTATAAACTAAGTAACATGAACTCTGGTGATATCTATGTTTCAGGTAATAAGTTGAGCATGTGTTCTTTTTACATTTCATGATGATAGTTGAGCTCTTAGTCTCTGTATGCTTTACATCATGTCATATCTAAATCAACACTAATCAATCCAAGAATTGAAAAGTAAGTGAGTTGATAATTATGTCAAAAACACTCATTGTCTGTCCTTAGATCTTGTGTCTCCTTGCTGTGATATCACTGACCTGGAACACACTTGATCAAAGATTATTCATGTCTATGACTCTCCACATTATTTTATTTTATGTGCTGATCTTCATTAATATGATCTCTCTGCAGACATTTATTCTATTTCATTTTCTTTTATGCATGTCTTGTGTGTGAAGGCAATGTCTCAATGTGTTGTGTGATCTTATTCTCTTTCATAAGAAACTTATAAGTTTTTCAAACTTAAAAGTTTAGGGGGAGTAATAACTGAAAGAGTTGTTCTCAGAAAATATTCAATAATCATAATCAAAATTTGAAATGTTGAATTGAAAGGATGATGCTTTATGTTCAAAGTATTGTGTAAACTGAAAATAGAATGTGTTTGAAAATTACAACATGAATCTACATAATCTTTGCAAATAAATGCTTTTAAGTTGAAAATCAGATGATATTTGATTTTTGTTAAGACTAAAATGAAGGGACAAAAGAAATTTAAAAGAAATAGAAAATAAAAATTTTTATAATTGAAAGTGAAATATGCAAAAAGTTCAAAAGTTGAGGATCTAAATGGTAAAAAGTGTGTAAGTGAAGAAATTGGAAATCACAAGTGTTTAAATCATGAAAGTCAACTCATGCACCTAACAGTGCTTATGCGCCTAAATAGGAGCATGATGAAATTTCAGGATTATACAAAGTGTTGGACGTTTGATTCATTCCCATGCGTCTAAACAGTTGTAATACATCTATGAAAATTACAAGTGTTGGGCATTTGTGATAATCCCATGAGTCTAAATAGTGTTTCTGTGTTAGACATTTGTCATGTCTCATGCGTCTAAATAGTTTCCAAATTTCAAGTGTTAGACGTTTCACAAAGTCCATGCGACTGAACAGTGCAAAAGCGCCTAAACAGTGCTTATGCGTCTGAACAGTTCTCATGCGTCTGACTTAAAACGCACAACAGTGCTCATGCGTCTAACAAAATAAGTGAATTCTAGGTTTTTATACGCCCAAACAGGGACCATACGTCCGAACAGGGCTCATACGCCTAAAATTTCACTTATATAATTGAAAACTTATGCGTATTTCATTTACACTTCAAAATATCAGAACAAAACCCTCGAACTGCGACTGTCGAGCATCATCACATCCATATTTCATCTAAATCGAATCAAATCATTTGAGTATACATTGTATTTAATATATAAACGTAAGTTTGTGATTCAAATATATAAATTTGGGTTAAATCAGTGCTTTGTATAGACGGTTGAATGCTATTTGGGCGTTCGAACCAATATAATCCAAGTTTAATCTGATCAAATGAGTATCATATCAAAAATTGATACTGGATTATTGATAAGAACACATTTTCGAGTCTGTTGATGTATTGTTTTGATCTTAAAGTGAAAATTTTTGTTGATGATGAACTCAGTCGATTCTACATAGTCGAAGAAGAAGATGAACAGACAATCATTTTTGAACAAAATAAATAAAAAATTAAAATTAAATCAAAATTGAAATGTTAAATAATAAATTCAAAATGAATAAAGATTAAATTTTACAATTTGAAATCTTAATTCAAAAGTAAAAATAAAAGGTCAAATAAAAAGTCAAAATCAAAAGTCATATGTAGAAATAAATTTCATTAATCAATCTTCAATGTTCTCATAATACTTTTGTTGTTTTGCAGATGGCAGATTTAAAATTTGAGCCAAAGCATAATGTAGCTGCATTTTAGATGATGAAAATGAGAAGCTACTGGATATGAAGATATTATCAGATTTTTACTCAGAACAAAATATGTGTATGCCATGTGTGCAAGGCCCATGATAAATGGAAGAATGATTAAAAAATTCTGGAGAACTGCTCAAGTTGAAAGAGATGATCAAGGAAACAAAGTTTTAAGAGCCTTCATCACATCAGAAAGAATGCTTGAAGTTTCTGAAGAAGCAATTAGACAAGCTCTAAGACTGGGTGATAATGATCCTGAAGATTTATCAGAATATACATTTAATGAATGTAGAGAAGTTTTTATACAGATGGGTCATCCAGATCATTTCCCTAAGAAGCAATTTTCAGAGCTCGTGTATTTAAGCATGGAAGCTTTTATGCTATATTTCAACATTGCATGTCAAAAAGAAGTGCGGGTTGGGATTCATTCCTGTAGACATTGCATCTCCAATTATAGCCTTATCCACAAACAGAAGATTTAATATGGCTAAGTGGATAATGAATGGATTCATTTTTAATCTTGAAAGAGGAGTAAGGCATAAGTATTTGATGTACCCAAGATTTCTTCAACTTCTTATTAATGATGCAAATCCAGATCTATATGCTGAAGAAGTTATTGGTGAAAAGATTCAGTTAGAGCACATGTCAGAGATTGTTTACAAAAGACTGGCAATGATCACTGGTGCTCAAAACATTCCAGTTTTGATTATATCAGGAATGTATCAATGGATGAAGTTGATATTACTCAGCCACACTTCCATCTAACTGAAGAAGAACCAATAGATCCAATGATCTGATTGAAGATGTAGAAGTTGATGAAGAAAGTGATGATGATGTGTCTGAAATTTCATCAAGTGAAGAAAGTGATGATGATGATGATGGAAATGATGATGCCACTGAAGCAAATCAAGAAGGAAATGAAGAAAGAAATGCAGAAGATATGTAAATGAGACACAACCTATGATTGAAGAAAATGTTGAGGAAGATGTACAAGAAAGAAATTCTCAAAATCAAACATTTGAGTTTGACTTTATAAATGATGTTTTATTCAATCCAGTATTTGAAATTGATACAAATGAAGGAGCAGAAGAAATCCGTGTTAGTATGTCACACAAGGTGTCTATACAAACAGAGGAAATAGTTGACATTGATGAGATTGAAAAATTGAAAGAAGAAAATTTAAGCAAGAAAAAGAGATTGAAGAGTTTAAAGTGGAAAATGAAAGAATGAAAGAGATAATCAGATCTTGTGAAAAGAAATTCAAAAGCTCAAAGATGAAAATTTAAAGTTGTCTGAAGAAAATGCATTAAAAGATGAAAAGATTGTTAGTTTTGCCAAAGATAAAGAAGACGTGATAAAGAACTTTGAAGTAATGATTAAAGATTATGATAGTCTTGAGGAAAATTCAAGAAATTATCTGAAGAAAATGAAAATCTCAAAGCTGAATTGCTAAAGGAAAGAGAAGCTCAGAAATCTATATCACCAGTACATGTGATCAGTACTGAGATGCAGGTTGAAGAAAATATTGAGCAAAGAAAAGGCAAAAGGAAAGTGAATGAATTAGAAGATATTGGTCAAACTGAATCCTCTTCTAAGCTTTAAAGAACTGAAGAATCCATTGAAGAGCAAAATGTTCAAGAACAGATTGATTCTTTAGATGATATTGAGGAAATATACAATGATGATTGGTATGATGAAGTTCTAGATAATGAAGATATTGATGAAGCTGAATTTGTGTCACATTTCTCTTCACAAGAACATATTCAAGAACAAGATGAAGTTCCACAAGACTTTGAAGAAAAATATAATTATCTTGTGAACATGAAATACAATTGAGTATATTGGATGGACTGACTGTTTCTCAGATTAATGATGAATACGAGAAATGTATCTATTAGAGTCAGTTGCTTCAATAGATCCAAATGAGATTGTTGTTGAACATGGTGAATGGTTAAGAGCAAAAGAGGTAATAAATGTAGAAGAATTGTCTAGTTCTGAGTTGCACCATCCTGATCCAGATGATATGAGTATTCCAGCTCTTAGATCATGGTTGCAAGCTAGAAATTACCCTTGGAGGAAGCTGAAGAGATTACAATTTGTATCTCTGAGAAATCTTGTTAGAAGCTTTCAAGAAATTGAGAAACAAATGAAGAAAATGATAGTGCTTGATACAGATAACCCTCAGTATCTTGAAATAACAAAAAGAACAAGAATGTTAAAGCCTCAGGAGATAAAATAAATGTCAAGATTTGATGATGCTCATGCTCATAGAAAAGAATTGATAGAAATGTTTGCTGATCCAGAAAGACAGACTTATAAAGCATCAACTGAACAAAGGCATATTCTTGATAGTTCAAGAACAACCGGAGACTTGGTAAGAAACATATTGCAAAAAGGACAATCAGTTGCTGAACTGTTGAATGCTATGATTGCTCCAGATTTTACAAACAAGTAAAGATCATTGCATGGAAGTATGATGAAGTGTTTGATGCATTTTTGATAAAGAGAGTAAATGATGTATGTGATGTTTATCATTTTTACTCTAGTATCATAAAACTTCTTGTGCAAGATTTAAAAGCTGAATAGATTACCTCTGATCAATCCTTCTGATTCAAAGCGTGGAAGATGTTTGTAGAATTATTAAGAAGAGGATTGGATAGATCGAGTAATTTTCTTAACACAAGATGTGATCAAGAGGACAAAGAGTACTTTGCTACTTTGAAGAAAAACAAGAAGCTTAAGGGAGTCCATTCAGAAGAGAACATTCTTTGATAGAATTTTGTGATAAACATTTTGAAAAAGTTACAACTCCTGGACTGAAAGTGATTGATGGTAATCAAAACTCAAAGCCAATTCTCAGATGGTTTTATAACACTGAGACATTTGAGCTGAAGTTAGTCTGAAATCTAGAAAGATGGGATGAGGACATGATTACTTTATTTGGAGTTTTTGAACTAAAACTGTTACATCCAATTATATTTCATTTTTGTCAGTACAAAAATTTGAGAAAGTATCTCCTGAAGTGGCTGAGCAAGATAAGAAATATTTCATTTCTATTATCAATGTGATGAATGCTGCCATGGAAAGAATATCTTTGAGAAAAGCTCTTGCGTATGCTAACATTGTCAAGAAAGATATTAAACATATTGAATTCATGAGAATATCAAGGAAAGGGGTATTAGAAGTGTACTGAAAGGAAAGTAACAAGCCTATTGAGTTATATGCTAATATTGATATTTCATGTCTTTCAAAAGATACATTGGAGAGAATGGACAAGATGGAGATTAAAACAAATGAAGCTAAACCTAAACAAGCAATTCTTGCAAGTAAATTCAAGTCTGCAATATCAAAAGCTTTGAAAGAATTAGATATGTACAAACAGAAGCCAATGTTCAAAGTCAAAGAACAACCAGCAGATTACTTTGAATGATAAAGTCAAGGTTGAAGATAGAATTGAAGATAAAGTTAGCAGTCAAAGCTTGAAGAGTTTGAAGACAGAAGACCATGTCAATCTTAAGGGGAGTATTGTTAAGTGCTCTAAGAAAGATTAACATGTTGTCTTTATTTGTCTTTTGATAGTTTGTAATAGTATAGGGACTATTTGTGTAATTTTTTAGTTCCTTTACTTTTTGTTTTCAGTATAAATAGCTTAGATTTGCAGGTAGATAGTAACGAATACACAAGATATTCGAATCTGCTTTCATACTTGTAATTGTCTTAGCTTGATATTAATGAAAACTTGAATTTTATTGATATCTTGTTTTGATTTGATTACTTTGTGTGAATTTCATTGAATTGTGTTACAAATCATCACAGATTTATTCATTTGATCCTATCATGCTCCCCCAGTAACACTGCTTGGCTAATTGGGAGCATAAGTAGGATCAGTGTCAGCCTATCCTGAGTCGCCAGGGCGTTCACCAACCGCCCGGAGCCCTCGCTTGGTGGCAACAACCTTGCTGCCCACTGTTCGAGTCAAAGGCCCCTCGTCCGACTCCTCTTCCTCATCAGGTTGGAAATCCTAATGGAACCCTGCAGCCTTGGTCTCCAATTGGGTGGGTGCCGGAGATGATATATCGTACTGGGTGCCCTTGGTTGAGTGGGCCCAGCATCTCCACCATCACCGCTATCGTCGTCGTCGGAGTCATCCTCCGGGAGCTCTAACTGCTCAACATCCGAGTCACTGTCTACGTGATGCCATTTACGCCTCCCTGGCGCCACGTAGTCCACCATGGCCAGATGGCCTATAAGTCTCTTTACCGAGGGCTTGACTTTCTGTCCCTGGTATACCTTCATACGACGCATCGTCGTATCATCCATAATCTCTAATGCCACAGTGTCGTGGCTCTCCTTTGGTAGCGAGGATAGCTTCTCATCAAATATCATCTGTAGAAACCTAGGGTACATGCAGAAACCCTCTTTGCCCATCACCTCCAAGTTCTCTATAAGGTAAGAGAAGATCATGCTAGAAAAACTGAAGGGGTGGTCCAGAACCTGTGCCATATAGGCGTTCTGAATCTGGTCTGATAGGTCATCGAACCCACCCCTTCATGATGCCAGGCACTTGAGGATGACGTGTCCCAAGTACTTGTACTGGGGGGACAGGTTGCTCTTGTTGAGCACCCCTACGTTGATATCCCCAGCGTACTTCATCCTCATGAAGCTTCCTCTCACCGTCAGTGGGTGAAGTGTGGTGGGGTGGTCTATATCATCTCCCAACCCAAGTACTCGATGAATGTCCACAGCCGTGATCTCTATATCCATTCCAAAAATGAAATCCGTATTCTGTATGGCTCACATGACCGATCAACCGATGCACCCTCCCAGAAGGCTTGTTATATAGACCTGTAAGGGGTGCATGGTGTAGAAATAGCCTAGTGGATCCTGGATCGCCTAAGAAAAGCAATGATCCCTGCGAACTCGGCACCATTCCGAGTAGTAGCATCTAAGTGATCACATATGTTGTCCTTAGGGTTGATGGACCATCTGTTTGCCATCAATCTGTATCACAAACAATTAAACATTAGCTAACCACACGACACAAATAGTTCTATGAACTTGGTTGAATTCATTCTGGTTCATTCATGCAATTGAACCATACGACTGGATTCAGTCGGTTGTCCTGTCATGCGACTGGATTCAATTGGGTGATTAAACATGCGATTGAGTTCAATATGGTGAATGAGCAGGTGAATGGTTCAGTCGGCCGACTGAGCTCATGTTCATCACTCATTCGGCTGAATGAGTCATTCGAACCACTCAGTCGCACGATTGAAGTTCATCTGTGTGTCCATTCACATGACCCACTGTTTAATCAATAAAAGTACGAATTCGGACCAAAACTCAGAGTTAGACGTCGTATTTTGGTTCATTCAACTCGCAATCACATAACTAATAACCTAATAACATTAATTTTAACATTTTACTTGGTTAAGTTAGGTTATTTCTCCAGTATGTGGTTCGGTTCTTGTGTGGGTTGACATTCCCAAATTAGGGCACCATTTCATCCGATTTGAGTGAGATTCCAACCCACTGTACCTGTATAATCACTCACAACGTCAGAAGATCAACAAAACTCAGAATTTATGGTCTAAGGAAATTTGGGCACGTAACGGTAATCTGTGCGAAATGAGGGCGATTAGGGGGTGATAAGTTGAATGTGATCGACTGTGGCCCTATTTATACTGAATATGATTTCATTCGGCTAACTGGACCCACTCGCTCGGTTCATTCGGGCGAATGGACCTCCGTGGTGCGATTGGCTCAGTCGATCACTTTCAGTCGGACGACTGGATTTCAGTCTGGTGACTGACTCATTCACACAGTTCCATTCAGTTGAATGTCTCATTCTGATAAGCCATTCGGATGAATGGCCCATACTCATGTGCCATTCGGCTGTTTGGTGCACGAGTATGGTTCAGTCGCACGGTTGGTCCATACTCATGGTCCATTCGTGCGATTGGATCGTACTCATGATTTTCACTTTATGACCATTTCACACTTTTTGATTAAACTTTAAGTGCATTTGATCATCTCAGACATGATCATTTTAACTCAAAAAATCTTTGATCACCTCAGACGTGATCCTTTTAAACAAATTTGTCACCTCAAACATGACTGATTTTACAGTTGGAAAGCACGTGTGGTCACCTCAGATGTGACCCCTTTTAGATGATTAACTCCCTTACTGAATTACATTATGTAGTCTGATATCAAACAAATTGAATTTACTAAATTGAAACAAAATAAAAAACTGAAACACAAAACTAGACTTGTTTTTGACCTTTTGTGTGAGGTGTAAATCCTAAGACAAAAATCTAATGGATTCGGTTCCGGAATAGGCAGCTTCAATTAATTTTGACCATAACTGGACCAATTAAAAATGGAATCATACATGCAAGTCAAATCATTTGGGACATGTTATCAACACCTTTTGATGCTCAATTCTTGTTTTTCATCTAGAGTCGTTAGCAAGTTTAGGAAATCATACTAGTACTATTAGATCCCACCTTGATTTGGACTTTCAAGAATTGCAGCCACGATGATTGTTAGTATACTGGTCCTCTTAAATCCATACACAGACTTTTGACACACATTGGTGACAGTTTAGGTTTGATTATTTCAACAAGCATTTGTTGATCCCAGACTTATATGGTAATCGACATTCCTCAGGAGATTTTTGAGCGGTCTCAGGGTAGTTTTCAAGAAGAAACTATTCTTAGAACTTTCAGAGAGAAGCCAAGCCTCAGGTCAGTGCCACCGCATAGCAGAGAGGCGGCAAACAAATATGAAGTCTAGAATATATTGGTTATGCTTATCCTCAGGTCAGTGCCACCGCACAACAGAGAGGCACATAACCTATCTTCTTCTTTGAGTATTTTTTTTCTTTTTGCATAGTTCTCACCAACAACATAAGTTATTAGTTTGATTGCTTTTGCTCATATTTTCGTATTACGCACCCATTTGTGGCGTTTATTCTGCTCGTCACCCCTTATTGGAATTTCTTGATTGTGTTAACCAGGGATAAGATGTTAACCCACAGCTTGTTGAACAACTTAGTTTGTTCTCGAAATCACCAATAAGTTCTAATTGTCTATTGCGTTGAATCTATCGACATATCATCTGTGGTCTAACATAACCTCTAGGTCTACTTTCTTTGTGTTACCTTATTAGTAGCTAGTTGTACTATGATCTTTCCTTTTATATTGCTCAGACTACACAGACATATACTTTGAACTTCACATCTTATTTTATTTAATCTTTTAAAGTCCCAAGTGATTTGTACCTGTGAACTCTCATTTTCCAAAGTCATTGAATCGGTATCACATATACGATCTACTTTCTATCAGCCAGCCTCTCCTTCTCCCTCGTTTTTTTGTTAAAGTTACTAACTAAACTATTCTCCCCCTAAAAATCTAAAACCGTAACCGATTTACGCTTTTTAGGATTTTAATAGGCGACCGAATAACATTAATGTAATTAAACTACTTAAAATTTAAACAAATAAATAAAGATAATAAAAACTAAGGGACAAGACTCATCGGACTACATATGATCATCATCGGGAATTACATCACTTTTCTTTTTAACGCCGTTGATCTCCAACAGATATAGAAAATGTGGTTTATCAAAAGCCTTTGTATAGAGGTCGGCGCGTTGAAAATTAGTATTTATTTTAATCACATCGATTAAGTTCTTTTCAAAGCAGACACGTATAAAGTGATATTTTATACCGATGTGTTTGGTCTTAGGATGTTGGACCGGATTTTTAGTTACTGCAATCGCAGTAGAGTTAACAACAAAAATAGGAGTAGAAGAGAAATACAAACCCTAGTCCCGCATTTGCTGTTGAATCCAAATGATTTGTGAACATTGACTTGCAGCAACAACATATTCGGCTTCACAGGGTGACAATGCAACCGATGTCTGCTTCTTACACGGCCAGGTCACTAATCGCCTCCCAAAGAATTGACATCCCGCTGGTGTAGACTTGTATTTCATCTTGCAGCCACCGTAATCCGAGTCACTATACGTTGTCAGCTCGAAGTCATCGTCATGAGGATACCATAACCCAAGTGTGGGAGTACACTTCAGATAACGAAATATCCTTCTGACCCCTATTAGATGGTTAACTTTTGGCTTTGCCTGATATCTTGAATATAAGCACGTCGCGTACATGATATCAGGTCTTGAGGCAGTTAGGTACACGAGAGATCCAATCTTGCCTCGGTACATTGTGGCATCAACCAGATCACCATTCTCGTCGGGTGCTACATCATGGTTTGTAGCAAGTGGAGTCCGAGCTGCAGAAGCGTTCTCCATGTCAAACCGATTGAGGATATCTCCTACATACTTGGTCTGATGTAGAAACATCCCTTTTGGTGTTTGATCCACGTGTAACCCGAGAAAGAATTTCATCTCTCCCATGGCACTCATCTCAAACTCAGCCTTCATTACTGCTTCATACTCTTTACATAGATCTTCGTTGTTTGAACCGAAGATTATGTCATCAACATAGATTTGAACAAGCAGTAAATCTCTCTCCTGTTTTTTTATGAATAATGTACATTCAATGACACCTCTGCAAAAACCATGTTTCACAAGGTGAGTTGAGAGTTACTCATACCAGGATCTGGGCGCTTGATGAAGCCCATATAGAGCCTTGTCGAGTTTATAAAATCTATCCCAATGATATGGATCCTCAAATCCCTCGGGTTGACTGACGTACACATCTCTATGATTTCACCATGAAGGAAAGCACTCTTCACATCAAGTTGATAAACTTTAATCTTCATATTGGATGCATAGGCAAGGAAGATGTAGATTGCTTCCATTCTTGCCACAGGTGCAAACACTTCATTGTAGTCAATGCCCTTGACTTGTCGAAATCCTTGGACAACAAGTTGAGCCTTGTTTCTGATGATCATGCCTTGATCGTCTTTCTTGGATTTCAAGACCCATTTAGTGCCAATTACCTTAGCACCTTTAGGTCTATCCATTCTTGAATTGAAGAAGTTCTTCTTGTATGGCACTCAACCATGCCTCATCATTCAGGGCTTCACTAACATACCTTGGCTCAAACTGAGACACAAAACAACGATATGCACCATCATGAATGTATCCCTTTTCCATCACTGAGACATAATCAGCGGAATACAACTGATTTCTAGTCTGCACTGACATTATTCAAAGGATGATACACATTTAGTCGTAAACCAGGAGTGGTTGGAACAACTACTTCAGAATCAAGATTATGAACATTTGGTCCAATATCTGAGGCAATAGGAGTCTGAGATTCCGAAGACATTGAGGCATCACTGGCGGATGGTTGTGGACTTGCAGGAATAGGAACCTGTTCCTCCTGGTTGTTCTTATGAGTCTTCACAGCTTCTTCATCAGAGCAGGAATCATTATGGTCAAGTGCTCCCCCTGAGTTGGTAGATGAATCGCCTTGTAGGCCAGATGATGTAGATTCTGGAGCTAGTGTGTTTAGAACATTATACATCATCTTTATAGCTAACTGATCATCAAATGTGGAGAGTGGTATGTTGAAGGATTTGAAGAATCCATCATAGTCGAAAAAGAAGGCGGGCCCTTTTCCAGCAGGTGGTGTGGTGTATCTCTGAACATCAACATTACACTAGACTTCTAACTGATCCGTTGAGTTGTTGTAGACCTTCTTGTTCGGTATGTTGTATCCTAGAAAGATTCCTTCATTAGCCTTCTTGCTGAATTTTCCCTCCTAAGTCTTCTTCAGGAGGATGAACGGGGCGCCAAATGGCTCGAGATACTCTAGATTTGGTTTACGCCATTGTAGTAGCTCGTAACATGTCTTGCCATGGCGTTTAACTATTAGAACTCGATTCAGTGTGTAACATGTGTTTGCAACTGCCTCGTTCCAGAATTGGATAAGCAGTTTTGAGTTTGCAAGCATAGTTCGTGCTGTCTCTATTAAGTTGTGATTCTTCTGTCGAGCAACCCTATTCATCTGAGGAGTGTAGGCAGAAGTGAACTGAGGCACAATTCCCTTTTCCTTGCAGTAAGCCTCCATCCACTGATTCTTGAATTTAGTTTCGTTGTCTGAGCGCACTTGACGTACCTTCAACTTGTATTGGGACTCCATAGTAGTTACTAACTCTTTGAATGACTTAAATATTTCTCATTTGGATTACAGAAACATCACCCAAGTGAATCTTGAGTAGTCATCAATAACTACATAGCAATACAAGTCGCCTGTAATGTTTCTTGTACTGACTGGACCAAACAGATCCATGTGAAGAAGTTCAAGAGGAAGGTCGATAAAGTGAACTTTCTTTTCCTTATGAGATTTCTTTGTCTGATTGCCCTTCTTACACATAACACAGAAATCCGGAACTTGGAAGTTTTTGACATTAACTCCTCTCACTAGATCATTCTGGATCAAGTGATTCATCTTTCGTGGATTAATGTGTCCCATTCTCCTATGCCAGGAGATGGATTCCTTCTCAGTAGCTTTTGACAAAAAGCACTGAACTTCATGATCCGTTGTGGAGGCCTTGGATAGATCCAAGACATAAAGATCCTTTCATCTTGATGCAGACATTAATACTTGATCCTCCGGGATGACGTAGTCCTTCTTCAGGACATAGCACTTCTTATTGTCAAACACTACCTTAAAGTCTTTATCACAAATTTGAGAAACAGAAAGCAAGTTATTCTGAAGTTGTTGAACCTAGTTTACCTTGTCAAACTTCACTTTCTGATTTCCCACTTCCCCTTGAGTTGTGATGTACCGACCTTTGTTTCTAGCTAATGAAACATGCTCTCCTTTGATTTGTTTGATGTTTGATAAGAGAGCCCTGTTCCCCGTCATGTGCCTGGATGCTCTGCTATCTACAATCCACGTGTTAGTTTCAGCACTATAGCGAACACCCTGCACATTCAATTTGAAAACATTAGTTCAGGTAAGGAACCAAGCCTTCACTGGCTTGGGTTTCCCAGAGGTAGCACACATCATAAATTTTACCCATTGACCGTTTGAGGGTGAGGGAAGCTCATATGTCTTCTTGTTCTCATTATCAGACAATGAGGTTGATTTCTCCTTCCATAAGCCAGCTTTGCGTAAGGCCTGTTTATGATAAATACCGACTGGCTAATGTGTTGAACTTTCGGTTCACTGTCTCTTTTAGGTGACGTCACTGAGTTCCTCTTCAAAGAGCTAGGTTTTGGTTCTGAAAGTTCAACTTTCTTCCTCTGTGTCTGATAATAAGGACAATGAGACGCAATGTGTCCGTACTCTCCACAATTGTAGCAGGATCTGCTTTCAACTTTACGATTTATTTGTTTTTTGTGGAGATGTAGGTGACACACGGGTGACCTTATCCTGTTTGGACTTAGACACTTTTTGGTTAGATGTATAGTCTGGTTTTACAAATTTAATTGCTTTACCTGGTTTTACATCTTTTACGTTTTGTTTTCATGGACTTTGACATGATTCACGTGATTTGTTAACATTAATGTTCCTTTTAGGTTCAGATTTGACTTTGTTTGAACCAGACTTAATATAGCCTTTTCAAACTCTTTTCCAGGTTGACACAAAGCATTTGCCTTTTGACTTTGAAGTGGCCTCCTTTTGTTTAGTGCCAGATTCATTTGATGAACATGTGGAATCTAGATCACTTACAAGAGGAGTAGACACCACATGATCTTTGATTGGATTATCATTAATTGGTTCACATTTTGTGTTCATCAAGATCTCATGTGGTGGTGGAACCACTTTATAGCCCAATCCCTCCCTGTTGTTTCTTTCTCTCACTAAGTTTTGGACTATGTGTGAAGAGCTAGTCCAACTATACAGTTCTTGTTTTAACTTCTACTTCTAAAACTACTTTTTGCTTCTTTGTGTCCTCTATAGAGTTAAGATAGTACCTAATATCATTAGCTTGGTTAAAGGCTACAACTTCTGTTTCTCTAAGCTGTTTGTTTAAAAGGTCTATCTTTTCTTTATAACTATGCTCATTTTTTTTAAAACTCTATTAGCTTCAGTGCATAGTTCTAAGTCCTTTACTAAGATATCATTATGATCTAATAACCTAGCAAATTTTAAATCAATACTTTCCCTAGATTTATTACAAATAGAACAAGCATGATTATTAAACAGTTGGTCAGTAGTACTTATCTGAGCGGTTTTTGAAGAATAGCCATCAATGCAGAATCTGATGTTTCTGGAGCTAGTGATTCTGATGTTGTAGTGGTTTTCCCGTCTTCAGGCAGGTAGGTGACCACCGGTGCAGTTTTTTCTGATGTTGACATCGCAAGTTCGACTACTATATCTCCTACACTGGCGGAATCATCATCTATATCTTCCACACTAGCAATGTTGGATTCTCCCGGTGAGACAAACTTAAAGCTCCAGTCCTGTCCTTCATCCTCGTTAGTAGTCAAGGCTTTAGGATCCTTGCTTGATGAAGTAGGACTGCAAGTGGGTTTCTCCTGACGATTGAAGGTGGAGAAAGGATTCCCATTGCCAGTCTTCTTTGGCTGCACACATTCCCTTTTGAAATGCCCTTTCTCACCACAGTTGAAATAGGTCACCTTTGATTTATCGAAGCCAAAGGTTGTGTCCTTAGTTGCAACCAAGTTCTGTCCAGTCTTTTTGACAAACTTCGTAGCTCGTCGGACAGCACTCGCTAAGGCCCACATAATGTCCATCCATTCCAACTCAGTCTCGTCCACCTGCTCATAATGAGTCACTCACCCAGTTCAATCGTGCGATTGAATTTCATTCAGAGTGATCAATCGCATAGCTCTCTGTTCGACACCGTCGGTATCGTTCATTCATGTGACTGGGGCTCAGTCATATGATTGACTCAGTCGGTCACCTCCATTCATATGACTGGCTCATACTCATGATCCAATCATGCGAATGGTTCAATCACGTTCTCTATTCGTGCGACTAGTCAATACTCATGGTCCAGTCATGCGAATGACTCAGACTTGTTAATTTGACCTATGCACTTTCAAACACTTATCCATTTAACAATAGATAAAACATTATTAGCGATGATCATCTCAGACATGACCTTTTTAATTTGAAAACACTTTTGATCACCTCAGATGTGATCCTTTTACTTAAAACGAATTTGTCACCTCAAACGTGACTCATTTTAATTTTTGAATGTTTTGGTCACCTCAGACGTGACCCTTTTGAGTGAGTGATTAAGAGATTACGACGAGTTGTTGAGTCCGACTCTTACCTTACTATCAACTAAAATTAAACAGAACAACTTGAAATTAAGAATAATAACAAGACATATTTTTGTATTTTTAATTAGAGATGAAATTCAACCTATTAAAATAATTCAATTGATTTTACTTCCTGGACAGCACAGCTTCAATTGTAGTTAATTATTTCCCGAATGATTTATTTTGGAATCATACATGTATATCAGAATCACTTGGGACATTTTAATAAACAATTTTGATGCTTGATCCTTGTTTTCACTGATAGTCAACAACAATTTTAGGAAATCATACTAGAGCTACAAGATGCACACAATGATTTTGAATTTCAAGAGCTACAGCTCACGATGATTGTCAGTATACTTGTCCTCTTAAATCCATACACAAATTTTTGACACACATTGGTGATGATTTAAGGTTTAATTATTTCAACAAGCATTTGTGGATCCCATGCTTATATGGTAATCAACGTTCCTCAGGAGATTTGAGTGGTCTATGGGTATATCACAAGAAGAAATTATACTAAGAGCTTTCAAAGAGATGCTAAGCCTCAGGTCAGTGCCACCGCACAACAGAGAGGCGCAAACAACAATGAATTCTAGAATATTTAGGTTATGTTTATCTTCAGGTCAGTGCCACAGCACAGTAGGGGCATACAACCTATCTTCTTGTTTGAGCAATTATTTTCTTTTTGCACATATCGCACCAATAAGATAGGTTATTAGCTTGACTGCTTTTTGCATTTTTCATGTGCTTTGCTCACATTTTATGGTCATCCGCACACATTTGTGGCATTTATTTTGCTCGTCACCCCTTATTGGAACTTCATTGATTGTGTTAACCAGGGATAAGATGGGAACCTACAGCTTGTTGAACAACTTAGTTTGTGCTTGAAATCACCAATGAGGTCTACTTATCTATTGTGTTGAATTTACCGACACATCATCTAATGAGCTAACAACCTCTAGGTCTACTTTCTCTATGTTACCATAGTAGCATAGTAGTTTAACTATCATCTTTCCTTTTATTTTGCTTTGACTTTTCAGACTTCAACTTTGAATTTCGCATTTTGATCGGTTAAATTCTTTTGAAGTCCCAAACAATCTCTTCCATGTGTTCAATCATTTTCCATAAACTTTGAATTAGTAACACAGATTTGATTAATTTCCTTTTAGCTAAGATTTCCTCCTCCCTCGTTTTAAGTACTTAAATAACCCAACTAATATAATACTTATCTAACCTATTCTCCCCCTAAAATTCTAAAACCGAAAATGTTTTTGCATTCTGAATTTTAATAGGCAAAAAAATAAAATAAAATAAAATAAAATAAAAAGAACTCTACTCATCGGACTATCACTGTCTTCTTCTGGAATCACTTCACATTTCTTTTTCACGTTGTTGACCTCTAGCAGATATAAAAATCTTAGTTTATCAAAAGCTTTTGTGTAGAGGTCAACACGTTGAAAGTCCATATTAATTCTAACTACATCGGTTAAATTCTATTCAAACAATCACATATAAAGTGATATTTAATTCCGATGTGTTTAGTTTTTGGATGTTGGACAGGATTTTTAGATACAGCTATAGCAACAGAATTATCAACAAATATAGGAGTGTTAGAGAATTTCAAACCGTAGTCGCGTATTTGCTGTTGAATCCAGATGATTTGTGAATAGCAACTTGCAGCAGTAATGTATTCAGCTTCGCAAGTTGATAGAGCAACCGATGTCTACTTCTTACACTACCACGTGACTAATCTTCTCCCAAAGAATTCACATCCTGTAGATGTTGACTTGTAGTTCATTTTGCAGCCGCCATAATCCGAATCGCTTTACGCTATAAGCTCAAAGTCATCGTCATGAGGATACCATAACCCAAGTGTTGGAGTACCCTTCATATAACAAGATATCCTTTTGACTCCTATGAGATGGTTGATTTTTGGTTTCGCCTGATATCTGGAGCAGAGACACGTTGCATACATGATATCAGGTCATGAGGCAATGAGGTACATGAGGGTTCCGATCATTCCTCGGTACATGGTAGCATCCACCAGATCACCATTTTCGTTAGGTGCCACATCATGGTTTGTGGCTAGTGGAGTCCCAGCTGCCGAAGCATTCTCCATATGAAACCGACTGAGAATATTGCCTACATACTTGGTATGATGTAGAAATATCCCCTTTGGTGTCTCATTCACAAGTAACCCGAGAAAGAACTTCATCTCTCCATGGCACTCATCTCAAACTCAACTTTCATTACTATTTCAAATTCATTACATAGTTCTTCGTTTTTGAACCAAAGATTATGTCAGCAGTGTCCGTACTCCTAACTTCTTGAATTGAAGAACTTCCTCTTTCATGGCACTAACCCATTCCTCGTCGTTTAGGGCTTCATTTACATGTTTTGGCTCATATTGAGACACAAAACATCGATACGCACCATCACGAAGATATCCCTTTTCCATTACTGAGGCATAATCAGCTGAGTATAGCTGATTTCTAGTTTGTACTCCTTATCGAACATCTCCAATGACATTGTCCAAAGGATGATAAAAATTTAGTCATGATCCAGGAGTGGTGGGAACGACCACCTCATTATCCAGATTGTGAACACCAGGTTCAGTATCTGAGACAGTGGGGGTGTGAGGTTCTGAAGTGTTAGAGGCATCAACATCAAATGATTGTGTACTTGTAGTAGTAGGAACCTGTTCCTCCTGATCCACCTGATCATTTTCCACGTCTTCATCATCAGAGGAGGAGTCACATACCTCAAGTGCTCCCCCTGAAGAACTAGAAGACTCACTTTGTAAAGCTGAGGTTGTCGAGTCCAGTGATGGTGTGTTTAACACATCGTAGATGATTCTGGTTGATAACTCATCTTCAGTAAGGGAGAGAGGGATGTTAAAGGACTTAAAGAATCCATCATAGTTGAAAAATAATGAGGGTCCTTTTCCAGCAAGGGGGGTGATGTATCTTTGTACATCAACGTTGCACCACACTTCTACTTGACCCGTTGAGTTGTTATAAACTTTCTTATTCGGTATGTTGTATCCTAGGAAAATCCCTTCTTCGGCCTTCTCGCTGAACATCCCTGATTGAGTTTTCTTCAGCAGTGTACATGGTGCGCCAAATAGTTTGAGATTGTTCAGTCGTATGAATGGATGAGCGACTGAGTTCAATCGTGCGTATGGGAGGTGCGATTGAGTTCAGTCATTCGATTGAGTGCGACTGAGGGTTGCTGGTTTTGAAAATTCGAAGGTTTTTGGTACTTTGACACAAAAATACAAATTTTCACGAACCCTAATCTGCCGTAAGCCGAAGAACGTGAAATTTTAGATCTGGAGACGTCGAAAACACTATTTTACTCGAAAATATGGTGTTTTTGAATGAAAAACGTGATTTTTACACCAAAACTGATCGAATCGCATGCAGAATCAAGAGCCAATGCTCTCATACCACTTGTTAGGAACCATATACCAGATCAAATAGTGCGGAATCCTATTTGATTGGCAATCCAATCAGGGAGAACATAGTTCAGATTAATCTAACGATTAAAGAAACTTTAAGAACAATTAGAACACGATCAACTGCGATCTATGAACTTTGAACAGGTTTTCTTGAGTCTCTAGATGGCTAGGGTATGATTATGTGCGTAGGTATTCGAATTGTGGCATTTTTCCTTGAATTAGGTGGTATTTATAGCTTAGGGTCTTCCAATAGTAAGACTGAACCATTAGCATGGTTTTGTCGTGCGACTGAATCAGCGACTGATCCATTTGCATGACTGAAGGTTCAGTCATGCGACTGAGTCAATCTTTTGTCTCAATCGTGCGACTGATCCAGTCTCCTGGTTCAGTCGTGCGACTGGTCCATTAGCATGAAGTATTCATGCGTATGGTCCATTAGCATGGTCTATTAGCATGGTCCATTCACATGAGGACTTCATACGATTAAGTTTGAACATGTTTTTCAATCATTATTGACTAAGAATTATGTACAACAACCACAAACCTATATAGTTAGTTCACTATAAATTATCACATAATAAACAATGAAATATTAAACATTATAAGCATCAACCACATATCGTATTCATTCATAACCATTCATTACATATATGTAAGACATGATAGACATTTTACATTAAGCATCTAAACTTGGTACATATGTATCAACATATCGCGCCTTAATAATCCGTTAGGCACCCGGTATCAAGTCAGTCTGGAACTCGATCTCGTGGCCCGGTGCCACTCAAGGTAAGTCTTTAGGAAACACGTCCAGAAAGTCACACACAACCGGTACATTGGACAGTTGTGATGTTGGCGTATCCACATCCTTTACGTAGGCCAAATAGGCACTACATCCATGCCTCATGCACTTTCTTGCCACCGCCATCGAAATCACCTTTGGAATAGTAGTGACCCGTTCACAATAGACCGTCACTGAACCCTTGTCAGGCGCTATAAACTAAATCATCTTCTTGCAACAAACAATGTTCGCCTTGTAGTCCACCAACCAATCCATTCCTAGGACTACATCGAACGGACCCACCTGCCTAAGGTCATCACGAATCGTCTAACAGAAAACTTGTGACCTTCTATTATCACAGAGATCCTGGTACAATTACCGATGGTAGTTTCTACATCAAAAGTTGTATCTATACTCCTAGTACTAACAGGCAATTTAGCATAGAAAGCAATAGAAATAAAACTTTTACTAGCACCAGAATCAAATAACATAGAAGCTAGAGTTTGATTTACTAGAAACGTACCTAACACAACATCGGGGTCTGTCCTAGCCTCCTCCTGCGTCATCGTGAACGCCATGACCCTCACTCTCTGCCCTTCACTCCCGATCGGTTTCTTCCTTGCACCGGAACTTTCAGCCCTGGGCTTCTTGCAATCCATGCTCATGTGGCCCTCCCCGCCACAATTAAAACATCTCCCCGCCTTGCATTCTCTCACCATATGGCAAGGCTTCCCACACTTGAAGCACACATTCAGTCCCCACCAACATTCCCCGGTGTGCTCCTTCCTACACTTGCCATACATCTTCATCCTTGCACCGGATGTGACCACACATCAGTCATCCACCCGTGTACCTTTGTTTCTTGGAGTGGCCCCGCCACGTCCAACCCGCTTCCCGTTCCAATTCAAGTCACCACCACCCTTCTTGCTGACTTCAGCCTCCACCACAGTTTGTTCATCATACAACCTCCCCGCCAAATCAACCGCCGGCCTAAACGTGCCCGGCCGGGCAACGATCATGTGCTTACAAATATCCACCGGCAGCTCTTGGATATATCTCATGATCTTCCGTGACAAAGGCGCCACTAGATCCTGCACCAGCTGTGCTATTTCGTTGAATTTGGTGGTATATTGCTAATGTGTCAGGGTTCCCGCCTCTGGTTGGAAGAACTCCCTCTCCACCTAATCCATCTCTCTATGAGGACAAAATTCCTCAATCACCAAATTCTCTAGCTCCGCCCACTTCATTCTTCCAATTGCCCACTACCCTCACCTTGGACGATATTGTCCCACAAACACAAAGCCGAGTCCACAAATAAGTGGGCAATAAACTTCATCTTCTGGTCATCGCACTCGCTGATATCCAGTACAACCTCCATCTCCCTCACCCATCGGTGAGCAGCAACAGCAGTGCCATTACCATCAAAGGTCGGGGGCTTGCATCTTTGAAATGCCCGTTAGTTACAGCCTCGTGCCGCATCCTACACAGGCTCTTCTTCCTCCTCCTCATAATCGGACAGAACCGTCTTAGACTCTGGTTGCTCCTGTCCTCCAGAGGACCTATTCCTCTCTCTCCTTTCTCCTTCTCGTACATCATTTATCACTCCGGTCACCATAGAAGACAATATCGTCAGCATGACCTCATGCACCACCTCAACAACAGCCTCCTTCACTAAGGCTCTTAAGTTAGCACTCTCGTCCCCAGCCTCCGGATGAGGGGTCTCGGGTTCAACATGAGCCACATCTTTGGTTCAAGGTCTTCCCCTTAAGGCCCGTGACCTAGCACCACGTCCACCACGACCTCCACCATGTGAAGCCTTTGACGATCTACCACCGGCCATCCTCTAAACACGCCATAAGATTAAAACACTAACACGTTCATTCAAGGGAATAGCTCAGTTTATGTCAAGTATAGTAAGTCCCTAATTACAGTGGCCAATTGTGATTAGCCACTTACTTTTCTCTTCATACCCCATGACACGTAAACCACATAACATGTAATGCCGGTTAACATTAAGAACATACGTAATGGCATGTAGCTACTCGGACTAGCATCCCTTCCTTTAGTGTCATTTTCAGTTTAACTTTAGGTTCTTTTGAAAGTTTACCCATTCACTTAAACTTTGGCTATGATACCAACTTGTAAGGCACCACTCCCGAGATGCTCATAGCTGGTCAATCATCAAACATAAAACATACATTTACATTAACTTTAATAAAACATTGCAGCGGAAACATTTAAACAACCATTTTCATTTCATTATAATTGCTTTTGCAAAATAATACATCATTACCGATTACAAAATAACTTGTTGCATTATATCACAAAAACATTATACAAAATGGATGACATCCAAAATGAGCCATGTAGCCACCCCGTGCCATTCTCGGCAACTATTACCTGCTAACCGGAAACACATAAATGTCAACGTTACTCAGTGAGTTCTAGTTTTAAAATAAAATATGCTTTACTTTCATTTAAAATCATTCTTATGCGATCAAGCATCATACGTACACATAGATAATATCATTACTATCTTGATCATTTGTTTGTTAACTTTCGTTCGTTCATCGTACATCATTATCATTCACTTTCATTCATAACCTTCCTTATTTATCTTTCGTTCGTTCGTTACTTCTGATGACAAGTACAATACACCAAACATGGTGCACGAATCTTGTTACTGGGCATGAGGTCTTTCATAGACCTCAAACATTGTGCATGGAGTTGACTCAAGTACCTAGGGCAAGTACACTCATCACTATCATTTCTCTTTCATTCCAGACCAGTGACATATGCTATACCCTGAACATTGAGCACAAATCTAGTTACTGGACGTGAGGTCTTTCATAGACCTCGAACATTGTGCACGAAGTGGACACCAGTACCTAGGGCAAGTGGCAAGGATCCTATACGTATGGTCAATCACAAGGATTGGAACCCAGTGTGCATCCATCCAGGGTAGCTAACTCGCACACAGTTGAGCTAACACCCTTCATTGGGTGTAAACCTCCATACTTTGCTTGCAAGACTTTCTTACTTATCTTTGATTCATCAATGCATGCATTCTTTCATTACGTTCCTCTTTTCATTATCTTCCACTTTACGTTACATACTACTTTCCATTTCATTCATAAACATTCAACGTAAAGCCACAGAAAATAAACGTACATAACAAGGAACATAAACATACACATATAAAACATAACCATATGAGGCACAATCAACATAACAGTCATCATACACACCATATCATACCCCACATATCATCAAAGTCATCTTACTTCACCCCCGAGAACATCCCAAGCCAAAGCCTACATTTCACTTTTTCCACAAAATTCAGATAATAAATCTAAGTCTTAGGTGCATGGGCACTATGCAAGCGCATGGCCTTTCTAGCACATGGGGAACACTTAGGCGCATGTGGAGCTTTCAGGTGCATAGGCAACACTTACCCAATTCTTGGCAAATCCTAGGCACATGGGCACTATGCAAGCGCATGACTGCCTTGGCGCATGGGCTTTTTGGGCGTTTGGTCACTTAGCCAAAATCAACATTTTCGAGGCACATGGATACTATTTGGGCGAATGGGGTTTTGGGCGCATGGGAACACTTAGGCAGATTATACCGTTGGGTGCATGGGCTACTATTTAGGTGCATGGGCTACTATTTAGGTGCATGGGCAGTCTAAGTCACACTTAATCAACTAACTTCAGTCTCCAATCATCATGTAACATGTTCTAAGTTTAAATCTTACATTCTAAGCCATAGAAACACATGCATTACATAATCATAACCATAATAACACCCAAATCAAACGCCACCCACAAACCCATACACATAAACATATGGGTGAAAAACCCATTATATAAAAAGGTTTCATACATGTATTTCTAGTCCCAAATCAGTTTAAAACAAGTGAAAAAGGGGTTCTAGAACTCACCTTAGCAGCTCTTTGGGTATGACTTCCTTCAAAACCCGTTTGCTACAAGTTCAATACCCTAAACACACACAAACGAACACATAAACACACATAAGCATATAACCGAGGCATAGGCTAGTTAAGAACATCACAAAACTATGAATTCTTACCTTGAATTCAAATTCTTCTTCTTGTTCTTCAAAACCCAAAAGTTTTTAGCTTCTCTTCCTTTCTCTCTCTACAAAAATCCGAATGAAAAGGTGTGGTGTGACCATTTAGGCGGCCATACCACCTTTATTCACCAACTTTTAAAGTATTGTCATTTTGGACACTTTTTACCCCTCATCCTGGGTTATAGTCTTTCTTTCTGTTCCTTCACTTTTGTTCTTTCTTTCATAACTTTTAAAAATAACAGCGTGTTACATGTTAGAGCTCATTGCTCAAGGTGACAACCTAGCAACACAAGCTAGTGTTAAACCGACACTTTCTACCTCCCAACCACCAAAAAGACCTCAAATCACCCATACCTCAAAAAGAAAATCCAAACGAACCCCTACTCAAGCTATTGAGTCTGCACAGGCTCCCATACACTCACCCATATATGAGGAAGTTGATACTAGAGCCCTCACTTCCCTAAGGAGTAAAGCACTCCCAACTGTTCATGGATCATTTTTGAGGTTCCTCATGCTCAGCTTGATGAGCTCACAAGCCCAACTGCCTTAAGCCTTCACTCTGAGTCTCAACGCTTAGGCGAACAACCTTCAGAGGATGGTTACCATCCCTACCCCTTTAGACTTAACCACCCGATTCCTAACCTTGACTTCTATACTGATGAAGATTTAGGTTTTAGTAAGTACCATGACTCTCTCTACTCCACCCCTACTCAAAAAGAGATGAGTGCTCCTGAGTCACCTATGTGTAGCCCATATTTAGTCACTTATTACTAAGGTGGATCCTTCTGAACTTGTTCAAGAAATCCATATGGAAGAGGCTCTCACTTCACCAACTGATTACAGCATTCAGACCTCAACCATGGCAACTCAGCCTATTGACACTTCAATTGAGGTTGTCAACAAGCAAAGGTAAACCAACAGCGAATAACTCCATGCTGGTGGTGAAGGAGAAGACTTTGGTCAGTTCTCTTATTTCCCATGATTCTTCTGATGAAGATGAAGGGACTCTAAGACTAAAGGTGAAAAAATTATCACAAAAATGCACCTACCTAGTCTCTAAGGTTAGTCACTTGGAATCTCATGTGACTACCTTACACAACAGGGTCAATATCATCAATTGAGATTTCTTATCTCAAGGAGAAACTAGCTGGGAGACCTTTAAGAAGAGCTCAACCAGGAACACAAGAACTAGTGAATGTGATTGATCTAACCTTTAGCTCACATGTGCCGGTGGGTGATGCTACCAAAAAGGGGGAGAAAGTCATCACAGACACATATTCTAGGAGTTCTTCATAGAGCATGGATATTGAGGACTCACCATCTTCACTTGCAACTATCCATACTCAGCAACTTCCTCAAGTTCACATTGATCTAGACTCTATAGACTCCTTTATTCAGAGTCTTTTTAAGGAAGGTATACCAAGGGCAGTGTCATCTCCACCAAAAGGAACTTCAAACCACATCATAGGGTGGAGGTATGATGCAAACAAAAGAGCCCTTATTCTTCAAAGAGGTCAAGGGAAGCAAGAAGCCTTAAATGATTAGAATTTGAACTACTATGAAGGTCTTGACATTGTCAACATGCCACTTGTAAATCCAAGCCAATCTAGATAAGTTGATAGGCTGGCACAAAGGATTCAGGACAGAATTACAGAAAAGTTTAGTGTAAGAAGGAGACAAAGGCAACTAGGTAATACTATTGGTCAACTGGATGTTGAGGCAGACCCTAAGATTAGCTTCAAAGGGGAAACCTTGAGCGAAGGCCTAGTAGTAGAGACTGAGAGCCCTATCACACCTACAACTACTTTAGTAATTCATTCCCATAATGAAGCACCTACTGGTGAAGGTGTATCACAACCTCTCTCTTTCCAGAGATTAGATGCTACACCAAGCAATGAAGGCCAAAGCTCTCTCCACCTTGTGTCACAAAGGTCTACGGCTGACAAAGGGAAAACAATTCTAACTCCTAAGGAGATTGAGGAGGGGAGAGAGAGGAAGAGGAAGCAAAGGGGAGAAAATTCTTCTGGGTCTGTAGGATTCATGGAAACTGCAATCAGGGCTGCCCCCAAACCAAACACTCAAGATGATGAGTTGAGGGTAGTCATGATTACCTATGTGCAAACCAGGAACTATGAGATTGATGAGATTATATTTTTTCCCTTAAAGGAACTTAATGAACTGGCTAGCATGGGGATGTCAAGAGAATGGAAGGAAGCAGAGGATGCAAGATTGCTTCTCCAGATAAAGGAAGAAAGAACACTAAAGGCTCTACAAACATGTTCTTACTTTTTCACCGGCTCAAGAAAGTCCTGAACAAAAGGTTGTGGCTCCACAAGAACCTCAAGTAGACAAAGAAACTAATAGGATTAATATGATCAACTAACTAAGTGTCACATGCCTATATTAGGTAGATGCACTTCTTCCCTTGTCCTTTTAGTACATAGAGTTTGAGTATCTAAAACAGCTTGAGATTAAAGTACTCAATGAGAGAAAGACAACAAAGAGATAGATGAGAGAAGAAGTTGCAAAGGCAAGAGCCATCGTCTAGAAGAGCATGAAGAAGTCTGCTCATAGACAAAGGATGATGAGCTTCTTGAAGCTGTATCAATTCTATAGAAGGAGACTTGGCCCTATGTCTTTATCCATAATGGATGAGCACATCAGAGTAATGAAGCAGAATATCAAAAGAGGAGAGCTACTTGACTTACACTTCCCTGCAAGTGAAGATCAGCCTTCTCTGTTAAAGTCATCAAAAAGGAGGAAGAGGATGCCTTCTAGACCAAAGTCAAAGATGAAGAAGAACTCTAAACCATCCACCTCCATACCTCAGGGTAAGTCAGATCAACATGTGGAAGTGCATGAAGAGGCAACTCAATCAACTCTAATTTAAGTGGCTCCTCTTGCTTCTGAGAGACCCATGTTATCCTAGACCTTCACATCTAATCCAGAAAGATGGCATGTGATTAGAGACTAATGTAGTGAGAATGTCTACACATGGCAAGACTTATTCAACCTACCTCTGCATGATCTCTTTGAGATGAGAAGATACTATGAAAGTCAGAGTGATCATGACCGTCTAATGAAGAAGGGCCTTATCATCATCATGATGAGGACTGTACACTGATGAAGATTTTTAAATGTTTTGGTAGCATCAGCCTATGGGAGTTTGTAAGAATTCTAATAAGTTTGATGCGACCAAAACATTCAAAACATCCAAAATCTCTCTGCATGCATGCACCAAAGAACTGAAGTAGAAATGCTTCGAACGTTTTGCACCTTGCACAAGAAATATTCTAAGTGTAAAATCTTCTAAAGCGAAGACCAACATCTTCTGAAGCTAAAAATGAAGTCTTCCGAAGCTTCAAGAAAAAGTCTTCTAAAGCCAAAGAGCTAAGGCAGATTTATCCCGAAGACTTTAATAAACATGCTTTTATCTAATGTAGTTTACCATAAAGTTGGACCACCTTTCTGCTGCGACTCTGTTTAGTCACCAACTTACATGAGTTGGTGAAAAGGTCCATGTTTTTGGTAACTGTACGTTGAGGTCTTGAGTCTGAGCTTTCTACTTTATGCACTTAATCCATTTTGTAATATATTTGGATGTGAGCTATGGCATATTATAGTTACTAGTCAAAAGGCAATATTCCTTTTGACTCTACATTTGATTTTGTAGTCTAGTCTTATGTATCCAACTGGCCTTCAAAGTATGGCCGGCTATAGGATGTAGTATATGTATCTCAAATACTATTAGCTTTCCATTATGCTTTGTAACACTTTGTAATAGAACTTGAGAAGCAATATACAACATTCTTGAAAGCCAAATACTTATATTGTTCTACTATCTTGTTCTGTCTCTCCCTTGTGTTCTTAGGTTCTTTTATTCTAGTTAACTCGTTCCCTGTTTCATCTATTAAGTGTTCTAAAGAACTCTCCTCAATTGTGTTGTTATGTTGTAAAGTGCATTATCCCTTCTAACGATCCTACAAAGGTGTAAGACGTCTGTGTGTTAGGGTGTTATCAAACAGAAGGAGTTGAAAAGCATTGAGGTTTTTAAGGCTACCATCGTAAACTTGGTGAAGATCAAGGCCTTTATGAAGGTAGCAAATGATAGACTGAAGTCATAGATCGACAAGAGACATAGACCAATCGAATTCAAGGTGGGTGATAAAGTGATATGGAAAGTTTCACCTTATAAAGGGGTCATCATGTTCAGGAAGTGGGGAAAGTTAAACCCAAGGTAAATAAGACCCTTCCAAATCATTGCTAGGGTAGGGGAGGCAGCCGATAGATTGGAGTTGCCCGATGAGCTAAGTTCGATTCATCTAACGTTCCATGTATCTAATCTGAGGAAGTGTTTAGCTGATGAGGATATGATGGTTCCATTTGAAGATATCGAGCTGGATGAACAAGTCAATTATATGGAGAAACCAGTGGCCATTATAGAAAAAAAAAGAGAAAAGGCTAAGAATAAAGTGGTTCTGCTGGTACGAGTATAATGGAGACACGGAAATAGATAAGAATCTACATGTGACATCCTGTGTTTTCAAGTTAATAACCTACGTTAATAAAATATAAAAATATTTAATGCATCATAAGACTTAATTTTATGAAAATTAAGCTCATTTATGGTCTAGCAAAGCCCCTTTGTAGATAAATTTTATAATTGGTAATTTTGAGAAGTTACCAAGTCGCGTAGCGATAAAGCGTTTAACGAACATTGGTAATAATGGAGTTAAAAAATTTTGGTCAATAAATATTGAATATTATAACTCAATAAATATTAAGTGAAAATATTATTAGTCAGGAATAATAATAATTAATATTATTTACTTTGATCGCGTAAAATTAAGACTTTTTAAATATTGTCGTGATGCAACGTACAGTTTGTTGCACACTGTGTTATATCACGTATATTTTTATTATTGACTTTTTGTCACTATTATTTAATGTTGCGAACCGTTGGAAAGCCTCAAATTAATACTTTAATTTTATAGAAAATTTTCGCTTCGTCTACTCGACGGGGAAGAAAAGGAAGCCAAAGATGGTTGCTAATTAGACTACTAGAGAGACACTAGAGGAGACTGAACCCAAGATGACTAGAGTGCATAACAGATAGTAGGAATGGTTGTCCGGGCGTCTACTGGAGTAGGCTAATGAGGTGGGGTACCCTAAACGTATTAGGTTGATGAATCGTCCTCAGCCCATGAAGACCTACCGTGATGGATGAGCCTGTTGATCGCGCCCTAGTTACTTCAGTTACCCGATGCATCCACACTGAGCACCAGATTTCATCCTTACAGGGTAAGGCGGTAGTGACGAATGAGATGTTGCAGGGGATGGATGGAAGGATGATGACATTCGAGGAGAAGAAGGTGATTGTGAACGACAACTGGAACCAACTGCATTTTAGGATTTGTGATTTGGAGACGAGATTGGAAGAGACGAAGAAGAAGTTACAGGTGGTGGAGCTGAAATTGGAGGTTGTAATGGTTGGATTGGTAGCAGCACAACAATAGGTGACTTCTCTTGAGGAGTGAGTGGAGGCAGCGTTGATGTTAGCGACGATTTGCATGATGGTGGCCTTGGTTGGGTTGTGTGTCGATGTGGTGGCATGATTCTCTTGTTAGACTTGTAGGGTCATTCCTTTAGTATCGACCTCCTAGGTGTTGTGCTTGGTAGTTTCGATATAGTCGTAGGCATGGATTGGTTGTAAAAAAATCATGCTGAAGTGGTATGCTACAAGCAGACAATTCGTCTACCTATTCCAAGCGGTGAAACTTTCACTATCCAAGGTGATAAAGGAAGACCTACCTTGAAGATTGTAAATGTAATGACGGCTTGCAGGTATTTACATGATGGGTATCTGACATTTCTTTCCAAGGCGGTGGATACTAAGAATGATGAGTGAAAGCTTAAGGACATACCGGTAGTGCGTGACTATCCAGATGTCTTTTCTAATGATCTTCCTAGATTACCTCCGTGTAGACAAGTTGAATTCCAAATCAATTTAGTACGAGGAGCTGCTCCTGTTACCCGACCACCATACCAATTAGCGCCTTTAAAGATGCAAGAATTGTCCAAGCAAATAGAAGAATTGTTGAATAAGGGAATAATAAGACCAAGTTTCTCGCAAAGGGGAGAACCAGTCTAGTTTTTCAAGAAGAAAGATAGATTATTTAGAATGTGCATTCATTACCGAGAGTTAAACAAACTCACTATCAAGAATTGATACCTATTACCAAAAATCGATGATCTGATTGATCAGCTTCAAGGATCTGGTTTCTACTCGAAGATTGATCTATGATCAGGTTATCATCAACTATTGATAGCCGAGGAAGATGTTCCAAAAACAACATTCATGACATGTTATGGCCATTACAAGTGTCTGGTTATGCCATTTGGCCTGAGAACTACGCCTGTTGTGCTCATGGATCTTATGAATAGAGTATGCAAACCTTACTTAGATAAGTTTGTAATAGTATTTGTCGATGATATACTATTTATTCAAGAACCAATAAAGATCATGAACAAAATCTAAAGATTATCTTGGAACGTTAAGGAAAGAGAAACTGTATGCAAAGTTCTCGAAATGCGAATTCTGGATTCAAGAGGTTCAGTTTCTTTGACATTTCGTTAATGAGAAAGGCATACATGTAGATCCGGCTAAGATTTAAGCAATCAAGAACTAGGAGACACCCAAATCCCTAACCGAGGTGCGTTAGTTTCTTGAATTTGCTAGTTATTATCAGAGATTCAATGAAATTTCTCGAAGTTAGCACAGTCGTTAATGCTATTGACTTAGAAGGATAGAAAGTATGAGTAGACAAGTAAGCAAGAGGCAACATTTCAGTTACTAAAATAGAAGTTATGTAGTGCTCCTATTCTATCTCTTCCTAAAGGAACATAAGGTTTCATTGTGTACTGTGATGCGTCCCATTTACGCATTGGTTGTGTGTTGATACAAAAAAGATAAAGTCATTGCTATGAATCTAGACAACTAAAGGTGCATGAGAAGAACTACACCACTCATGATTTAGTGTTGGGAGTGGTGATTTTTGCAGTCAAGATTTGAAGGCATTACCTATACGGTACGAAGTGTGTTGTCTACATGGATCACAAGAGTCTTCAACATATCTTTGATCAAAAAGAGCTTAGCATGAGGCAACTTCCATGGGTAGAGTTGCTAAACGATTACGATTTTGAAATCCGCTATCATCTGGGCAACTCCAACATTGTGGTCGATGCATTGAGTAGAAAAGAAAATGATAAGCCTAAGCATGTCCGCGCTTTGGAGCTGACTATTCATTCGGGTCTTCATACTCAAATCCAAGATGCTCAAGTCGACGCTTTAAAGAATGAAAATGTTAAGAATAAAGAATCGAAAGGCATGGTCAAGGAGTTAGTGCCTAAGACCAATAATGTAAAGTACTTCATGGACCGAATCTAGGTCCATGTTTTGGAAACCTATGTGAATTAATTTCGATGAAGCCCGTAGATCTATATTAGCAATTCACCCCGGGTCGGATAAGATGTACAAATATGTGAAGGAACATTATTGGTGGGCCAATATGAAGGGTGATGTAGCAACCTATGTTAGTAAATGCTCAACATGTGCAAGAGTGAAGGCTAAATACTAGGAGCCATCAGGACTTCTTCAACAACCAGAGATTCCTCAATGGAAATGGGAGTGAATAGCAATGGACTTTGTCATGATATGACCCCGCGCGTCTAGTGGTCATGACACTATTTGTGTAATCATTGACACATTGACCAAGTCTACTTATTTCTTACCCGTTAAGGAAACAGACTGGATGGAAAGCTAACCAAAATCTACAACAAAGTGGTGGTATCTCATTATGGAGTACCAATCTCAATAATTTTTAGTATAGTTATCCTATAATAACATATATCACAGCAGTATCAAAGCTTCTCCGTTTGAAGCTTTGTATGGAAGGAAGTTTTGTTCGCCGCTTTGCTGGGTGAAACTTGGAGAGAAACAACTAAATGGACCTCAGATTATCCAGAAACAATGGACAAGATCGTTCAAACTAGAAAGAGGTTAGAAGCCACCACGAACCGGTACAAGAGTTATGCGGATAATCCAAGGAAACCATTGAAATTCTAGGTTGGAGAGAGAGTTTATCTGAAGGCCTCGCCTGGGAAGGAGTTGTTCGTTTTGGAATCAAGGAAAGCTTAGCCCCCATTATATCAGACCTTTGGGATCGTAAGTGCGATTGGTCCCAGTGCATATCGACTTAAGTTACCTCTTCAGTTTAGTGGAATACACGATATGTTTCATGTATCCAATCTGAAGAAGTGTCTTGCTGATAAAGCTCTAGTTATACACCTCATGAAGTTTGTATCGATGACAAACTAAATTTGACCGAGGAATAGGTTGACATTATGGACGGGAGGGTTTAGAAACTGAGGAAGACTCGGGTTAATTTGGTGAGGGTAAGATCGAATTCTAGACGTGGTCCCAAGCTCACTGGAAATGACAGGATCCAATAAAGTGCAAGTACACTCCTCTATTTGCATCTAGATGAGAATCTGGAACTACAACTTAAATTTCAAGACGAAATTTCCTAAACGAATGGAGACTGTGAAATCCTGTATTTTCAAGTTATTAACCAAGTTAATAAAATATAAAAATATTTAAATGCATCATAAGACTTAATTTTATGATAATTAAGGTCATTTAAGGTCTAGCAAAGCCCCTTTGTGGATAAATTTTAAAATTTGGTAATTTTGAGAAATTACTGGGTCGCGTAGCGATAAATCGTTTAATGAACATTGGTGGTAATTGAGTTAACTAAATTTGGTCGATAAATATTGAATATTATAACTTAATAAATATTAAGTGAAAATATTATTAGTCAGGAATAATAATAATTAATATTATTTACTTTGATCGCATAAAATTAATACTTTTTAAATATTGTCGTGATGCAACGTACAGTCCGTTGCACACTATGTTATATCGTGTATATTTTTATTATTGACTTTTTGTCACTATTATTTAATTTTGCGAACCCTCGGAAAGCCTCAAATTAATACTTTAATTTTATAGAAAATTTCGCGTAAAAACCCGAACGTTTAAGATTTTTACAAAAAAATTTAACGAGACCGACACCCGCCTTACACCCGCCTTACACCCGATGGCATCTCACTTAGATATCCACCAGCCATTTTAACATTTAATTACATAATTAGATTTCTCTAATCACCATTGGTCATCTCTATATAAACCTCCACACACTCCTTCTTTTACATACACTCAACCCACCCTTTCTCTCGCTAGAAATCACCTACACACTTTCCTCTTCCTTCTCTCTAAAACCCATGGCTGGAACCATCAAAGAACAGCCCTCTTTCACATGATTTTTATCATCCAATCTTGTTCCAAGCTTTGATTTCTAGATTTCAATGATCCCTTATGAATTTGGTGCAAAATATTTCATAAATCCTACTCAAAGGAGAAGAAATCCCTAGGAAATCATTCTTGAATCTTCAAAAGTAGTTCATCTCAAGTAAGAACTTTGAATTTTTATTACATGCAACATGACTCTTGGATGATTGTTGCAAGATTTGTTTACCAAAAACTAGTTTTTCTTCAAATCCAAGGTCCACAAAGAGTTTTAATAAAGTGTTTTAAAACAATGTGTGTATATGAGTGTGTGTGTGTGTCGTACGTATGCATATGTGTATAATGATTTTGTATTTTGTTGATTTTCTCTTACATGCAAGATGATCCAACTTTTGTTTGAGGTTATGAACATCATATGAAACCCATCTCCAAAAGGAGTTTACCATAATGATACATATGGGTAATACATGATGGCATGTAAGAATGATGTTTTTGAACCCATATTGCATTTTGATTTCATAAAGGATTGAGATGATCCATGAATAATGGTGATCATGATATGAAATATTTTGATTTTTAAGTATGTATTGTTGAAATGAAAACTAAAAACACAAGATAAAAGCTATAATTTGGAATATGTATGTATGTATGAAATCGTGTATATGTATGTATGTATGAAATCGTGTATATGTATGTATATATGGTTTACACTTTTGTTCTTGATTTGTTCTTCACTTATAAGCTTAATGATGATTGAAATGATCCATGTACATGATGATCATGATCTGGAGATTTTGATATTCTTATTCAAATTTTACTTAAAGAAAAGATAAAAACAAATTAGGAATAAAATACTCAAGTGTTCATTAGACATGAACACTAGAAAATCTTCTATAAAATATAATGGACAAGACAAATATTTTGTAAGATCTGGATAAATAACTTTAAAACATATAAATATAAGTTAAAAAGTTAGTAACTTACTAAAAATAATAGTTTTGATGATTAGGTTAATCTCGTAAACGTTTTACGCGTTAAAAACGGTGTTTTTGGGTTTAAAACAAATAATTTCTCACAAGTCCGGTTTTGGACAAAAAATAATAAGTTAAAAACTTATGTTCTGAATTATATAAGAAAACCATCACAAGCAAGATATTCGGTGATAACTTTATACGCGCCAAAAAGCCGAAAACCGACAATTTCGGCTAAAATTAATGGACTGTTTTGGAACTGATTTTTAACAAAAGATTCTCTGAAGATTTTGGTATAAAATAGTAATAATTAAACATATAAAATGATCATAAGATATATGTGGGTTGAAATACGGTTTATGCATGTAAGACCATCCTGTTTCGGGTTAAAAATCACCGTATATGGGTGAAATTTGGGTCAAACATAATAGATCATACTTTTATAATAAAACTTGTCAAAAATAGTTTCATATATATTATACTACTGAAAATATAATTATTTGTTAAAAAGAATAATAAAGTTGAGTTGTATCAAATAAAGTAATATTTATAAAGTAATAATATAAGAGATAATTTACTTTACTAGAACAAGATTATGGATATATCTTATTATTAATCTTAAATAAAATATGACTATGAATTAGTAAATACTTATTTATGTAAATCTTTATTTTATGAATTATTCATTTGTTTATTTATTTGTTTGTTCGTATGATACACAACTTAGTAAATTTTGTGTTACATTTTTATATACTTTCACCTGTTTATTTTGTGTGTGTCATTGTTATTTAAGGCATTAAATGGTTGATTTAATAAATGAATACTTTTCACACTTAAATAAAGTTATTAAACTAAATCGAAAATTACCAACGGATTTTTGAATTGAAAATGGATTTCAAGATAACTCTAGTGAGTTGGGTAAACAACTTACATATTAGACTTATTACTCAACAAATTATAGATCCTTGTGTTTAGGGCGTTAATTGGTCATTACTTTCCGGACTCAATTTTTTCTAGATCATCTTCTTGTCACATTTGAAGGTGAGTCATTCGGCCCCATTTAAAATAGTGTATTTATTTTTAATGTTTTGGGGGGAATCATGAAAAACTATATATATGATGGATATAATGGATTAACATATGTTATGAAGGAATAAGTTGGCTCAATAGTAATGATGTATACTATTGAGCCCCTAAATCCTCCATAATCATTAACTTCGGGAAGGCCACAAACTATATGGTAGATCTATCGGGTTAGAATGGCCGCTCTCGCGACCACTCGCGCCGGTCAGGTTGTAGCGAGGGAATTTATATGTTTGGACGGTTGTGGGGAACGACGTGTTTCTTGGTTGATTATGGACTTATGACTTAAATTAATCATAGTACCTAGCTAGTTTATGTTGAGTATGTTATATCTCGTTACATCATATTGTTTTGAAACCATTTGTTTATAAGACTGAAAACCCCGATCACTTACCAACTTTATGTTGACTTTATACCCTATATGTTTTTTAGGGTCATAGGTAAGCTCTGTGTGGAATTTCCAGGAATAAGTCTTTGGAGGGTCAAGCATGTAAAATATCTGTTAATGAATACAAGCAATGTATTTCAACTAATATTGAGTTGTACAACATGAAAAGTGCTGATACATTGTTATGATTATAGAATGTTCAATGCGTGGTTTTACGTAACCGATTTATAATTGATCACGTCTGACGTTAATTGTTGGATTAACTCCAACTTCGTTATAACCACATCACGCGACCTTCCGCTGCGATTTCGAGTTGTGACACTACATGAGAGTCTGAGGATGAGAGCAGGTATAAGGCCTCGTTCCCGAGACACTCACAGCTCGTCAATCATTGCACATAAACATATGATTTACACTAACTTCCTAAAACGTTGCAGTGAAATCATTTTAAACAACTATTTCATTTCATATAAATAATCACTTATGCAAAACAATACAACATTCATTTAAAAATATCATTGTTGGCATTACAATGCAAAAACATTATTGCAACATAAAATGGATGCCATCCAAAACAAGCCAAGTAGCCACCTCGTGTCATCCTCAGCAATATTTACCTGCCAACTTGAAACACACAAAAGTCAATGTTGTTGAGCGAGTTCTTGTTTTAAAATAAAATATACTTTACTTTCATTTAAAACCTTTCTTTACTTCCATACGTGATCATACATCATACATACACATAGATAATATATTATTATCTTCCATCATCATTCGTTCATTCATCATCGTATGTCATCATTATCATTCACTTTCATTTGTAATCTTCCTTACTTATCTTTCATACATACTTTAACTTATGATGACACTTACTGCACCTTGAACATTGTGCACGAAGCTGAGCAAAAGGCGCGGGGCAAGTACACTCATCATTATCATTCATCTTTCATTCTGGACCAATGCGATATGCTATACCCCAAACATTGTGCACAAAGTTGGTTATTGGGCCTGAGGTCTATCATAGGCCTTGAACATTGTGCACGAAGCATACTCTAGTACCTAGGGTAAGCGGCAATGGTCCCATACGTATGGTCAATCACAAAGATTAGATCCCCGTGTGTATCCTTCCGGGGTAACTAACCGACACATAGTTGAGCTAACACCCTTCATTGGGTGTGAACCTTCATACATTGCTTGCAAGACTTTCTTACTTTCATTCATTAATTAATGCATGCATTCATTCATTATGTTCCTCTTTTCATTATCTTTCACTTTACGTTACATAATCCTTTCAGTTTTCTTCCACAATCATACCACGTAAAGTCATGGAAAAAATAAACGTACATAATAAGAAACATAAACATAAACATTGCTATACATAAAAATAACATCATTATACTCATCAACTTATATTAACCCCGGGAACACCCCAAGTCAAAGCCTACACTATTCTTTTTCCTCGAGGATTTAAGAATATTTTCTAAGTCTTAGGTGCATGGGCACTATCTAGGCACATGGCCTTTCAAACACACGGGGAACATAGGCACATGGGAAACTTCTAGGCGCATAAGCACTATTAGGGCGCATGGGCACTATTGGGGGGCATGGCCAACACTTAGGCGCATGGGCACATTTCTAGGCGCATGGGTAATATGCAAGAGCATGAGTGCATGGGCGCATGGGCTTCTGGGTGTTTGGAAACTTAGTCAAATTCAGTCTATTTCTAGGCGCATGGATACTATTTGGGCACACATACTTTGGGCGCATGGGACACTTAGCAGTTTACACCGTTGGGCGTATGGGCCACTATTTAGGCGTATGGACAGTCAACACTTACTATAATCATTCCAATTCAGTCCTAAACATCAATCTAACATGTTTTATGCTCATATACTACATTCTAAGTAACAAAACATGAGAATTACATCATCATAACAACATATATCACCCATAAAAATCACCCACCCGTATTCACACGCATACAACATAAGGGTACACACCGATATTTTATAAAAAAGGTAAAACATGCATTTCCAGCACCAAAATTAGTTCAAACAAGTAAAAAAGAGGGTTTTAGAACTCACCTGAAAGGATCGGGATCTAGTTTGATCAATTAGATTAAGATTTGAAACGGAATAGCACAAGAATTAGACGAAATTTAAGCAAGAATAATATGAATATTCAATCAAATAGTGACAGTTATAAAGAGAGAAAGTTTTCTGCAAAGAGAATGTTTTCATTCATGCACACGCTTCAATCAGCTGACGTCAGTTGATAGTGACAGCTAACTGATTTATACAAACAACTGAAAGTAAACTAAACTACTAAAGATGTCCACAACTGAGGACACCTTCACAAAGCTAAGTACAAGCTATCATTACAACTACTGAAGTCATAACATCTCAAGTGTAAGAAACTTCAGATGTTTTACAAAATATAAAACTACTGATTACAAACTACTGAAAAGTAAACCATCATAACTACTGAAGAGAACTACTTCAGCTGTTGTGACAACTTCTGAGAATTTGGTCTTCAGACTTTGTCTTCAGCAGTTGTCTTCAGCAGTTGTCTTTAGACTTTTTCTTCAGACTTTGTCTTCAGACTTTGTCTTCAGCTGTTGTCTTCATACTTTGTCTTCAAACTGTGTTCAGCAGTTGTCTTCAGACTTTGTCTTTAGACTTTGTCTTCAGACTTTGTAGACCACTTCAGTTGTTTTGATGTCTGTGGGACCTAAAGGTTTTTCTGATCTGGCTCATTGGTTCTTTTGGTCCAACAAACCCCCCTGAACCAATGCAGCCAAAACCTTTAAGATTATTGAAGTCCCACTTATTGGCAGAAACATTTTCTCGATCAGCTCAGAAATCTCCAAATTAAGCTCAGGCCAGGAAAGAGGTTTCAGAAAGTTTGATTGGCAAAGGATGAATGGGAACTCTGTCTTGGGGAATTAGACACAGAGCTATTACCCTATCCACGAGACCTACTTCCCAATAATGAGTCTGTAAGACTCTCTAACATAGGCCTCAAGGAATACAACTTGTTCTTCCTTATGAGTTCTTCAGCTTCACTTTCAAAGAAGAACTCGGGCCCATAGTACTCTGATAAGTACTTAACATTCTTTTCATTCTTTAGCTCCACAGTAGTTATTTCTCTGTATGCAAACTCATCAGGATGAGTACCTTCAAGTAACAACTGGAGCTTATTTCTTCTTATTTCTTTAAGCTTCTTGTAGATCAACCCCTTCTTTACCATTTTGTTTTCTAGTAAAGTTTGTGGAGTCATCTTAGACTTGTAAGCTCTCTTGAAGTCATCAAGGATTTCCCAGGGTGACACTACAATGGCTAGCATTATCACAGCATCTACAATCTTCTTTACTTGGCCATTGTATCTACTTGGAATCTTCTTTTTATGAATTTTGTCACTTACTCTGGGGTCAAGCCAAATTCTCACTCTCTCTTTCTGATATTGAAATGTGAATCTGAGAGCATACAACCTCTGAGCATGTTTCTTCATAGCTTGTATGGATGAAGACTTAGGAAACTCTTTATCAACCATCCTTAACAGCTGCCCATCATGTTGTTTGTGCTATTCTTCTTCTTCAAGTTTGACTTTTACCATTTTCCTTTGGATGTGAGGTGTGATTGTTGTTGGTTGACTCCTGGGCTCAGGCATATTTATTTTAAGAACATCAGAGATTGGCTGGCTATCATCCTCATTATTATCATCTTTTTCTATCCTCAACACCCTTCTCTTCCTCTTGGGTGCTTCATTGGTAGTGGTTTGAGTAGGTTTCTTGGGTAAAGGAGTTGGTTTTGAGGGTTGTGAAGTTGGTTGTTTTGGTGTGGGAGATTCTACAGGCTGCTCTAGCATCTTGGTTATGAGTGAAGCTTTGGATAACTATGCCATATGAGACCTTTTCCCAGCACCAGCTTCATCAAGAGCTTCTATGATCAATCCTTTCTTGAATATCACAAAAACATATTCTGGTGGTTATCTCAACATACTGTCTCTGGACCATGACTTCACTTCAATGATTGATCTTCCCAAATGCTTTGATATGAATCTTGTCATAGCTTCGAGCCTTTCCCTATCTTTCTCACTCCAACTTGCCCATCTATGTTTAATCTCTTGAATCTCTAGCCTTCTGATTTCAGAGTCAAGTTTGGTTGTGTCAAACCATGTGTGAAGAGTTGATCAATGATCTTATCCATAGATCTACTATGTTGCTCATCAGCTTCTTTAATCAGTTCTTCTAACTTTTTCTCACCTTCAGTCTGTTCAGCACACTTCTTTCTTTTGTATGTGATCATCTCCTTTTCTTTCTTCTCTGTTTCTTATTCCTCTTCAACTCTCTTTCTTTTGTCTACTTTCACTAACTTAGACTCCCCCTTTTTGGTTGTATTGGGTTCAGGGGTTTGAATGTCAGAAAGTGTCTTAGAAACAGCACCATCAACTAAGGTTTGAAGATTTGAGAAAATCCCTCATCAATGGCTTGATGCACAATGTTAGTGATGATGGAAGTGATAAGAGGTAAGGAAGATTGAAAGGCAGCAACCATTTGCTCAGAGGGGTTCTGTCCTTGAGAAATGGTGCCTGAATCAGAGGCTGGTGGCATTGTTGTTGGTAGTGGCTCAGTGTTTGGGAGGGCTTTGGAAGAAGCTGCCATCTGTGGGTGAATTCAGGCAGATGGACTTGATTCTTGTGACATTTTGGCAAGCAGTTCTTGTAGTCTACAAACCTCAGCCTCAAGAATGGTGTTGTGGGCTAGAACATCAAAGAAAAAGCCCAAGTCATCATTAGTCTTTGCTGAATCATCTGACCTCCTGATTAAATCAGGATGAACATGTGCTGAGTGTAGATCAGTATTCACATGTGCCCCTATTTCTTTGAACTAGGGACTTCCTGCCTCAGGATTATGTCCTTCATTGGCAGTTGCCTCTGGTGAGGTCTTAGAAATGATACCACCTTCATCCTGTTCATGTGCTGAAACAGGAGAAGAGGCAGCCTCACCAGATGTTCGAATCTCCTCCTCTACACAAGGTGATTGAACTCTATAATCCCTGTGCTGTGGGTTATCAGCCACATTATAATCCTCTCCCTTAACTGTTGAGGTTTTCCCAGTGGTAATAGGTTTCTAGGGAGGGTGAGAGGAATGTAGTTGAGTCAGCACTTGTGCAATAACCACAGTTGGGCTTGTAGGGGTGGCTTCAGTGGGAGAGAAGTGTGAAGAGGATTGCACCTGGGGTGAATGGTTCTCTTCAATGGCAATCTTCTCAAGTGAGAGAGATTCCAGTAATGTGGTTTCCCCATTTTTGGTTGCATGAGGATCCTGTTGAGAGGATACTGAGCGGTTTCAGCTGGTAGAGTCTTGGAAACTACAAGGGGATTACTACCCATAGTTTCATCATGCCTTTGTGTTGCAGGGGCATCATCAGGGGATTCAACACCCTGAGTAGCCTTTTTGGTTTATTTGGATTGTGATTGGAGGGGACTTTGGATCTGGAGGATGAGGCTATGGGTTCCTTCTGCTTGGGTTTTAGCAGTTTTGCAGCCTCTTTGAGTTGTGGGTCAGAGTTGTGCCTGGAGTATACCTCTGGCAAAACTACCATAGCAGGACTCCAAGGCAACAGGGCCATCAGATTTTAGTTGATTTATGATTATGGCCATAAGAAACCTTGGATATAATATCCATCTATTAGCCACAGGTTTCATTTCCAGATCTTTTAATTCCAAAAATATAATTTCAGAAAAATTTAAGCTATTGCGTTCAAGGATAGAATACAATACCTGCTGCCACCTGGATGACATTTGATCCCATGAAGAGGATTTGGGGGCTAGGCAGACATTGATCATATGAAAGATTAGGTTTTCAGCATCACGGAAGTGCTTCTTCAGAATGGTGGTAGCACTTAGGTCGCCCTCATACCCATGGTTGATGAATGATAGATCAGTGATGCCCTTCGGGTATTGGTGACGAAGGTGGCATCATTCAGATCTAGGGTTTGGAAAATGATAGCAGGACTGACGACCACCTTCTTTTGGTTTACAAACGACTGGAGAGTGATCACGGCATCATTCGCACAAGTATGGACAGTGACATTTGTCCAGAATTAGCAAAGGGTATCGGGATATATGGTTGGATTCAGAAGAAAAGCATTTTGATATGGGGAATCAACCATCAGATCAATGGCAGCATCAAACTTAGTCCAAAGCCAATTTTGTGAAGTAGGCAACACAGTTGTGTCGTGGTTTGATTTGCATGGTCGCCATTAATGGAAGATGAACGTTCGGAAAAAGACTTATGAAAATTTTTAAGTTAGGGTTAGGTATTTTTAGGTTAAAAAACGGCTGAAAGAAAACAACTAAAAGTTTTGGTGTTAGTCATCAGTTGTTAGAAAACTACTGAAGACATGGTTTTAACTTTCAGATGTTGTAAACAACTGAAGACTTGGTGTGAGTCATCAGTAGTTTGAAACTACTGAAGACTTGGTTTTCCCTTCAGCTGTTTTGAAATGAAACAGCAGTTGTTTGAAACAATTGAAAACAAATTTCTCATCAGTTGTTGTCGTCAATTCACAGATCTCGGTTGTTTCATTTGACCTTAACACTTACTCAACAGATTATCTGATTTTCAGATGTTTCATTGGTCATCGGTACTTATCTGTTAGAACAAACATCAGTAGTTGTAACCACATCAGTAGTTGTAAATACATCAGTACTTTTCAACAATTAAAGTACTTCAGTACTTTTAAGTAATTTAGTCTTAAGTAATTATGAAAACTGCTGAAGATAAAATAACTCATCAGTACTTATTTTTGACAGCTCTGATACCATTTGAAAGGATCGGGATCTAGTTGATCAATTAGATTAAGATTTGCAACGGAATAGGACAAGAATTAGAAGAATTTAAGCAAGAATAATATGAAATTCAATCAAACAGTGACGGTTATAAAGAGAGAAAGTTTTCTGCAAAGAGAATGTTTTCATTCATGCACACGCTTCAATTTCGTGGAAATTAGGTCAACATTCCTTTTATAAAGGAATGTGACATCAGCTGACGTCACTTGATAGTGACAGCTAACTGATTTATACAAACAACTGAAAGTAAACTAAACTACTGAAGATGACTGAGGACACCTTCACAAAAGCTAAGTACAAGCTATCATTACAACTACTGAAGTCATAACGTCTCAAGTGTAAGAAACTTCAGATGTTTTACAAAATATAAAACTACTGATTACAAACTACTGAAAAGTAAACCATCATAACTACTAAAGAGAACTACTTCAGCTGTTGTGACAACTTCTGAGAATTTGGTCTTCAGACTTTGTCTTCAGCAGTTGTCTTCAGACTTTGTCTTCAGACTTTGTCTTCAGCAGTTGTCTTTAGAATTTGTCTTCAAAGTTTGTCCTCAGACTTTGTCTTCAGACTTTGTAGACCACTTCAGTTGTTTTGATGTCTATGGGACTTAATGTTTTTCTGATCTGGTTCATTGGTTCTTTTGGTCCAACATCACCTTATGCAACTTCCGGATGAACCTCCTCTAACCAAAATGCACTTTGAGTTCAAGCACCCAAAAACTCACCAAAACACACAACCGAACACATATAACACACAACTGATGCATAGGCCGGTCAAGAAAACCTAAAAACCAAGAATTCTTACCTTAGAATTCGAATTCTCTTCTTGTTCTTCAAAAATCCGAATTCTGCACTTCTTGTTTCTCTCTCTAAGATATTCGAATGAAAGATGAAAATTAACATGGTATGGCGGCCATGTTGCTTTATTCACCAACTTTTGAAACTTTTGTCCTTTTTGACCTTTTAACCCCTCAACTTGGGTTTTATTGCAATTCTTTCTTATTACTTTCTTTTATTCTTTCTTTCTTTCCTATAAAAATATCCAGGTATTATAAGTCAACACCCTTATGTAGGTTTCATCCTTGAAACCTGTCATTCCTCAAACAAACATGGGTAATGCTACCTCATCTCCACTTGTATCTCCCACATCAACTTGGATCCCTTCCTGTGCTCCATTACACACGCACAAGGGGAACTACTTTATTTATTAACCACTTCTCCATACGATAAATGATCGCCACTAGTTGCTCCACATAATTGAGCCATTCATCTACCTCAATATCTTCCAGTGGTACAACCATATCCTCGTCAGCTAAGCACTTTCTCAAATGAGATAAATGGAATGTCGGCTGAATTACATTTAATTCATCTAGTAACTCCAATCTATAGGCCACCCCTCTTTCTCGAGCAATGATTCGGAAAGGCTCTATGTACCTTGGGCGCAACTTGCCCCACTTTTTGACCCGGTTGACACCTAGGTTTATGGTTTAGGGTTTAGGGTTTTCCAAGGCGAGACTATCAACAAAACTCTATCACCCACCTGGAACTCAATTGGTCTTCGCCTCTTATTGGCATACGACTTCTGCCTATTCTTAGCTGCTTTCATGAAGGCTTTGATCTTTTCTAGCTTCTCAGTCGTAGCCTCGATCACCTCAATACTCCCCAACTCCTTTTGACCAATATCAGCCCAACAATCGGGTGTCTACATCTAATCTCCTACCATATAGCATCTCATAAGTGGGCATACCAATACTGGCATGATAATTATTGTTATATGAGAACTCAACAAACGGTAAGTGGTCATCCCAACTTCCTCCAAAATCAATAACGCATTCCCGAAGCATATCTTCTAGCGTCTGAATTGTCCTCTCCGACTGACCATCCATATGAGGACGATAAGTCATGCTAATATGTAACCTCGTCCCTATCGTATCAATGAACTTCTTCCAAAACTTAGATGTAATTGGGTGTCACAGTTGGACACAATGGACACTAGCACACCATCACGAGTTACAATCTCCTTGATGAACATATCCGCCAACCTTTTGGATGAACATGTCTCGCGGATCGGTAGGAAGTGAGCACTCTTCGTCAGACGCTCAATTATCACCCATATGGCATCATACCCTCATGCGGTACGCAGTTGCTATGTAATAAAGTTGATGGTGATATGCTTCCACTTCTACTCTTGTATACCCAATGGTTGGATCTTCCCGTATGCCTTCTAATGCTCATCCTTCACTTATAAAGAAGTAAGGCACGTACTCACATACTCTGCCACATCGCGTTTCATACCCAGCCACCAATAATCTTTCTTCATATCTTGAAACATTTTCGTGGCACCGGGGTGAATAGAGTATCGAGTCTTATGAGCTTCATCCATGATCCTCCCACGTAGATCTCCAAAACAAGGAATCCACACCTGTCCGAATCGGGTTCAAACACTAAGTGTGTTTTCGTCCAACTCCGCAACCAGACGTCTTATTCTTTTAGAGTTAAGACGATCATTGTTCAATGCCTAGTCTTGAAACTCCTTTTTCATGCGTCGTTACATTAGAGGTCATAATCAACTCATAGGCTTGAACCTGAATCGGCTCGGGTCTCTCCTTTCAGCTAAAGGCATCTGCCACCACATTGGCCTTGCCTAGATGGTAATGGATCTTGCAATTATAATTCTTTATTAGCTCCAACCATCATCTCTACCCTCATATTTATGTCCTTCTTCTCAAAGAAGTACTTCAAACTCTTGTGGTTAGTGAAGATGGTGCATTTCATCCCGTATAGATAGTGCCTCCAAATCTTTAATGCAAAGACCACAACTGCTAGCTCCAAGTCATGAGTCTGATAATTACCTCATGAACTTTCAGTTGTCAGGATGAATAGTTTGTCTCCTCAAACGCCATCTCTTGATCTTGACCACCAAATCTTCGCTTCCATCAGGTAATGACAAGACAGGAGCCAGAGTTAACCTCCCTTTTAACTCCTCAAACACCATCTCTTGATCTTGACCCCACACAAACTTCACATCCTTACAAGTCAATTTAGTTAATGGAGAAGCTATCATAGAGAAGTCCTTAATGAATCTCCTTTAATAGCCTGCCAAACCCAAGAAACTACGAATCTTGGATGGCGACTTTGGAGACTTTGCAGGACCGTTGACCGTTGAAGGGTACAAGCTTACAACAAAACAACACAAAGAGGAGAGTGTGCAACAACACTTAACACATCAAATGGGGAACTAGAAACCAGTTTTGAGAAAGCTAAGAACACAAGTATTCAAGAGACAAACAACCAGAACAACAAAGTGATTTTCAAGGTTTGTCTATTGCTCTCTAGTTCCTTACAAGTGTTTACAAAGCAGTGCATAATAAGATACAAGAACCAAAAATGATTATACTACAACTACAGCCGGCCATAGTTGAAGGCCAGCTGAATGCATGATCTAGACAACAACAAAAGCAATATAGAGTCAAAAGGCATATTGCCTTTGGACTAGTGACTATGAGATGCCATAGCTCACATCTTAATATACTACAAAAAGGATAAAGTACATAAACTAGAAAGTTACAAACTCAAAACCTCAGTGTACAGTTACTAAAAGCATGGACCTTTTCACCAACTTATTTAAAGTTGGTGTCTCATTAGAGTTGTAGCGGAAAGGGGTCTAGCTTTATGTAAAAGGTACAACAGACAAAGCATGTGTTCAGAAAGTCTTTGGAAGAAATCTGTCTTCTAGTGTTGGCTTTGGAAGACTTTGTCTTTGAAGCTTCGGAAGACTTCATCTTTGGCTTTGGAAGATATTGGTCATGGCTTCAGAAGATTTCACACTTCGAATATTTTCTAATGCTGGTGTGAAACTTTCAAAGCATTCTACTTCAGTAGACTTATGCATGCATGTAGGAGAGACTTTGGGTGTTATGGTTGCATCAGCCTTATATTAAACCTTACAAACTCCGCCTAGGCTGATGCTACCAAAACCCTTTGAAGACTTTATATATTATAGTCCTCATCATGATGATAATCATCCTTTTCTTCATAATATGATCAGGATCATTTAGACTCTCAAAGTGTCTTCTTATGTCAAAGAGATCATGCAGAAGCAAATTGAACATGTCGTGCCATGGACATGCCATGTTTTTGGATTTGTAGTGTATGTCAAGGACAAGATGGGTCTTCCTGATGCTAGAGGAGCTATTTTAATAGGAGTTGATGGAGCATCCTCTAGTTGCACATCCTTAGGATCTTTCTTCTATTTTTTTGGCTTTCATCTGGAAGCCATCCTTTTTCTCCTCTTTGAACCTTTTAACAAAGAAGATGGCCTGTAGCACCTAATTAATCTTCTTTATCTTTCTAAGTTGGGTCTTCCTTTCTCATAACTTCAGATTGAGAAGGGACCAGAAGTCGAAGCTTGCCGAGGATCGGCAAGAGATTCTGGTTGTGTTGTCTCAAATGGTTCAACATTAATCTCCACTTCCTGAGGGACCTGACTTGGTGGGGAGTATAAGTCAACAAGTTCACCTCTATGAATCTTCTGCTTGATCACCCTAATGTGCTCACCATAGTAGACAGAGACATAGGCCAAGTCCCCTTCCGGAGAATCCATACAACTTCAAGAAGTTCATCATCCACTGCCTATAGTAGACTTCTTCATGCTTTTCAGGATGATGGCTCAACTTTGCAACTTCTTCCCTTAACTTCCTCTTAGTGATCTTTCTTTCCTTAACAATCTCAAGTTCAAGTTGTTTGAGGTACTCAAACTCAATGTAGGCAAAGGGTAAGGGAAGAAGTGCATCAACCTGATAGAGGCCTGTGGCACTTAGGTAGTTGATCATGTTGATCCTATCATTTTCTTTGTCTACGTGAGGTTCTTGTGGAACTACATCCTCTTGTACATGACTTTCTTGAACTAGGGATAGAGTAGCCACATGCTTGTATAGTCTTTTCTGTCTAATTTCTTCTTTGATTTGAAGAAGTAGCTTTGCATCCTCTGCCTCCTTCCTTTCCTTTGACAATTTCATGTCAGCTAGTTCATTTAATTCATCTAAGGGGAGGGAGAGGATATTATCAACGTCATAGTTCTGATCAGCAAGTAGTTGATCATGACTGCCCTCAATTCATCATATTAGGTGCCTGGGGGCAGCCCTGATAGCAGCTTCAATGAGTCTTGCAGACCTTGTAGAGGAACTTTCTCCCTCGGCTTCCTTTTCATCTCTCTCTCCCTCCTCAATCTCCTTAAAAGTAATTTTTCTTTTCCCTTTGTTAATCACAGACCTCTGTGACTCAGGGTGGACAGAGCTTTGGTATCATGCTTGGTGTACCTTCCAAGCTGTAGCTAGAGGAGAGGTTGAGATGCACCTTCACTAGCCGATGTCTCTTGAAGGGAATAAATCTCTGCAGCAGTTGATGGTGAGACAGGGCTCTCAAGTTCTACCACTTGGCCTTCAGTCATAGTTTCCCCTATGAAGCTAATCTTAGGGTCTGCCTCAATATCCAATTGACCAACGATATTGTCTGATTGCCTTAGTCTCATTCTAAAGCTGAACTCTATAGTGATCCTATCTTGAATCCTTTGAGCCAGCCTGTCAGCTTATCTAGATTGGCTTTGGTTGACAAATGGCATCCTGACAAGATCAAGACTTTCATAGAAGTTCGAAGTCTAAAAGTTAAAGACTTTGTACTACTCTAGAACTCTTTGAATGATAAGGGTTCTTCTGTTTTCATCATACATCCACCCTATGATAAGATTGAAAGATCCTTAAGGTGGAGATGATACTGCCCTTGGTAAAACTTCCTCGAAAAGACATTGAATAAAAGAGTCTGTGGAGTCCACATTAATGTGAACTTGAGGAAGTTGTTGAGTATGGACAGTTACAAGTGAAGATGGTGAGTTTTCAATGTCCATGCTCTATGAAGAACTTCCAGGTTCTGTGTCTGTGGTGAGTTTCTCCCCCTTTTTGGTAGCATCACCCACTTGCATAGGTGAGCTAGAGGTTAGGTCAACTGCATTCACATGTTCTTGTGTTCCCCGTTGAGCTCTTCTTCGAGGTCCAACCAGCTAGTTTATCCTGAGATAAGAAATCTCAAGTTGCTCATCATTGACCTTGTTTTGCAAGGTAGTTGTTAGGATCAGTGACCTATGTTTGATTGATTAGAGAGTATAGCAGCGGAATTCGAACAATGAATTAGCCAATTCACAAGAACAAAACGATACTCAATGAAGAACAAAGACGGTTATAGATAGAGAGAATTCTGCAAATATATTTCATTCAATATTCGCTTTGTGGTAACGGAATGTCACACTACAATTAGGTCGACACCTCTTATATAAGAGATGTGACGTCTGCTGATGTCACTTGATAGTGACATCTAACAGAATTATTCCAACTGAAACACAACTATGAAGATGTCAAAACAGCTGACATCTCTTACAAAAATACTAAGTGTTATCAGTTATTATAACTACTGAAAAACATAAAACTACTGAAACTACAACGACTGAAGAACAAGCTCTTCAGTCGTTTTACAAAACTACTGAAAGTAAAAACATAAAACTACTGATATCACACTACTGAAGAAGTACTCTTCAGCTGTTGTGACAAACTACTGAAACTTCAGTACTTGATCTTCAGACTTGAACTTCAGACGTTTCATCAGCTGATGACTTCAGTAGATATCATCAGCTGATGTCTTCAGTCTTTGTCTTCAGACTTTGTACACCAGTTGTTGATCTTCAGCACTTGTAAACTCTTCAGTTGTTGTACTTCAGTACTTTGGTCTTCAGCTTCAGCACTTGTGTTTTCAGCTGTTCAGGTCAGCATGTGTTCTTCAGCTGTTCAGCTTCAGCACTTGTGTTATTCAGCTGTTGAACTTTAGCACTTTAGTCTTCAGCTGTGAAGTCTTCAGCACTTGATCTTCAGCTGTTGGAGTTTTCAGCACTTGTCGAACTGCTGATGAAGCTTTCAGCAGTTGTTGTGATATCATGTGGGACTTAGAGGTTTTCTGATCTTGGCTCATTGGTTCTTTTGGTCCAACAAACTCCCCCTGAACCAATGCAGCCAAAACCTCTAACTATTTATTTTCCCACTTATTGTTGGCAAAAAGGTTGGTCTTTTTCCTTCTTGATCAGTAGAGAGATGACCCATATAAGCTCCCGCCTGGGAAGAAATCTCAGATATTTGTTTGGCAAGATATGATGGAAACTCTGTTTGGGGAACTGGACACAGAGTTGTTATCCCATTCATGAGATCTACTTCCCGTGTATAAGCCTGTAGGATTCTCTGGTGTATGCTCTGAGAAACATGATTTGTTCTTCCATGGTCAGGTTCTCGGCTTCACCATCAAACAATCCTTCTCGCCCATACAGCTCTGAGATGTACTTGGCCTCTTAACCATTTTTGAGCTCAACTGTTGTAATCTGTCGTATGCAAACTCATCAGGATGAGTCCCTTCAAGTAACAGACTGAGCTCATTTTGTTTGAAGTTCTCAAGCCTCTTGTAGACTAACCCCTTTTTAATAATTCTGTTCTCTAACATCTTTTGGGGTGGTTGTTTAGTCTCATAGGCCTTCTTGAAGTCTTCGACAATCTCCCAGGGTGATACTACAAGGGCCACTGTGATCTCTTCATCTACGATCCTTTTAACTTGGCCCTTGTATCTCGAAGGAATGTCTTTCTTTTACAATCCTGTGAGCCACCCTAGGATCAGGCCATACTCTCACCTTTTCCTTCTGATATGAAATGTGTTGGCAAGAGTGTACAACCTCAGAGCTTCTTTCTTCATACTAATAATTGATGACGAAGCAGCATAAGTTTTGTCAATGCTTTTCAGCATTCATCATCATGAAGCTTTTACTGCTGCTCTTCTTCAATCTTTACTCTCACAGCATCCATCTGTGAGGTGGGAGTGATGGGCATGGTTTGGCTTTCGCCAATGTTAGAACTGCAGACAGAGGCAGCCTATCTTCTTCCACATCATCCTCTTCTTCTTCTTCTTCTATCCTCAGCCCTTCTCTCCTTCTAGGTGCATCACTGGATGATGGTTGGGTTGGTAAAGGAATTGGTTTGAGATTGAGGATGTTTGGATTTGGGCTTTGAGATTGGTTTGGAGATTTGAGGGGTAGGCTGTTTTTTGAGTGGGTGGAAGGGAAGGTTGTTCAAGCATTTTGGTGGTGAGTTTGGCCTTTGTAAGTCTTGCCATTTCAAACCTTTTTCCAGCCCCAGCCTCATCAAGTGCTTCAATGATAATCCCCTTATGAAATTGCTCAGACAGATAGATCTGGTGGCTATAGCCAGAATACTGTCTCTGGTCCATGAACGAATCTCCATCAAAGATCTTCCTAAGTATTTGGCAATGAAACGAATCATGATCTCCAATCTCTCTTTTTCCAGTACATCATTCCCAGCCCATCTGGTTGAATCTCCTCCACTTCCAACTTCTGATCTCACTATCTAATGTAGCTATATCAAAACCTTGCTTGAAGAGTTGCTCAATGATTTTGTCCATGGATCGGTTGTGTGTGTCATCTGCATCTTTTACCATCTCTTCCAAGGATTTTTCTTCAGCAGTAAGTAGGTTGATCACCAGCACTTTTCTTTCTTTTGTAGTGATCAGTTGTTGTTGCTTTTCTTTTTCCAACTCCTGGGTTGTCTCTTGTGCCTTCTCATCCTCAGTTCTTTTCCTCTTCTTTTCTTTCACTGTAGTACTCTCCCCCTTTTTTGATGCATTGGAGACAGGGGTTTGTACCGCAGAAAGTTTCTGAGCACAACATCATCAATAATGGTTGTAGAGTTGAGGAAATCCTCTCATCAATGGCTTTAGTAACAATTTCATTGATGATGGGAGTGATGAGAGGTATGGATTGTTGGAATACAGCAACCATCTGCTCTGGGGGGTTCTGTCCCGGAGAGATAGTGCCAAAAGCAGAGCTGGAGGCTCAGGAAGTGAGAGGGGAAAGTGTTTGGGGAACCTCAACTGAAGGTGCCATCTGTGGGTTGGTGGAGGCTGATGGTCTTTGTTCCTTAGAAGTTTTGGCAAGCAGCTCTTTGAGTCTGCTCACCTCCTCCTCCAGGATGGGTTTTGGTGTTTGGGCCATACACGTAAACAGAAGCCAGGTCATATCAGTAGACACTGAATCATCTGACCTCCTGATAGGATCAGGATGAACATGCACTGAGTGTAGCTCAGTTGTAGCATGTGCCCCTTTGTCTTGGAACTGGGGACTTCCTGCCTCATGGACTGTGTCCGTCATCAGCAGTTGCCTCTGGTAAGGTCTTAGTAATGGTACCAACTACAACCTGATCATATGCTGACGCAGGAGAAATGGCAGCCTCACCAGAAGTTCCAATCTCCATTGCTACACTAGAGAAGGAACATTGTAACCCCTATGCTGTGGGTTCTCAGCTGCACTTTGGTCCTCCCCCTCAATGGTAGAAGTGTTCCCAGTAGTAATTGGTATCTGGGGAGGGGGTGAGGAGTGCAACTGAGTCAGCACTTGTGCAACAAGCAATGTAGGACTTTGGGGGGCGGTTGCATGGGGAGATGGGGGAAAAAGCAGTCTGCACCTGGGGAGGATGGTGCTCTTCAATGGCAATCTCCTCAAGTGAGGAAGATCCCAGATGTGTGGGTACCCTTGTGTGGGGTGGCTGCAGGCTCCTTTTGAGAGGAATCCTGAGCGGCTATGGCTGGAAGAGTCCTTATATCCTCTAGGGGGTTATAACCAGTGGATATAGCCTGCGTTTGTGTTGCAGGGGCATCCTCAGGGGACTCATTTCCCTGAGTAGCCTTTTTGGTTTTCTTTTTAGTGGGTTTGGTGGGGACTTTTGATTTGGAGGTGGTGGCTGGGGGTTCCAGCTGCGTGGGTTTGCGCAGCTGGCAGCCATTTGAGTGATTGGTCAGAGTTGTGCCGGGAGTATACTTCAGGCAAAACAGCCATAGCAGGGACTCCCAGGCCAACAAGTCCCTCAGCTTGAAGCTGGTTTGTAATTATGGCCATTATGAACGCGGATATAATATCCAACGGTTAGCAGTTTGTTTTTTGGCATATCCTTGAGCTCTGAAAATAGTATTTCTGAAAAATTTAAAGGTGTTGCTCAAGAATGGAGTACATTACCTGCTGCCACTTTGTAGACATTTGATCCCAAGACGAAGCCAAACAGACATTTACCATGTGAAAGATTAGACGTTCAGCATCATGGAAATGTTTCTTCAGTATGGTGGAGGCATAAGGTTTCCCTGATATCCATGGTGGGCAAAGGATAAATCAGTTGTGCCCTTTGGGATATCAGGAGAAGTGACATCATCCAGGTGTAGAGTTTGACGAAGTATATCGGAGTGGGACCACTTCGTGGTTGTTGACGACCGACCGGAGAGACGCTGTGTTGTTCTCCCCAGTGGTGAAGGTGACGTTCATCCAAAACTGGTTAAGGGATTCGGCATGAAGGATTGGATTGAGAAGAAAGGCAGTTTTGTAAGGTGACTGGACCATAAGATCAATGGCATTATCGAACTTAGCCCAGAATGGCGATTTGGTGAGGTAAGCTACACAGTTGTGTCGCGGTTTGAGTTGCATGGACGCCATTAGGAGAGAGAAGTTTTGGAGAGATGACGTTAGGTTGAAGAAGATGAAGCTGAAGGATTAGGTCAGGGATATTTATAGGGTACGGGTTAGAAAACGACAGAGGATTTGGTGTTAGTCATCAGTAGTTTTAAACGACTGTTGACATGGTATTACCCTTTCAGACGTTGAAACAGCTGAAGTCGTGGTTTTAGGCATGAGTAGGTAGAAAAACTACCGAAAGCCATGGTTTTGACTTCAGATGATGAAACAACTGAGGACTTGTGTTTGTCATCAGTAGTTGTGAAAACTACTGAAGACAGTGGTTTTGTCATCAGTTGTTGTAAACAGTTGAAGACTTGGTATTAGTCATCAGTAGTTATAAAAACTACTGAAGACATGGTTTTGCTTCAGTTGTTTAGAATGAAACAGCAGTTGTAGAAACAACTGAAGAGAAAGTTCTCTTCAGTAGTTTTCGTCAATTCATAGCCTTTCAGCTGTTCATACTGTCCTTAACACTTACTCATCAGACTTTGCATCGCTTTTCAGGTGTTTCATAGGACGTCAGTACTTATCTGTTTGTACTGATTTCAGTAGTTGTAACTACATCAGTAGTTGGAACTACATCAGTAGGTTGGAACAGATAAAGTACTTCAGTACTGTGAGGCATTAGCCGTCAGTAGTTATAAAAACTACTGAAGGTGAAAGGACCATCAGTACTTATATGTGACATGGTTACCAATGATCACTAGTAATATTACTGAAATCATCAGTAGTTGTCACTTATTCTAGCTGCATCATACAAGCCTTAACAAAAGGTTTTGGAAAGTAGAACTATCAAAGGCTTAGTAAAAATATCTGCAAGCTCATCAGCACTATGCACAAACTTAGGATCAATCAGACTTTTTCAAAACAATCCCGAATAAAAGTGATGTCTGATCTCTATATGTTTGGTCCTAGAGTGCTGGACAGGATTTTTGACAATACACATGCTGAAGCACTATCCATTAATAATGGAGTCTTAGTCTCTATAATGCCATAATCCAGAAGTGGTTCTGAAGCCAGAGTACCTGAGAAGTACAACTTCCAGCAGCAATGTACTCGGCCTCAACAGTTGATGT